>OY744530.1:41879083-42081583 GCA_963556195.1 Sepiola atlantica | reverse complement strand
ATTGTATCCCAACAAGACAAGATGTGATCCTGCGTTCTTTGTCGGGCCGACGGATGAAGAATCTACGGACTCCAAGAAATGATTATATCGTCTTGTATACATTCATCATTCATTCAGATGTATGATCTTTTGTTCTGTTCCCGTGTTTCTCCTACATAAAACTATTACCCGTCTGTTCACTGTGTTGTTCAATTGTATTACGTCATAAAGAAAGTTACATAAACAACAACCTATCCTTGTCTTATTTTCATATAAAATTTGGCTTTCAAATAGCTAAAAAGCTTTATTTCTTTAAATGAGTAAATCTTCGGCAATCAGACGATCCCATCTTTTAAAATAGAATTTATATTTGTACAAATAAAATAAAATTTCATCATTTCTTTTTTATGAGAAAAATTCGGAACATTTAAAAAGTAAATTAAACTTAGCAGAAGATCTATAAAATGTCCCAAAAGAAACAAACAAATAAATCGTTCATCACATGTTAAAGCCATCAATGAATTACAAAAGAACTTTTTAAATCTTTCCACTAGTAAAATCCATTTGGGCCAGATTTTTTTGATGAGAAGTCTAATTCATTTTTTATTGTTTCGAATTTTTCATATAAAAAAAAAAAAGAAATGAAATTTGAATTTATTTGTACGAATATAAATTCTAAAAATAAATTTACATTGAAACAATTGTACATTTTTTTTTTTTGATATGGCATTCTTTTCTGATTAGATTAAAAGATATGTATGTATCTATCTATATACATATATACTGGAAGAATACCGGAATAGAATAGCTTTGCAACACTTTTATGTTTACTTACAAAGATTAGAATCAAGATATAATGATCCTTGTAGCAGTCACCTCCTCCTTTCAAAACATAACTACACCGGTTTGCCGGTAGGTGTCGCTTTTTCACCGACAGGTGGCACTGTAAAGCGACACCAGAGTTATCTGCCCTTCTGACTATAAAAACCGTTGCAAACGGAAAATCCATCTTTTTTTCACCGACCAGCCTTGACAGAACGACGCTGACACTAGCGTTCCGTTTCACTTTTCTCTTCTGGTCGATTGGCCTCGGCAGAACGACGCTAACACACTAGCGTTTCGTCTCACGCTTTTCTCTTCAACTAGTCTCGGCAAAACAACAACCAACACACTTTTCTTCCGTCAACACGTGGTCAAACAACGGTAAGAGTTCTCAACTCATTTTCTTTGTGTACGACTTTCAAAGACTTTTCCTACGCCGGATTCATTTCTTCTTATACCTTTTCAAGAACTGTTTTTCCATCGACACACATGCATACATCACACACTTCGTCATTTCACGTACACACACGTTCAATAAACGTTGTTTGAACTACTTCATTTTTGTTTATTAATTATTACTCTGTCTTTGCATGCAACATTGCTTGATTCAACTTTGCACGTTTATAGTCCGGGAACATCACCCTCGATCTTAACAATTGGTGACCCGACGTGCAAGCTTTGTTGTATGTGGCGGAGTAATTAATTTCGTACTAGAACAAAAAAAAAAAAATATCATTTCTCGTTTTTTCTTCCGTGGTGAAACGAATTACGCACCCATCTTTTTCCTTCTTTTTTCTACCCACGTGGTAGAAATATACAAACAAAAGAAAAGAGGCCGCCATTTTTCCTGGCCACGTGGAAATACCCAAACAAAGAAAAACAAAAACATTTCTCGGCTCTCTCCGAGTATAAAACAAATTACAATTTCATTTTTTCTTCTTCTCTTTCTCTCCCCAGTGTCGGAAAAGTATACACAAGGAAAAAGACAAACTTTTGCCAATCCTTTTTTTTTCTTTTTCGACGAACAAAGGGACCTTACAATACGCCACGCCCTTTTGTTTTGAACACGTGGAGATAAAAAGAAAACAAAAGAAAACAAACGCTCACGCTGCCCATCTTTTTCGTGACCACGTGTTGAAAAAAAAAAAAATAAATAATAATAATAATTCAAAAAAATGCCGTCACCCCTTGCCATGACCACGTGTTGATAAAAAAATTTAAAAAAAACAAAAAAAAACGCCATTTTTATCTCTCGGACCACGTGGAAATTAAAATTCAAACAAAATGAAAAAGAAAATACGAATTTTTTTCTCATTTTTTTTCGACAACAAAGAAAAGAGAAGCCGCCATTCTTTCTCTAAGTGGAAACGAACATTCAAACAAACTAAAACGAAAACAAAAAACGTCATTCCTCGTGTGAAACAAATTACGACTCTATTTTTTTTCTTTTTCCCTTCTACCCACGTGTTGGAAATATATATATAAAAGAAAAGAAAACTACAAAACAGACAACACACGATGCTAAACACGAACAACATCACCAAGCCACAAGACTTAATACTGGTTGTAAAAAGTCAGGCTCAGCAAGCACCAACATCACCCTTCAAGGGCTACCAACCCTCTTCAACAACTGGACGTTCATTGATCAACAGGAGGACCCATCAACTTGAGCAACCAACTCTTCCCGGACATTCATCAAACATTTCCGGACATCACTGACGACACTATGGAAGAAATCACACCAGTTCAAAATGAGTACACTTGCACAAGCGCAACTAAACACTCAACAACTGGACGTTCGTTGATCAACAGGAGGACCCATCAACTCGAACGATGCACACCAACACCAGTACAGACCCACTTGTATCTGGACCTGCTAACTCACTTGCAGACATTTGACTTTGACCATAGTGTACTACCAATCTCAACAACTACATGTTTGTTCATCAGTTCCACAACACGGACTAATTAACATGAACAACATCAACAACTGCACAGACCCACTTGTGCTCATTCATCAACAACTGCACACTCACTTGTGCTCATTCATCAACACCTGCACAGACTCACTTGTGCTCATTCATCAACACCGCACAGACTCACTTGTGCTCATTCATCAACACCGCACAGACTCACTTGTGCTCATTCATCAACACCGCACAGACTCACTTGTGCTCATTCATCAACACCGCACAGACTCACTTGTGCTCGTTCATCAACAACTGCACAGACTCACTTGTGCTCATTCATCAAACACTGCACAGACTCACTTGTGCTCATTCATCAACAACTGCACAAACTCACTTGTGCTCATTCATCAACAACTGCACAGACTCACTTGTGCTCACTCATCAACAACCGCGCAGACCCACTTGTGCTCACTCATCAACAACCGCACAGACCCAAGCACCGGACAACACTGACTTCAACGTTCGTTCATCAGCTCCGCATCACGCAGACTAATCAACATGAACAACGCCACCAACAAGTGCAAATTCACTTGCACTCAACATTTTTCGACCGCAAACTCACTTGCGCTCAAACTTGATGCAGACCCAAACAACACGCAGATCCACATGCGTTACAAACACTCAATTTCGCAGACGCACTTGCGATCAATCATTCAATACAGATGCAGAAACAGAAATAAGTAGCGTGCACACTACTTTTTCTAATCTTCAACAGCAAAACAGACATACCCACAAAGAATGCTTCTCATCTACAACTGTACATATTGAATAATATTTTCAATCTGGGGGGAGTCCTTGTAGCAGTCACCTCCTCCTTTCAAAACATAACTACACCGGTTTGCCGGTAGGTGTCGCTTTTTCACCGACAGGTGGCACTGTAAAGCGACACCAGAGTTATCTGCCCTTCTGACTATAAAAACCGTTGCAAACGGAAAATCCATCTTTTTTTCACCGACCAGCCTTGACAGAACGACGCTGACACTAGCGTTCCGTTTCACTTTTCTCTTCTGGTCGATTGGCCTCGGCAGAACGACGCTAACACACTAGCGTTTCGTCTCACGCTTTTCTCTTCAACTAGTCTCGGCAAAACAACAACCAACACACTTTTCTTCCGTCAACACGTGGTCAAACAACGGTAAGAGTTCTCAACTCATTTTCTTTGTGTACGACTTTCAAAGACTTTTCCTACGCCGGATTCATTTCTTCTTATACCTTTTCAAGAACTGTTTTTCCATCGACACACATGCATACATCACACACTTCGTCATTTCACGTACACACACGTTCAATAAACGTTGTTTGAACTACTTCATTTTTGTTTATTAATTATTACTCTGTCTTTGCATGCAACATTGCTTGATTCAACTTTGCACGTTTATAGTCCGGGAACATCACCCTCGATCTTAATATACTAAACCTTATGTGTAAAATCCTTATTCAAATTTTTATCACAATCCATTATACGATTCTGTCATTCTAAATACTTTAATTACATAATGTAAATAGTATCAGATGTAAACAAACACTAGGTGGCATGTTTAGTGGGGTTTTTTTTGTTGTTTTTTCGTGTTTTCAGTGCATGTGAGTAGCAAACTTGCTGCAAGTGAGTAATATTTGGTAAGGAGCGAGGAGGCCAGACGGAGAATCAAAAATATCTCTGTTTGGAGTCCGGCCACCCAAAACATGGCTTTGGGTTTGAAATAAAATAAGTATCTCATTAAATGGGGTTCAGACTGAGAGCAACGCACCTGAGTGGACACTGGCTGACCGTTATCTCTGGTGGATATCTCAAGTAATAATTATTTGTGTGGTCGAATGGGGATGACTGACAAAGACCGGAATCATAGAGTACATATATGCCAGGAGAGGTCAGTCAGAGTCGACCCTATTGGGGGGAGGGGGAGGCAATCAGTGAGAGTTGGACATCTAAGAAAGAGTTGGACCTCTCCAAGCAAGATGGGCCAAATTGGTCAGGCAAAAATCTCAGTTTACAATTCTGCTATTCAACCTAAAAAAACGAGTACCATCTGTAACCTTTCAAAAAATAAACGTCTGTTAATTGTTTTTAAACTGGAGTTGTGTTATTTAGAGTGAGAATTCTTTGTTGCAGCACTTACTTAATCGAACAACAACTTTGGACTGACGAGCGAGCTAACGATCACTTTCTGTGCATTGGATGCACAAATGTGTTGGACTTTAGAATGAAAAATAATCGACAATAAAATACTAAAAAATATTACAAAAGCTACTTTTAGATTTAAAAAGAAAAATAATCATTAGCAGTGTTCTTAGAATTCTATGGCTTCGATTGATTACATAACATTACAATAGTTCAAACAGATGTCCTATTTTCCAATCATTTATTAACGTTTATTAAATACTGGCAGGAAAACTTGACGTTGCTCGGAATTGAATGAGGATCATTACTATGTATTTTTATCACGATGCTCATAACACAATATTACTTTTTACTACTCCCCTTCTCCTGTTTCGCCCACTAATATAGTCGGAAGAAACTGAAATGTTGGAAAAATCTCCGAATTAGTGTCTTATACATATGGTTATAATTTCATTAAAATCAGAGATACGTATTTGAAGTTTTAAGGGTTCTGTCCCCGTGAGCTACTTAGAGGTGGGGGCACGTAGATATTCGGCACATAGAGGACAATGTAGTGATTCAGGACCACTTCCATTGTTTTTCCCAGAGAATTTTATACGTATGATATAAATTTCATCAAAATAGGATATATTTGATGTTTTAAAGGAGGTTTGTACCCCATAGCTCTCTTGGGTTAGGAAGGCAGTTAGAGATTCGGGACCACTTGTATGGTCTTCTACAGAAAAATTTATACATATGATTTAAATTTTATAAAATAGGATATATTTTAAATTTTAAGGGGGGTTATGATCTAAAAGCCTCCTTGGGTGTGCAATTAAAAATTCAGGAATACTTCCATTGTCTTCTCCGGTAAATTTTACATACGAATACACTTTTAGATTTGATGTAGATTCTCTAACCTTTCTTTCTATAGGGAAGACACAAACATCACACAAACACACAGACATTGAGTTTTATATATATATACTAGCAAATATATGCTCCATCCGATCGCATATTTTTGCTAGCCTGGAAAGATGATATCATACTGAACGAACATATTCTACACTGACCCACAAAGGACGAGGCTATGACTGAGAGTATAGTGTCATGAAGAACGTACCCCCCCTCCCGCTAAAAAAAGGGAGGAGTTAATGCTTGGGAGGATGATATCATGATAAAAGAACAGACAGTACCCCCAATGAATTTCCTGTATATATATATATATATATATATATATATATATATATATATATATAATTTGGTATCTGTCTGTCTGAAGCTGAAACTATACTATTACTTCTATTAATAATGGAGATTTGGTATCTGTCTATTTATGAACAATAACATTTTCAAAGCAGTTTGGAGATATCTTAAGTAGGACTGCCCCCTAGTGTAAATGTGGTATTGTGGTGACTGAGATGATTTTAGTTAAGAGCAGGATAGACAAGTTTATCACGCTAAGATGACCAATAACACTCATTTTTCCCCACACTTTTGATGACCTTGTGCCTAATTTATTCTGAATGTATTTTTCTATATTTTGTGCAAATAAATAATTTAAAGTGTGGCATCTGTTCTCAATATCTGTTCCCAGCATCCCAATGACCTCAGACGTTTTACTATTGGCGAAAATATTGCGTAAAATTACAACTGTATATTACAGAATATTAATTTATTAGAAGCTGTTTATAAAATAAATATGCAAATTAAGAAGACCTGAATGTGTTTGACGGTATTTGCAGTTTCCTATATATACGGTATTTCAAAAAAAAAGCTATGTTGCATCATAGAATTAAAATAAGCACAGTCTGTTTTGATGTTAATATAGTTAGGATGGATGGAAAAATCTTTCGTATTCATTCATTTAGATTAGTCATCTTTTTGTGTCTTCAACTGAAAGATAGATGTTGCCTTCCAGGAAAGTAACATTCAGGAGGAAATAATAGCAACTTTACTTGACGTCAATGTATCCAACTGATATCAATTTTTGTAAATTAATCAGTAAACTTCATTTTATCTTAGTTCAACATTTTTGAAACAAGATTAAAAATATCGACATTCATGTTGTATTGTTAACGGGAGAAATCGAAAACAAGCAAAATATACAACAAATAACTTTTACCGAACGCAAGAAAATTTAATTTTCTACTGACTTGTATAATTTTAATGTGTGGAAACTGATTATCAGATTTATTATCTCTGTATTTGTTATTGTCACTTTTACTTAGGCAAACATGAGTAAATAAAAAATGGTGGTCGATTTTTTGGGGGACATTTCAGACTTAAAAGATAGTAAAAAAAAAAATGGCTCATCCTACAACTAACTCTAAGTTCGTGTGTGTCTGTGGGAGGGGGGGCAGTACAAACTTAGGGTAAGGTAAGTCATTTTTTTTTTTAATTATTTTTTAAGAAACGAAACATCAACACATGGTCGGACATTTTTTATGTTTTACCGTCTCTGAAAGACGGAATATCGATGAAATCTTATATTGAAATAAAAAAAACAACAACTTTAAAACACTTGCAGAAGTTTAAAACTATGCAGGTCGGTAGAAAAGTAAATTTCATTGCGTTTTGTAACAGTTATTTGTTGTATAGTTTTTACCCCCGATTTCTACTCTGTTAACTATACTACATGATTACCGAAATATCAATTCTATTTCTAATGGAGATTTAGTATCTGTCTGTCTGAAGCTGAAACTATACTATTACTTCTATTACTAATGGAAATTTGGTATCTGTCTGTCTGAAGCTGAAACTATACTATTACTTCTATTAATAATGGAGATTTGGTATCTGTCTGTCTGAAGCTGAAACTATACTATTACTTCTATTAATAATGGAAATTTGGTATCTGTCTGTCTGAAGCTGAAACTATACTATTACTTCTATTAATAATGGAAATTTGGTATCTGTCTGTCTGAAGCTGAAACTATACTATTACTTCTATTAATAATGGAGATTTGGTATCTGTCTGTCTGAAGCTGAAACTATACTATTACTTCTATTAATAATGGAAATTTGGTATCTGTCTGAAGCTGAAACTATACTATTACTTCTATTAATAATGGAGATTTGGTATCTGCCTGTCTGAAGCTGAAACTATACTATTACTTCTATTAATAATGGAAATTTGGTATCTGTCTGTCTGAAGCTGAAACTATACTATTACTTCTATTAATAATGGAGATTTGGTATCTGTCTGTCTGAAGCTGAAACTATACTATTACTTCTATTAATAATGGAAATTTGGTATATGTCTGAAGCTGAAACTATACTATTACTTCTATTAATAATGGAGATTTGGTATCTGTCTGTCTGAAGCCGAACTATACTATTACTTCTATTAATAATGGAAATTTGGTATCTGTCTGTCTGAAGCTGAAACTATACTATTACTTCTATTAATGTATTATTGTATATTAGCAGAACCCCGTTGAAATTCTGTGGTTGCTTTCTTCATCTATCTGCTTAATTTACTGTTAGTAATAATATTTACTTTGAAATAATAAGTGTCTGTTAGGGTTAATAATATTTAAAAGAAAATGTCTCTTTCTTCTTCCGTAAAAATAATTGTCATTTAAATATGTTTTAAATAAATAAAACGAATATGTTTCTTCTTTATCTATTTATTTAAAATTGTAACAATTTTTAAAACAATCAACATATTCTTTATTCTTACCGTAAAAGATAATTGTCAGTTAAATTTTTTTTTTTCCTGTGAATTTTTTACTGTGACTTATCCTTCTGCATTAAAATATGTCACATCTAGCATATTTGGTTTAAATAAATTACGTTTTTGAATTGCATCCTGGCGATAACATACATACAGACACGAACTGGATGCAATTCAAAAACGTAATTTATGGTCATTGGAATGCAACTATAAAGTATATATATATATATATATATATATTGCAAAGAAGGTGGGCTCCCTCTACCGTGCTAGAAAATCTTTCACACCTGACAGTATCCTATATCTCTACAAAGCCACCATCTGCCCATGCATCGAGTATTGTTGTCACATCTGGGCTGGTGCACCATCCACTAGTCTCTCTCTCTTAGACAAGGTCCAAAAACGAGTCTCTAATTTGATAGGTTTCTCACTATCCACTAAGCTCCAGCCCCTGTCCCATCGCTGCAATGTTGCATCCTTGTGCTTGTTTTAGAAGTACTTCAATGGAATCTGCTCCGATGAACTTGCTGCTCTAGTACCCCCTCGATGTAAATACATTTGACCAACCCGACAATCAGCTAAATTCCATCCATTCACTCTGGAGGGTTCCCAGATGCTGGAGAGCCTTCTACTCCAATAGCTTTCCTCGAGCTGCCGGCCTTTGAAACTCCTTCCCTGCTACCTGTTTCCCCGACTGTACCGACATGCAGAAATTTAAAATTAAAGTTAACAAGCATCTTGCTGCACAGCTTTCAATTTAGGATGATTCTTTAAACTTTCACAGTAGCCCCTTACGTCTACAGTGACAACTAAGTTAACAAAAAAAAATTACGCAGATTACAGAAAAAAAAAGTAAATCTAAACAATCTATCTAATATTGTAATTTGAAATGTCTAAGTTTAATTTGAGAGAAAATCAGAGTAAAAGTATTTATACCTCTGGTGAAGTTCGAACTCACTAACTTTGCCTCTAAGCACGGCAAGCTAACCGATTGACCTATGGTAGCAGGTACGTAATTATGATGCTATTAAATATGTCAACCATACTGTCTTTTTTTCCTTCTTCCACAGGTTCCAGTTAAAAGGACAAACATCTTCTCTACAATTTATATTAGCTTTATTTAAGAGTTTCATCAACACAGGAACACAAGAATATAAGACAGGTTGGTTTAGCTGCATGTATTAGAGAAAGGGAATTGAGTCCAGGTCTTTTGGTCTCACTTCTCAACAAAGCCATGACAAGAGACGAACAAAAGATATTATGTCTTGACATCTAGACTGGAACCGTGGTTTGGGCAGAAATGGGAAAAGGCGCGCATGCAGGTTATTACATGTTGGTACAAAAATAAATTGATTTTAATCATTTACTTGCTACAACGTAATCTAAATAAAATCAGTCATTAAAATGTGTTGGACTTTGAATTAAAAATATTTGACAAGGGAAGAATAAAAAAAAAATTACAAAACCTATTTTTGATTAAAAAAAAATCATCAGTGTCTCTAGAATTTTATGAGCTCAGTTGATTACAATAGTTAAAACTGATGTCCTATTTTTTTTCAATCATTTATTAACGTTTATTAAAGGCTAATCTCTTCGATAAGATTCAATTTAATCAAGATTAATCTCTTCAACTGAAAGATATATAGACCAATATCTTCGCTTGGACTGAATAAACAACTCCTATAATATTTTGTAACAAGATGGTCGTCAAATGAAAGGAAAACAAAGCCCTTCTATAAACAACAATATGTATTTATTTAATTAACCTACACCGTTGGGTGTAGGTTTCCAAAATTTTAAACAGCGAAGAAAGGAATAGAAGAATGACAAATTTTTTTGACAGCCGAAAACTTTCTTAGAGCAATATATCTTCAAGTGAAGATAACTTTGCTCGGCATCTAGGCGACAGAGGTAGGAGAGAGGACACGTTTCTTCGTTCGTGTCTGAAAGCCCTCTGTTAACTGTTTTGTAATTCCCTAAGGATCAGGAAGTATCCCTTCAAGGGTTCGGCTGAAATTAATGCGTCCAAGAGTCTGATTAGTCCTTGTGTGACCAAATCACCTCGCAGGGGCTTCTCTCCACAAGAAGAAAGCAATGTTAATTGTTAAGACTACAACAGATAGATATTGTCTCCCATGAAAGTAACATTCAGAAGGAAGTAATAGCAACTTTAATTAACGTCAATGTATGCAACTGGTATCAATTTTAGTAAATTAATCAGTATATTTCATCTTATCTTAGTTTAACATTTTGAAACAAGATTAGAAATATAAATTCTATTTCTAATGGAGATTTGGTATATGTCTGAAGTCGAAACTATACTATTACTTCTATTGATGTACTATTTTGACTTTTGGTGCTGTGTGAACCTGTATGCATGCGTTCACTGAACTGGCTGCCATCATCCCACACATTATGCTGGTCAAAAGTTGTTGTTCGATTTAGTCAATGCTGCAACAAAGAATTCTCATCCCAAGTAAAACTATGAGTCCAGTTCATAAGAAGTAACAGGTTTATTTGTTGGAAGTTACAAAAGATACCCGTGTTCTTTGGGTTGAATGGCAGACTTGCAAAATTTGCAAAATGAGATCTTTTTCCTCGGCCAAATAAAGTATAGGTCCAATCCACACAGTTCTTTAGCTAAGAGCTCCAAATGGGAACACCTTACCTGGAGAGACCCAGCTTCAACTGAAAGCCAGCTCTCTGAAAACCAAACTTCCTGTCATGCCCAGAGAGCCAGGTATTCCCCTCCCATCTCTTGGGATCCTTTGTCCCTGACTGGAAATCTTAGATTCCAGTCTTTCTCACTGCCCACCATTCGACCACCAGAGACTGACCGCTGAGGATATCTATTAGAGATAACTACCAGACAGTCTACTCAAGGGAGCTTATCATAGAGACAATCTAAGAACATTACTTTCTGGAGTCAGCCTGATTCAGTTTTTAAGAGGCACTTATTTCATTTCGAAGAGAAATAAGATTCTGGGTGGCCTGAAATAGCAAAGACCTTTTCAAATTCCTCTGTGTCCCCACCTCTTTTTCCTTTGACCAAACATCTAACATCTGCAACGTCTGCCATTCACATGCACCACTAAAACCTGCAGTCTACTGCAGGTTTACAGCTGGCTAAACATGTATCTCGACATGATGAACCTGCTGGAAAAGTGCTTCTGTGGTCCCCAGAGATCAAGCAGCGAACTAAGAGGCTTCATATTACAGTCAAGATTCTTCTGGAGAATGGCACTGGCCTCTTGGAATTGGAGCTTCTGGACACAATGAGTTAGTGAGCATCATGGCGCACGAACTTCGTGAATGTTTCACCATCAATTGATGGATTACCCAAGAAGAAGAGAATGTACTATTGCATATTGGATAAAAAAAAGTATTTAAAAACATCATGTACAGATATATAATGTTCACTTACCCTAATTGAGTTTAACTGACCTTGTGTATAACTTTGCTACTCATCCAACGCATGCCAGCATGTAAAACGGATGTTACACCGATGATGATGATGATGATGATGATGATGATGATGATGATGATGATGATGATGATGATGATGATCCCTTTATTTAATTCATAGGGGTAGCTTGCTCTCATTCCTTATCTCCTCTTTTGAGGAAGGATGCAGTGTAGTATATGTTCGTTCCTTATGATATAATCATTCAAAGTTAGCAAAGGACCTGTGATGTAACGGGTATAAGTTCGACAAGATGCACCTGAAGAAGGACGGAGGTTACATCAGCTGAAACGTTGTGAGAATCACATCCAAGTAGTCTGAATAATCCAAATAATACAAAGTTGGACGGCTTTAAGAAATTGACTTCCAAAGTAACCTATCTCTGGTCAGGTCTTTACTTATCCCTCTTTCTTTCAGGTCCATTTCTATCACTTCCTCCCATGTCTTCCACTGTAGACTGAACCTGCTACATCAACTGTTTTGCATCTACTAACTCAAGAACTTTTATCCATTATTTCAACTGGCCATACCATTGAAGTCTACTCTTCTGCATACATCTCCCTATATTGTCCAGATTTAATCTTCCTTTGAGGTCATCAGAACGAAGCCTGTCTTTAAACTCACATTCATTCAAAATTATGTACAGACTCTCAAGTTCAACATAAAGATTCCCGAGTTCGACAAGATGCACCTGAAGAAAGGTGGAGGTTACATCGGCTGAAACGTTGTGAGAATAACATCCAAGATCAGAACAGTAGTCCAAATGATCCAAATAATACAAATTATCAATCTTCATCTTAAAAGTTCTGAAACATAAGATCTCGAATTAGTTTTTATTGTGACCTTTAAGGAGTGATAATAATTAAGACAACACGGTGCCATATTTACAAGAGTGTATTTACAGAAGTACAGAAATAGTATGTTACCGAAAGTCTGTGTCTGATACTGCAATGACACTTAGTCGTAACTCTATTCATAGTGTCTGAAAGAATACATTTATTCCCAAAATAGGGTAAATAAACATCACACCATAACAATTAGTTTTATAACTACAACTTTGTACAGAATTGTAATTGACTCTCATTAGATTTTACCTCCATTTGCCAACAGTTAACAGCTACTTGACTTACTTATTTGCATACTTCAGAGAGCCTTCGCCATATGCTTGAAAACAAAATTCCGTCACTTATCACAGTCTTTCAGCTGTCGGGAACGGCATGCTAGTTTCAACCCTTATCTGGTCGGCCCATCTCGATGGTGGTCGTCCTCTTGATCTTTCTGGAATTAAATCTTCTTAATATGATTTCTTTACATAGCTGGAGTCTGGTAGCTGAGAAACATGTCCAAACCACTTTTTTTCAAATAACGTTGTTCATGGATCTGTTAATATTAAGCATCTTTCTGAGATCTGAATTTCTTAGTCTATCTCGCAAAGTTACCCCAAGGATAGTTCTTAAACATTTAATTTGAAAGACACTTTTCCCTTGTTCAGTGGTCAAACGTTTTCTGATATTACGCAAGCTCACTCTCAACTTCTAACGGTTCAGTTGGTCCGCAATCTCCAAATTCCACTCTGTGTGTTCTTGTCCAATCACTAGCTTCCAAGTTTTCCTTGGCCAGCCAATCTTCCTGCGATTTAGGACATCCATGCTTCTGCAACTGTTTACCCAGGAGGATGAACTTTCCACATGACTATATAAGCCTAATAGATTCATCCTTAGGATAACCTACATGCTGGGAAAGTGTAGTGCTTTCAGCAAATCTTCTGACCTGATGTGTTGGGTTTGGTCAGATTTCACATTGTAGATCCATGTGATCATGGATCTGTCATTGTGCTGCAGGCTGAGCGAGGACTGGGCCAGGGCCCAGCATTCACTGCCATATATTATGATGTTCCTGACACAGCTGCTATACAGCTTATCCCGGATGTAGAGAGGAACAGCTCATGATGTTATCAGAGGCAACGACTCACAAAATTTTGCCCAAGCTGTCTTCAATCTTGTGGCTGTACCTGAGTTAACATCCACCACCTGCACTCAGCATATCACCTAGATAGCAGAAAGAGTCTACTACCTCCAGGGTATTGTTATCTTGTTCCACCTCTTTGTGGGGACGACCGTCGATAGGATGTGCCTGTCCCATGCATTTCCTACATTTGAAGTTTGGGGTTTGGTGCTAACTTAACCTACAGGTCACTGCACATTTTGTGAACCCACAGTAGGCACAGGTTACACTGTATCGCATTGCTTCTAACACCCTGCCAGCACACAGAACAAGGATACTAACCAGAGTCCCTTAGGGATTGTAGACCCTAAGCGGCACATATTATCACTTTGATTTTAGGCAAGTTCATCCTCAAACCATTGACCTCCAGACCGTTTTACCATATTTCTGTTTATCCTTTAACTGTTCTAAGGACTCGGCAATGGTAACTAAATCATCAGCATAAAGCAATTCCCATGGATAGTCCAACCGAGATTCTTTTGACAGTGCCTCTAGTATTCTCTCCCTTTCAGTGTTTCTGGTTTTAAACCGAAATCCACCATAGATCTCTGCGTAGCCATCCGGATCTTTGCCTATGTGACCATTCCAGTCACTACAAGGAAAGAGGAGATCACTGCCTGGTATTTTTGAAGAAATCTCTCTCAGTTTTTCATAAAATTAGTCCTTTATTGTATCACTAAGGCCAACTTGAGGAGCATACACAGACATGAATGTGACTACAGAGTCGCCTACTATCAATTTGATCAGGATTCTGTCAATGATGTGCTATACATCGATAACCTTGTCCAACCATTTCTCTGCCAGTAAGACACCAACTATTGATTCTGTACCTTGGCTGTTGCCAGACAAAAAAAACTTGGTGCTTGAGTTCTTTCCCTGTATCATTCGAGCTGAACTATCTCTCCATCCAGTCTCCTGAAGGCAGCAAAGATCAATCTTTCTGCGAGATACGGGCTCCACTACTTCTTCAACTCTTCGTCTTTAAGACATTAAATGGATCTCTGAATTGTTTATTGACGATTTATTGATATTTTTTGGCCAACTTATGAAATATATTTTTTTTATTCAATCGTTAAAAAATAAACTTCATGGTTTTTTTTTTTCGCCCAAATTGTACTATTGAAAAAAAAAATGGATAAATCGATTTGTTTGAAAGTACTTGCGTGTTTCTCTGTGACGAATAATAATATACATTATACAATATAGTTACGTTTTTAAAACAAATAAATATTAAACAACCACATGACGATTAATGTTGCCCTGGCTGTCTCTCCCCTCACAGAGAAATGTTTTCTTTAAAAAGAAAATAATCACTAATAATGTTTAAAAGTAAAACTTTATTTACATAAAACAAATCTAAATTACCTTCCAAAATAAATAGAAAAGATATCGGGTCAAATTTTCCTGCCCTGAAAAAATAGGTTGTTAATGTAATGAAAATTAAAATTTTTAAAAAATACTTCAGGGATTTTTCTATTTCTATTTTATACCTCAGGAAACGAAAATTTACGTATGCTTCGTCCGACATGTTCTCCTATAACCCTTAGCACATCTCAAAATATTAGCGAGATTTTGTCAAATATTATCTTACGGTCTTACACTTAAAGTGACATCCCCACCCACATTGACGAGATCCTTTGACGCCTACCCCTATCATTCGACCACTCATTAGCAGACTAGAACGTTTATGAAAGAAGATACATTTTCATTATAGAGCGCTGAAAAAGAGCCGCTCCTTTTTTATAGAAGTTTGAACTGGAGCGGCTCCTTTTTGAAAATGGGGAGCGTGAGAAGAGCCAGCTCCAATTTTGGGCGTTGGAGCAGGAGCGGGAGCAGCTCCAAAAGTAGTGGAGCGCGTAAAGCCGTGCCACTACACATCCTCACTAAACAAATATTAATTCATCACAAAGATTCTATAGACAAATAGAAATAATTAAAGATTAACTATTAGTGTCTCTCTACTTATCTAAAGGAAAGTTGTATGTGTGTCTGTGTTTCCAGATAAAAGTAAAAACTACACAAGACACACCCACAAAGCTGATATATTCTTTTTCAGCATTGCTTCAGACAAAATATAGGCATACTATTTTTTTTAATGTTCATTCTTTTGGTGTTCAACAAAAACAGAATTAGTCAGGGGCAATGAGTCGATATTTAGAGCGATTTTTTAATGTTATTATGTAGTAATTCTTCAACTATATTGTTCCAGTTGCCAGAGAAAATGATAGAGGGAGAGAGAGGGGGAAGAAAGGCTACTACCTCTAAACAAATATGAATTCATCACAAAGATTCTATAGTCATTATCTCCTCTATTTGTTTTTGTTTTTTTTTTGGGGGGGGGGGGGGTAATGTAGTATATGTTCATTCGTCATGATACTACCCTCCTAAGCATTAGCTTCTCCTTTGCTTGGGCGGGGGGGGGGGGTAGTGTAGTATCTGTTCTGTTGTAATGAGTCCACTTTTATAGTATATGTTCGTTTGTCATGGTACCATCCTCCCAAGCTTTACCTCTTCGTTTTTTTTTGGAGGAGGGGTAGTGTAGTATCTGTTCTGTTTTCTTGTCATGAGATCGTCATCCCAGGCATTACCTCCTCCTTTGAGGGGTAGTGTAGTATATGTTCATCCGTCATGATACGATCTTCCCAAGAATTACCTCCTCCTTTGAGTGGGGTAGAGGGGCAGTATAGTATATGTTCGTTCCTCATGATACCATCAATCCAGGCTAGCAAAAATAGGCGACCAGAGAGAGTCTGTATATGCTAGTAACTATAATGAAAATATGTATCTATGCATCAGTAACAAATGACAAAGAAGTATGAATCGGATGAGAAATGCTGGGAGGAGGGGAATTTATTACACAAAAGTTCTCTTCAATCATACTCAAAAATAAATTTCACTAAACAATACCTGAGAAGAAATTGGTTCTTACAAAGTTATTTGAAAATTTCTAAACTGTATCTTATATAAAAAAAATTTTTTTGTAAGATACATTTTTAGAAATTTTCAAATAATTTTGTAAAATTGAGCCAGTTTTTCATCTGTATCTTTGTGATAATTAGCCTTTTTTTTATTATAGGCATCATAATTAAATCTGTTTTGTCAGTCACATAAGACAAATATTGGTCTGTGTTCTAAAAAAAAATTAAATTTGTATTTTCAATCGATTTTAATATTTAATCCTGATCAATATTTTATTTTTGATTAATCATAAATAAAAGTAAGGTAGGGAAGCTTTTACCCTTACACTCAGAAATCCTCCCACTGTGTCACCCATTACACCAGGAACAAATTTAATGACAGACAGTTTTTCGAGATTCAGTGGTAGTAAATCATATCTCGAGCGTTTTCATTGACTGTTTCTCTCCTTTCTCCCTTTTTGATAATTGGCTGGCCTACATTCGACTGTAATGAGAAAGAGCTAGAGAAAGATAGAGGGGAAGAAAGTAAAGAGAGGGAGAGGAGGGAAGTCAGAAAGAAAGAACTCTAGTCAAAACAGCAGCAACCGACTGTTCTGGTTTATGTAATTAATAGCACCACCATTTCCTAATTGCTCCAGTGGCACAATATGTTAGCGCACCATACTTATAGAGGTTAGGATTTCGAACCTCATCTGGGGATAAGTATTTTTAATTTGATTTATTTCAAATTACAATATTTCTTATAGTTTTACTTTTATTTTTATCTGTAATCTATGACATTTACAGAAATTAGGATTCTGGGTGATGTCAGATAGCCTGTCAGCTGAAAATAAAGCCTTATACCCAAAACAAACAAATTTCAAATTTCCAGGTAAAATTGTATGAGGAATGCAATGATGGTATTACTTTTGTATTAGGTTGTTTAATGTTGTTGTTTTTTTTTTGTTCTTTGTCTGATTTGGTACATTGAACTGTTCGTGTGGGAACCCGTCCCATTGAGGTGGATATATAGATATGTTTGTGTTAATGCCTAAATAGTTAAACATTGTTCTGGAATGACTTCATGAACTAGTTAGGTGAGTTGTTAGCATTAAGCCCCCCCCCCCCCCCGATACTAAGTCCTGGGCCAAACTAATAAAACAACAACCATTGGGCAAAATTCGACTTTTTCAAACAACATAATCGCCTTCTAGAGTGATACACTGATTCCAATGCTTCTCTAACAATTCGATGCCTTTTTTTGTCTTTGGCTTCAAAATACGCATCAGTTTCTGATATCACTTCTTCAGGATTGCAGGTTTTACCTCCGATACCAAGAGCAGCAAGGCTCAGTGGTTGCATGCGAAGTCGGGGAAGGTTTGACTCAGAAGACACAAAGGAATGGTGCAGAAGCAACACTGCCACTTTCATTCCACTGATTTACGGTCCTGCACCTGACACGTCTTTACTTGCCACACACAGAGGCAGGGACAACCAGAAGACAACAGATCCCGATGCCGATCCTCCTGGATTTTAACCAGTTCTGTAGCTAGGTTGTGGCCCTAATGCCGCCTTTTGCAAAATCTGTCCGCCATGAGTTCCAGACAGCATAGCACTGACACGACCACGTTACCACCACCCCTAACAGGGTGAGGAAGGGTTGAACTTCAGGAGGGGGCAGGGTAACTGTTGGTTCTTTATCAATGAATGTCAAAGTTAAGAAATTTTACTTGTGTTTTGTTTTTAGCTTTTACTATGACTTATTTTTTTTTAGCAAATTCTATGCTTGCTGTCTTCATCTATCTGCATAATTTACTGTTAATATTTCGTTTAAAATAATACATTGATGTATGGTTTAACAATATTAAACAAAATTTGTCTCTTTCTTTTACCGTAAAATTTTTTACCATTGTCAGTGAAATATTCTTAAAATAAATAAAACGAATGTCTATTCTTTATTTATTGAAAATTGTAACAATTTATATGTTTTAAAAACAATAAATATTCTCTTTCTTACCATAAAAAAATAATTGTTAGCTAAATATTTTATTTTAAATAAATAAGACGAAAGTTATGGGATTGATATGTATCCCAATCTTATAATGTTGACTGACCGACAGCGTGGGCGAAAATACACAAGCCACGCCCAAACATTCCATTAACAACGAAATTAGATTTTTGTTTCAAATACCGGCTCCCACATGCATTATTTAGCTAAAAAACAAAAATGGCTGTCACGTTGTCTGCCACATCTCTGTGATTAAAACTATTTTCATACCCAAACTCAAGGTGCATTTGGGAGCCGATAAAATGTAATTTAAGCTGAGATTTTCGTCGAGAACATAAGTTGGAAAAAATCAGCACAACAAAACCAGACGACAATGTTGTTATCCCCCTCGCCCCCTTGGGGTTTGGGGAGGCTGCCACTGTTCAACTCACGAAGTGGCCGCTATTCAACTCACACACACATCCTTACGCATCTTACTGACAAAAAGCAACACACACACAAATACCTACACACCCTATCAATTCCCAACTTAGCGCGCACACACACACATTCATACACTTACACGTTCTAACGCAAAAGCATTAAACAAATTTCTACACCATTGCATGCATAAACACACTCATAAGTTACAAGCATAAAATGCATACATTTTATTACTTGTCTAACTGAACTGAAGATTTAAATTGAACAATTAATGTCTTGTAATTTTATTTATATATATATATATATATATATATATATATATATATATATATATTGTGTTATTTAAATAATCTATCCTTTTTTCCATTCTTCCTTCATTTCAACTTTTATGCATGTTTCTTTGTTTTAAACATTTTTTATAACAATTTAAATGTGAGCGTAGATCTTAGCATTTTCTCTTAGACACAACCTCGTGACAAGCTATGGTCCACACTGCTACAAAGTGTTAACCGTTTTATTTAATTTATTTATTGTTACAATTTAAATTCTTTTCAAAATAAATATTCTCTTCCTGCTTACCGTAAAACTAATTGTAAGCTAAATATTCTTTAAATAAATCTTCAGCGATCAAGGAATCCCATTTTTTTAAAAAGGAGTGGTAGGCGATATAATGTACGTACGAACATAGAATTGCTTTAGCGTATTATTATATAGATTTTTAAAGGATATGCAAATTTTGAATATTATTGTATCCTTTAGCCACTAGATTATTAATTGAACCAAATTTTTATAAAAATGTAACTAATTTTGTCACGGTAATTTTGTGGTAATCTCTATTTATGAAATGATTGAACGTACATTTTGCAGTACAAAGTCAAAAGTAGATTGGTTAAAAAATAATTCTTTGTTTTTTTTAAAAATTCTTTTTAATAAATTATGAAAATGGCTGATTTGAAAAGAAATCTAAAGGGACGCAACTTTGGTCATTTATACGCAAATTAACTCCCTTGTTTTATTAAATTAACTTTTTTTTCTTGATTTGATTAACTGTATATATTTTTGATAGATATCAAAACTATCGATGATTGTTTACTAAGAATGTGAAAGACATGAAAATATTTCTAGATAACAGTTTAAACGTATCCAACGTAATTTCAACAAAGAAAACCAAGACAGTGACAATGCGAAAACTATGGTGATAAGAAAAATGGTCTACCTCTCTATTTCTCTCTACGAAGACTATTTCAAACCGGAAGTATTTAATAGTGTATCCGCAGGTAATGTTACTTTCATGGTAGTTATATTGTTTGTAAAGCATTATTTTTTTTCTTAAAAAAAATATGGATTAATTTTGTAAATATTATTTAAAAATATAATTTATTATTATGGAATCGTTCAGTCAGTATCACATTAATTGGATTAAGGTAACAAAATCGTTTGGTCACAAAAGAGTATCAAGTGAAAGACAGTTATTAACATGTATATATATTGTCATGTATATTTAAAAAAATTAAATATTATATTTATTAAAAGTAAATAAAGATAAAAATGTATGAATCTTTAGTAACAGTTTTGAAGTCTAAACCATTTTATGCTGACCGATACTGACGCCTGAGAGGTCTGTCTGCGACAGAAAGAATTGTGGGAATGGATAAAATATGTAATCGATGAAATAGACTAGAATTTAAATTTTTTCTAGCAAATAAGTCATAATGTTCGAAAAGGACTGGGTAAATATCGATTTGGCAGATGCATTGCGGAAAATCTGACCATCTTAATCTTATAACAAACCAACGGATAACAGGTGGTCTATTAACAAATAAAACTAATTAGTATTTGATTATTTTATTTTTATAACTGTTAGGTAGTGTGGTTGCCAAAAATGGGAGGACACCCTGAAAGATGGGATGAGTGAAGATGGAAGTCAGAAATGATGTCACGTCCGTTCGGGGCTGTTTCGGTCTCTTGTTCCTGACTCACCAACAGAAGCGGACGTGAAGAACTTGAAGTCCCTGCCAGCCCGGGAAGGGCGCGGGGACGGTGGACACAGATGGCAAAAAGTGAAAAGGTATCAAGTAATTTCTTCCTTCTCTCCATCGTACAATACGGTTAAGTTCTGTTTCTTGGTTCATGTTAAATAAAACTGTTAAAAACCCCAACAGGTGTCAGAAGAGTTTTGTCAGCAGCTGGGCTTACAGCGATGATGATGGTGACAGCAATGACAACAGCGGGGCAGACCAGCCCGTGTCCGTTGTCAACAGAAGATAAGCAGAATGTAACATAACTTGATCTTATGCATACAGGGTTCCATCGTCATAGGAAATTATTTTCAAGATATTCAAAAAATTCCAAGACCCCTCTTGTTCACATAGGTTTCATAATTTATCATAATATCCAATAAACACATAAAACAGTTATATTGTTACCTTTTTTAATCATGTAGGATTAAGTATGATCTATCTTGAGTTTATTGTAGACGATGGTTACTAGAGCGTGCAAAAAAAGCAAAACAATTCTCAAAATCAAGTTTTTAAGTTAGTCATTCTCAAAATCAGTTTTGGTTGACTTTGGGTCATTTTGTTATTCAAGCTTATGGTAGAACGATTTCATAATGGAACTGGTCGTAACCTTTAGAAGTTAAGATTTTTAAAGTCTATTTCATTTGTGCACCGTTTTTGATATCGAGTATGCTAAGGTATAAAATTTTAAAATGTGATCAAGATTAAATATTTACATCCCTGCATGTTAAAAACAGCGAACATATAGAATGAAATTAAAGATGCAATGGAAGAAAAAACGGTGCTTCTTCAGATTAGGACCCGAGCTAACTTTAACCCCATCGTTAGAGTTAGAGTCAGGGTTAGGGGATCAAAGTTAGCTTGGGTCCCAATCTGAAAAAGTACCAAAAATAGATGAGTAATTATAAAATTAATTTTTTATTCTTCTTCATCGGTCTTTTGATTATCGTGCATGATTGAGGGCAATGTCCATACCAGTGGACCCCCCCCCCCCTCCTCCAGACAGCTGGCTAGCTGCATGCATGGCAATCCTCACCGCAGATCTCCACTTTTGTCGATCCTGAGGGTCAGCGCTTAAGAGCCTCCAGTCTCTGCGGTCTCTCTCTGTCAGCTCCCTCCAAGACAACTTTGGTCGGCCAACTCCGCGCCTACCAGAAACTTGTAGGTTTAGTGCACAGTTGATTGCACTGCTGGACCTGTCCACGTAGCCATACCAGCAGAGTCTTCTCTCCATCAAGATGGGATCGAGGCCTGCAAGGTCAAGTTTCCCCAGTAACTCACTTGTCCGCACAGTGGAAGTATCTTTTGGTTTGATGTTACAAATCCGTCTAACCATTGCCCTGTTATTGCACTGCAGACGTTATTGTTAAAAGAATTAAATTGGAGAATTATTTTCATTTGTGCCCCGTTTTCAACATAGATCAATCGAGTGTTTGATATTTAAATTTTTACACTGTTGTAGGATACGAAATTGTACATAAAATGTTTATCTATAGAACACCAATCCCCGTAAGAGAAAAATGCTTTTGTGACAACCAAGATAAGAAATTGATATGTTGCAATCTGTTTCAATGAAACAGACAACACTCAGCTCACTATTTCTTTCAGAGGTAAACAATAAAGAAATATTTTTTTACCTAAATTCGTTATTATGATCTATAAATTCTAGTTTTACTGGTAGTTTAAATTTATCATTTTATCATTAGTACTCGGAATAGAAAATTAAATTTAGAAAAAAAAAAAAAAAGAAATTAAAAGAATCGTTTTTGGAATCGGAAATTAGGCTCAAATTTTTCCAATTCCGATTTCAATAATCTAAAAAGTTCCGATTTTTCCGATTCTCAATTCCGATTAATCGTCCCAACACTAGAATATACATGAGGAGAAAATAAAGAAACACACATCAAACCTTAAAGTAGCTTTAGCAGTAACAACAATAAAACAGGACGCTGAAGGAGAGATAGTAACTGAAAAAAACAAACAAAAAAAACAAACAAAACAAGCCGCGCGTGCGTGGTCCCCCTCTGTATGTGACTCAATGTGGTGAGTGTAAAATGCAATAAATTTGGGCAATTTGGGGCATTTTTGACCCCCCCCCCCTTTGACCCCCTGGGGGCACGAACCAGAATTTTTCTGAGGTCAAGAATGCTCATTTTATATCCAGAACCATCGCCTCTACATTTTGGCCAAGTTTCAGAAAAATTGAATGGATGGATCAAACGTTTATGGGAGAAAAGGGTCATTTTTTGCCATTTTGGGGGCTTTTGACCCCCTGGGGGCACGAACCAGATTTTTTCCAAGGTCAGCAATACTTATTTTCTATTGGGAACAATTGCCTCCACATTTTGGCCAAGTTTCAGAGAAATTGAATGGATGGATGAAAAGTTATGGGGCAAAAAATGTTATTTTTTGCCATTTTGGGGCCTTTTGACCCCTTGTGGGGCTAACCAGATTTTTTTTCAAAAATCGGAGAATGTCACTTTCTAACCTGACCAAAGTTACAACTTCATGCAAAATTTCAGAGAAATTCAATAGATGATTGCGGAGAAAAATCTGGACGGACATGCCTCAAAACATAAGTCCCCCGATTTTATAATATATTATATCGGGGGACCAAAAACAAAGACGTTGATAGGTATGTGTTGGCAGAAGAACTTGAAAGTTTGAAAACTTTCCTTCACTCCAGAACAAAGCCATATGTTCTGTTTGAATATCTGACAGAAAACAATAGATTTTCAGCATTTCTTAATTGTTTTCATTGTTTTGGGGATTTATTTAACAATGCCAATAACAGTCGCCTCAGGGGAAAGAAGTTTTTCAAAGCTGAATCTAATAAAAGCATACTTGAGGTCTACGGGCTCACAAGAGAGACTTAGCAATCTGGCAATGCTCTCTGTAGAAAACAAGTCATTGACTTTGAAAAGATTTTGCAAATAAAATTTAAAAAAATAGAAAGTCTTTTTCTAAAAGAGTTTGTCCATTATTGCCTTTCTTTATAAAATAATAACACAACCTGAATAGCTTCACCTTCCAAATATACTTCCTCTATATCATAGTTATTATCCATCTTTATTATCTTACAGTTCGTACACGAACTGGTTATTATCTCTTAACCTCTCTGTAATTCTACTGCACTTCTTTTGTACCTAATACTTACAAGGACCATAAAAATTGAGCTGCACCAGACACACATGATGAAAAGTACCTAAAACCAAAAATTCGCAAAATCTTATTAAGTGCCTATCTAGGTTGCTAATGCGAGGGAGATAACTCCATTTTATTTAGTTTTCATTAAAACGGAAGAATTGATAAGATATTTCTTTTTACATTTTTAGGAGAAACAATATAAATAAAAAGGTAAACTTTAATAACGAAATTCTGTTAATTGACAATTAACAAACAACTTTAACGATGAAACCATTTACATTTTGGCAATGGTGTATCATAGTTAACAAGAAAAAAAAGGATAAAAAACAAATATTGAACAAATAACTGTTACAAAACACAAGAAAAGTTAATTTTCTACATACTTGCATGATTTTTGGTGTTTTAAAGTGTTTAAAAAACGTCTTTATAGTTACATTTGACGATGGCAGATGGACAGCTTGCCGGAAATCACCGAAGTTTGATTGATAGGTTTTTCGTCTTTTTGAGGTGAAAAAACAAAAAAACAAAAACAAATATACAACAAATAACTGTTCTAAACGCAATAAAATTTACTTTTCTGCCTGATTGAAAGGATAAAATGAAGAAGAAAAAAAAGTCATCAGACTTTGGTGATTTCCGAGGCATTTATGGAGACAGCATTGCAAATGCAGCGATGGGGATAACTAGGTTTGACTATGAAAATAAGCATAAAATGAAAAGAGATTTAGAACGCTGAAAACGTACACAATTTCAAAATTTGCAATGCTGTCTCCATAAATGCCTCGGAAATCACCAAAGTCTGATGACTTTTTTCTTCTTCATTACACTTCTTTTTTATGATAAAGATTTACTTTTTTGTAAATTAATAAAAACATCTATTTAAAACATATAAAAGTCCCTAATTAAAATTAAAAAAAAAATTGTTTTCTAATTATCATATTTTAATTTAAAAAACGATAAGTTTGAAAGGACGCTGAAAATGTATGCAAGTTAACATTAGTGGCGAATACAAAAAGTGCTGCCATAAAAATGATAAGTTCGAAAATTATGTTTTTAATTATTAAAGATAAAGATACATTTAAAAATATGGGGCATTTATAACGACAACTAACAGACTGAAAAAGAAAAAATTTAAAAATTAGCTAATCTAAACTGCAGAAGTACCCCTATTTATATTAATTTAATATACGTACCTGCAAAAATGGCCGCCGCTTGTACTGACTCTCGTTCTTAAAGGAGTCTCTTCTTAATTTTCTAAAGTAGTTTTCGTTTAACTTTTGATTGTGTTTGAAAGATAAAAGCATTAAGTTAATATCTAAAAGGAAACAAATGTATATTTACGTGTGAAAAAAAAATTAGAATGAAAAATGTTATCAAAACGGCTAAAAAAAGCAAAGAATCAGTTAAAACTGCAGATTCAATAAAACATGTTTAAAATTCGCTGGAAAGATAAATATCAGTTTTCTGGAACTGTTTCAAAGATAATTATTAAATTAAAGTCTTAAGAGAGGGAATTAAAAAAAAGTACCTTCATTTATTACTAAAAATTGCTTAATTACATCCCCCCCCCCCTGTAAACGTTACATCGATTCGCTGTTTATGTAATTGTAAACAAAATATACCAACCAAATCTCAAAGTATGGAAGACTCGAATTGCAGTAATATTTATTTTTATTTTAACAATTTTTTATATTGAAGTTATGTTTGTGTAATACTTTATAAAAATTGAAAAATGATTAGACCTTAATTTCTTTTTTTAAGGTTATGAAAAAAATGTCTATATTAAATTGACAAGCATGGAAGACCCGAACCACAATTTCCCATTTTATTATTATTTTGAATTGAAGGTTTTGTAATAATTTTCCCTTTTTTCTAATTTTATGTACTGGTGCAGATTAGGATCCAAGCTAACCCTGACCCTTAAACGTTTACGTTAAACCTACTCTAACCATGTCTATACTTTTTAAAAATTGTTAACATCTTCAGTGCTTTATTTTCATTAAAAAAATAAAAGACAATTCATGCATTTAAAAAAATTAATACGTAAAAATATAACTTCAGTAAAGGTGTGTTTTGTTTTTAAAAAATAATACATTCTCACTAAGATTTAAAAAAAATGTTTTCATTATATTCTGTGATTGTTGATTAATAAATATTGAAAAATTTCATTAAAATTGGTTGATTTCCTGAATGTTGGTGAATTTTTAAGGGAGGATAGAAATGTTTTTACATTTTGAGGATCGGCCATTGATTTTGCACGTACTTATTTGTAGCGGTCATAAACATAGACCTATTTTCTCCCTCCGAAAAATGTCCCCATTGAGTGAGCGGGTCACACACTGACCAATCAGCCTGCAGGGCGCATTGATTCCTTCTGTCGGCTGAAGAACTACTTAAGCCCCTTTGGGAATCACGTCGGGGTCACCAGAAGAGAGAGAAAAGAAGTGTTTCCATGTTGCTTGCCGGGGTCTCTCTGGTGACTGCTTGTGATTCCCAAAGGGGCTGAAGTAGTTCTTCAACGGACAGAAGGAATCAATGCGCCCTGCAGGCTGATTGGTCAGTGTGTGACCCGCTCACTCAATGGGGACATTTTTGGAGGGATAAAATAGGTCTATGTTTATGACCACTACATATTAACAATTTCATTTAATTTTTTTTACATAAAAGTGTTTCACTGTTCGGTTGATTATTTCAGCGGTCTAAATTCTCTTTTCATTTTATGCATTTGCAACGTCGTCTCCATAAGCGCCGAAAAGTAACTTTTATTGCCTTTGGTAACAGTCATTTGTTCAATATTTTTGTTTTTCACCTTTATTTTCTTGTTAACTATAATTTATTGAATTAATGCACCATTGTCATCATTTTTAAAGTAATTGTTTTCATATTTTTTACTTCATGAAGTAATTTAATTTGTTTACCAATTTTTTTATTTTATTAACTTTTCGTTTTTAAAGTTTTTTGTTCGTTAATTAACATTTCTTTTTTTTTTATATTGTTGAGCCAAATTTAAAATTAAACCCTGTTTGATAAATTTTAATAAACAAACTTTTAAAAATGTCAAAAAAAAAGTATTCAATTTATTATCAATTCTTCAGTTTTAACAAAAATTAAACATTGAAATTGCCTTTTTGTCAGATTTTGTGAAAAAATAAAATGGAGTTATCTCCCTCACATTGTACAACTACGCCTAGTACGATGCTTTTTGTTTTTGCTAGCCATGATCAACAGTTATACGCTTAATTTAATTATGGTGAGTACTGAGTACAATACCTAGTTAAAAACAAAAAAACTATTTCCTACAGGTGCCACATATACTTTAAAATTCGACCTCCGCAAGAAAGTAGAGCACACTAATGAACAACACTACAATCAAAGCATTGATTAAAACTAGAATTGTCAATGTGAGCTGTACGAGCCATTCTATGGAGGTGGGGGCGGTGGTATGTTTTTTCGATTTGAAGCAAGCGGTAGCTCAGTGGCAACGTACCTTGTTTGGGGGCGAATTAAAGTTTAAAATTTTTTTTTAAATATGATAAATCCGATAGGGATTAAAGAAAACTTTCAAGTAATTACATTTGACGCTAACGACATTAAAACCTGTTAATATTTAAGTGAATCTAAAAAGCTTTCATATTTAAAACGAAAGTCGTTACAAATTTAATTTATAACTATTTCTGCGGTTATAGTTCAAACTGCATATCGGTTTAACGTCTGTTTTATGTGTAATAGCCCCCACCACCACCACCACATCTGAAGTGAACGACAAAAATCGTCTGAGGCGTACATAAAAGCCTCAAACAAAAAAGTGAGATGCAGCGAGGCTGATTTGAACTGTCGACCTAAGTGTTACTAATTTTTGTAGCTCCATATGTTCGAGAGAGAAAACTCAGAACGACTCTAGCGTCCACGTCATTTGGTCGAGAAAGTGATTTAGCCATAACAAGTGTTCTGTTTGAGGCGGCGTCGGTGGGAGACATGCAGCTTTTGGTCGTTGGATAACTAAACATATTTCATTTGGATACCATGAAGTGAAAATTCAGGAATCAGAATACGAGCAGTATCCTGTTAATACTATTGGACTACACAATGCTGGCAGATGTTGGACGGCTTTTAGAAATTCCAAACTAACCTATCGCTGGCCAGGTCTTATTTATACTTCTTTCTCTCAAACCAATCCCAATCACTTTCTCCCATCGTTTCCTTGGCCGTCACCTGCTACCTCAACTCTTCTACATCTATTAATCCAAGCACTCTAATTCTTTCAATGTGACCATACCAACAGAGTCTCCTGTTCTGTACACGTATGCCTACTGTCCAGATTTAATCTTTCTCTGAGGTCATCAGATCTAAACTGGTCTTTAAGACACACATTACACATCCATTATATTATTCTCTTCCTGCAACATGTCCCCAACACTCACTGGCCAGGTTTTACATCATCACATTGTATACACGATTGACAGTGAAAAAATAATTTTCAAATTTTACATTCGGTGGAGAAATTATTCTAAATTTTATTTGCACAAAAACTGTTTTATGAAATAAATTTTTATTCTTCAAGTCTCCTGTAGCAATAGCAATCTCTGGTTTCTCATTGTAAGACATTCACAGCAACAACTCATCTTACCACAAATGCAAATAACGTTCATTTCTTCTTGTGTACATAAAACCAAACAATTTCTATGAAGTTTCTTTAACATATTTCTGTGTCAGAATACTTGTGAAAGCTCCTTGCCTTGATAAGCTCCTGGGACCGACTTTCATTTTAGATCTGAAATGAAAGACGTACATCTAATCCGTTGCTAAGGTTGGTAATTTCAATAAAGAGTTTCTTTCCAAGAATTTCCCACCTGTGGAAACTATTAACATGGGACTGCTTCCCCTGCAGACTACAACATGTCAATCTTAAAATCCAATGTCAACAAAAAAAATGTCCTCATAAGTATTCAAACTTTATTCATTCCATTAAACTGAAAATCCATCCAGCACATTAACCCTCATCATCGGGTGACTTTTGGCCTTGATAAGTGGTGACTCATTAGTAAAAAATATCGAAATTTGAACTGAAAATTAAAATTTTTTTAAAATCATATAAACAATCTGTACATATCTGACATTGTCCGAGAGTCTATACTTTTATTTTCTTCGTTTAGCTTATGCATTTTGAAAATTTTTAGGAACGTAATATTAAGTTTAATTTATTTACATTTCGCCGAAAAGTAATATATATATATATATATATACATATACATATAAATACATTGTATGGCTTTCTAAGAGTTTTATTGGTCCCCCGATTTATAAAATCAGGAAACCTATGTTTTGAGGCATGTCCGTCCGTCCGGATTTTTCTACGCAACCATCCATTGAATTTCTCTGAAATTTTGCATGAAGTTGTAACTTTTGTCAGGTTAGAAAGTGACATTCTCCGATTTTTGAAAAAAAATCTAGTTAGCCCCCAAGGGGTCAAAAGGCCCCAAAATGGCAAAAAATAACATTTTTTGCCCCATAACTTTTCATCCATCCATTCAATTTCTCTGAAACTTGGCCAAAATGTGGAGGCAATTGTTCCTAATAGAAAATATGTATAGCTAACCTTGGAAAAAATCTGGTTCGTGCCCCCAGGAGGTCAAAAATGCCCCAAACTGTCCAAATTTATTGCATTTTACACTCGCCACCTCGAGTCATATACAGAGGGACCACGCACGCGCAGCTTGTTATTTTTCAATAGTTCAAATGTGTTTTTATATATATATATATATATATATATATATATATATATATATATTTATTTCAACAATGCTTTAAAAACATTTCTCAATTTCTATTTATTTTTGTTTTTTTTGAGCGGTTCTAAAATGAATAATTCTAAATTAAATTCTCCCGTTACTTGTAGGAAGAAGGCAACTAATTAATTAAGATCATCATCATAGCCAGGAAAGTCACAGCCTTTAAGCTAATTTCTAGCAAGGCTGAAAGCAAAGAGTCAATTGAACATAATTGTTTAAAAAATATTTTAATTTTAAATAATCATGTAAAAATATTAATACAGACAACCGAGATATAGTATAATTTTATTAATATAGAAATTAGCCCCCCCCCCCTACTAAATCTCCCAGCTCTGAACCCCATATTGGCATTTTTTAGTTTTCAAATTATAAAAAAAAAAATAAAGTAAAATACTGTCTTCTGTTTATGGATATCCGATGCGAACACAGACCTCACAATATTACTGTAATACCACCATCGAGTTTCTTGTAAAAATTCACCCGAGAAAAGTTATTTTATCTTGGTATAGAGCCTTGTTTACAATTGCACCACCCTGAACAAAGGGAACATAAACATAGCACCCATTAATTTAGTTATTTTAAAAAATTCATTTTCAATCGGCTTTATCACTATAAAGTTAGGTATGTGTATATGTTTATGGATAGGTTTCAATCCTAAACTAATTTACCGATCATTATAAATTTTAAAACACAGCTGCTAACCGTAATGTGGGCTATATCTAGTATAATTTAGTTTTAGGCAAATAGATGAAAGCTCTTTGTGAAAATTTAACAATAAGTACTCAACATCAATTAATTCTCAAAATTTCAGTTTCTTTGAAGTATTTTAGGAAGCTTACCATGGACACAACTTTCCATATGAAAATTAAAATATTTCAGATTTTCATTAAATATGATCCAGATGCATTAGACAGCAATGAAGCAAGATTCCCTGAATTTCGATTTTTTTTGAAGCCTTAAACTTTAGATATTTTCTAGAATCAAAATCATGTAATGCATTTTGATCAAAATTGGAATAAGGCTTGATATCATTATATCTTGGTTTTAATCTTCGTAAGGAGATATAAAAATGGTGCAAAACTTCTGGGAATTTATTTTTACCCATCTGGGGATGGGTATTCTTCTAATATATACATATATATATATAAGCATAGACATCTGTGTTTCTGTCAACACATCAGTTGTCAATGGTTAATCTCCAAGAAAAAAGCAATAGCATAATTGGAATCAGCAAGTCTAACCTGTATTTAAATAATTACAATATGCTTTTCTATTAGAATTATCCTTCACTATAATAAAGAGCAATGTATGTATGTATATATATATCCGTCTTGTCACACACAGGTTAAAGAGTAAAAAAACTTCCACAGAATCTATTTCAAGTATTTAAAGGAATTGACAAAGCAAATATTTCCATTTTTTTCTGCTTTTCATACAGATTTATACATTTAAAAAAAAAAACTTAACAGTTCTCTTTTATCTTTAACTTCCCCAACCTTCAAACCTTATTTTATATGAATATTCGCGTGAATACTGGAAAACACATTATTTTTGACGGAGTGTGTACACTTATATCTAATAAAGTGGGTGGGTAATTTTGTTAAACCACATTAACTTTTACAGTCATTTAATACTGAGAACCATCTTTTTAAAAAAGGGTTTTACTTTTATAAATGAATTGTTAGAGAAACAATAATTATACTATTTAACCAATAAGTTGGAGGAATAAGGGATTCATACCTTCCAAGTTTTATTAGTCATGTTCAATATATTTGATACAGGCAACGCTGAGTAAATCTGCTAACAAATAAACACTGCAGACATTTTGCAGCAAATCTCAATAAAAACAACTTTAAATAAACTGTTTTAATGAACTAATTTCTCCACTTTTGAGATGTTTGACTACATGACAAATTTTAATATAAAATGTTCTTCAGAGGATTATAATAAGATTGATTCTATTTTTGGAGGATAATTGATTCTTAAAATTATCGATCACTTAAAAAAAAAAAAAAAAATAACCCCCATAAAACAAACCAATAATCTCTTACTATAATGGAGATAGTGTGACTGTATGTAACCACAATTTAGAATATTACTGAAAAGAGAAACTCATATGCACGTATTAGTGTAGTTAAATATAATGACCCTATTAAAAATGTTGACATGGAACAGACAGGTTCTGAACTAGATTTTTTAAATTAATCATTTTGTAAGCTGGTCTTAAGATTAACTGGCAACTAATTTGTAGAGGCACAATAATAATTGCTGAGGCAATTGGAAATTTCCAGAGATTGGTTAATTTGAATGATAATTCTTGGGTTAGATGTAGAACAGTCAAGATATCAGGGTCAGTTAGCAGGGGAAGGCCATGAAAACATGAGAAGCGATAAGAATGGACTTCAGAGAAAAAGGGATAAATAAAGACCTTGGTTAGTTTGGATATCAATTTCTAAAAGCTGTTTCTTTTAAATAATATTCTCAGTTTTGGTTACAAAATCTCCACTATCGATAAGAACGAGTCTCGTTTTGGCTAGGAGCTAAGTGTAATATCTGTTCTGATACTACACTTCATCTTTTGTCCTCAGTCAGTGAAGAAATCCTGCTAAACCGAGGCAATTTAATTTTTTGTCCCAATCCAGAGTGCTCCCTTTTTGAGAAGCTGGATTTCCCCCACATTAAAAACTGACCTTGTATCTTTCTCTCATGGGGATGCAAGTAACAAGGACAGCCTGAAACCAATCACAAAAAGGAAAAACAAAATCACTAAAAACACTACTTGAATGTGATTTCTTGAAATCTTAAGTGTAGATCAAGTACGCTGAAAAAAAAAAAAAAAAAAAAAAAAAAAAATTAAATCGTTTTCTATTTATAAAACTAATAAAAAAGTAGCCATTATAAATATCAAATATCATGTCTGACATATTAGTTACAGTTAACATTAAAGCTAGTTTACCAAATCATTTATTTGAAAATCACAAAAGCCAAAATGGCACGAATAACTAACAATGTCCTCCACCCCTGAGCCAAATGACAAATAGGACATAAAGATCTAGCGATTCAGCAGAAATCAATCTGCTTACAAAAAAAGTTTTTCTGATATTTACAAAAAAGCAGGTCTCACAAACACGATTATGACATTACAAGAATGTTTCATCAAGAAGGGGGGGGGACCTTCCATCTTACATAAGTGAGAGCTGTTTGAATAGAAAAATGTTTTGAGTGACACCGTAAAACGGTAACTCCAGAATGGAAGTCAACAAAACCATGTAACTTCCAAACTTAGATTTTTTGCCACTTGTCTGGCAATACTTCAAGCAGGAATGATATATCCAGGGTGCTGCCCTAAATATGGTGTGGGCGAGCACAATGTAAGTAGATGTAGCGGGACGAAAGTAATCTGTCTCTGATGTTTTGTGACTGCTCTTTTTGTAATAAACCTTTATTAAAAACTAAACATCGACGTCCGAGTGATTGTATGCACAGACCAGAAAGAACCTGGGTCCGCGATGGTGACCCGGGTGTATAAAGGTTTATACATACAATGGTAAGTGAGAGATTTGTTTTTAGGATAATTCTCTCATATTCCCTGAAAATTAAGTTCGAAAAGTACCAAAACGTAAAAATAGAAACCGCTTTTTTTCTGTGCTGTAGTCTTAGAGGCCAACAGCATGGCTGAACATGAAATGCTATCATATTTTATGTAAAAGAAAATTACTTATTTGCTATCAAAATACACAGATTTAAAAATTTTATGATAGAATATTCGTGTCAGAAATTGCCTTTTTTATTTAAAAAAAAATATCCCGTCTTTTTTTCATGAGGGTGTGATTTAATATATATATATATATATATAATAAAAAAAAAATGATCCGGGAGAAAGCGATGGACAATCATTTTTTTAGTAACTGAAAGTAATGCACAAGACACAAATTGAGAAAAAAAGAAAGTCGGAAACAAGAAAGCAAAATATTAAAAATAAAAGTTCACGGAGATTATGCAGAAGAGTATTGAAGAAACACTTATGTTAGATTCTTTTATTCACTTATAAGTTGCTTAAAGACATTTATTTTCAAAATTCACCAAACTAGAATTTGTGGCAATACTTCAACCTGAAGAGAAGAATTGTAGTGGAATTAGTGCCACCATTATTTGACAGACGACAGACAGACTGAGTAAATGGCAGCATCGGTTGCAGACATGAATAGCAATGCATCTAGATAGCCAGAGTTTTGTCTTCCCTACACAACTTAGAAAAAAAAAAAAAAAAAAAACTGGGTCCATTAATCCCAACACTTTTGGGGACCTGGGAGAGAAGTCCCCCCCTCCCTAAGTTCTTAATATTTTTTTTCTCTTTTAAAATATTCTTTTTAGTGATCGATATTCTCAGCTGGCCACGTGCAGACAGTTATTGTTAGACAGATAAAGAATAATTTTTGCATCATAATATTTCAGCGAGGAAAAAAAAAAAAAAAAAAAAAAAAAATCTATTCCCAAATCCGAATGCATATAAACTTAGATATTCATCATTGTTGCCGTTGTACCTAATAATTGATGTGAAATTAACTTGAGATGGTGCATAACATTTTTTCTTCCTTTACAATAACATCAATAATTCATCAATGAATGTATTCAAAAGTAAAGGCAGCAGTGTTTTGGGTAAACTAAATGTTCAAATAGCTGTTTAAAAAGGTCATAATCAGACGGGGGGGGGGGGGAACAAAAGAGAAATACAATAATAATGACTAAATAAATGAAAGTGAATAACTTTGACAGATGAAGAAAATTAAAAAAAAGCGAGCATTGGAGAGAAGAAAAAAAAAAAGAAAGCTATATCTAATATACGATTAAAACTGACGCTGTTATCTTGCTTGTCACCATGCACACTTTTCATCTGTACATGAATGTTTTGGATTGTGGAAGGAAAGTGAATGATGTAAATAATTGAAGGAGAGAAGAAAGAGAGGAGGAAAGAGAAAAGAAACAAAGGAGAAGAGTATATCATATCAAAGGAAATTCCAAATATTTATGAAATTTTTGATGTTATAACAGACCCCAACCCCATTTCTCTTATGTCATTCGTCCATCACCATCTAAAACATTCATGTACAGATGAAAAGTATGCATGATGACAAGGTAACAGCATCCATTTTATTAGTTTTTTATATATATATATATATATATATACATACACACATACATACATACATACACACACACATACAACAAAAAATGACCCAACGGTTACGCGTGACCTAGTTTATATTAAATATAGCTGGATATTTGGATACAATCGCAAAATTTGCCTAATTCAAAACAAGTAGAAAAGCTTTTATTTTCGGTCTTAAAAGAAAAAAAAAATGAAAGTAAAGAATCTACTGACCAGCCAGTCAGCTTCAGACATGAGAATAACAATGAAGTTTGCTTAAAGCCTCCATAAACAAACCAGTAAGATGAAATCAACGATCAAATGTAACAGATTTTTTTTGTCCAAGGTTTCCATTTTTCAAGTCAAATTTGAGATAAGTTTTTCTTTCTTTTCTTCTCCTTTAAACCAAGTCACTTCTAGGGTTTGTTTAACATTTGGTTGCAGGAAATACTGAATACAATAAAATTGTTTTAAAACAGCAGAGAAACAACAAAGATATTTTTCCAATCATAAACGGTAGAGAAATATTTCAGTGGCTCTGCTGCATTTTTCAGAGATATAAAATGAGAATAATGCTGAAGAAAGACCAGTCAATAATTCAGGTGTCACAATAGGAAGCGTTACTAGATTATGTAATTTTAACGGTGAATAAAATGAATATTTAAACCATTATACACGGCAAGATATCTATAAAAAAGAGAGGGGGTGGAATAGAAAGGGGAAGAGGAAGGGGAAGAGGAAAAAGAAGAAAGAGGGGTTGGGCAAAAGAATAAAGAGAGAGAGGAGGTTGGCAAAAGAATAAAGAGAGAGGGGGGTAGAAGAATGAACAGAGAGAGGGGGGGGGTAGAAGAATGAACAGAGAGAGAGGGGGGTAGAAGAATGAACAGAGAGAGAGAGGGGGGGTAGAAGAATGAACAGAGAGAGAGGGGGGGGGGGTAGAAGAATGAACAGAGAGAGAGAGGGGGGTAGAAGAATGAACAGAGAGAGAGAGGGGGGTAGAAGAATGAACAGAGAGAGAGGGGGGGGTAGAAGAATGAACAGAGAGAGAGGGGGGGAGTAGAAGAATGAACAGAGAGAGAGAGGGGGGGGGGTAGAAGAATGAACAGAGAGAGAGAGAGAGAGAGAGAGAGAGAGAGAGAGAGAGAGGTGGGTAGAAGAATGAACAGAGAGAGAGAGAGAGAGAGGGTAGAAGAATAAAAAGAGTGGATGATAGAAGAGGGAGAGTAAATAAATGCAAGTGGAATAATACGACTATAATCAAGTTGACACACCGGTTCTCGTAAGATGATCGAAGTTAAGTGACATTGAGTCTGATCAGTACTTAATGGGTGACCATCTGGGAAGACCAAGTGCTATATGTAAAAATCCAGTTGGGCTCACCGGTCCGAATATAATTGTTGCGAAAAAAAAAAAAAAAAAAAAAAAAAAAAAAGATTCAAAAAATCTAGTACAGACACGCTTTAGCAGGATAAATGCGCAAGATATATAGATATATATATATATGTAAGTTAGGTATGTATATATATTTTTATATACAGGATTCACTCCTAAACTAATTAACTGATTGTTATGAAATTTTGAACACAGCTGCTAGGTGTAAGAGGGAAGTGTAGTGTGGACTATATTTAGTTTTATGCAAAGGAAGTAAAAAAAAAAGGGGGGGGGGGGTGGAAGCTCTTTGTCAAAATTCAGATAACTGATTTTTATCAAACTTTAACACTAGATATTACACATCAATAAATATTTCTTAAATTTAATTTTCTTTGGTGTATATTAGATTTGAATTTGATCCATAGTCATTAGAGGCCAATTAAGTAAGATTCTCTGAATTTTAATTTCTTCTTTAAAACCACTTAAGCAATAAATATTAGACATTTTCTAGAACCAAAATCATGTAATGGATTTTAATAAAATTGGAATAAGGATTCTAGACATAAGGTTTAGTATCATTATATCTTGATTTTAATTTTTGTAAGGGGGCATAAAAGTGGGTCAAAACTGTTTTGATGGGGGTGGTCGTAATTCTTTTAGTGTATATATGTGTGAATTACTATTCAATAAAAAGGTGAACAATTACATACAATTCGCTATACAAGTTTTATACAGGAACTAATTCCATGATATGAGTGAAAATATACATCTATTTTAAAAGTATTAAAAAATATAGGCATTATAAACTATGCTATGAAGAGTTATAAAAAAGAGAAGAAGAATAGCAAGTATCATAAGTTGCTTTTAATAAATTCGATAAACAAAAAAAATTTCAAAACCTAATTTAAAAATTAGGTTTCGAAATTTTTGAGATGATGATTCATAATTTGGATTATTCAGACTACCGTTTTCATTTGGATATTATTATTATCGCAATATTTAAGCCGATGTAACCTCCAACCTTTTTCAGATGCGCCTTGTTGAACTCTGGAATCTATACGGAACTTATATAAAAGGCTCCATTCGAAATTCTGTACAGATTCTAGAGTTCGACAAGATGCACCTGAAGAAAGTCAGAAGTTACATTGGCTGAAATGAGAGAATAACACTAAGACGAGAAAAGTAGTGCAAATAAAACCAAGAGAAACAATGTCAAATATACAAGGACTAAGTTTTCACAAAAAAAAAATAAAAAAAAATAGCAAAAATAATTTGGAAAGTCTTAGGAACTTTTTATGTTATTTGAAATTAATTTGTCAAAACAAATGACTAAAGACTCAAAACAGCTAACATACTTAAAAAAGAATGCTTTTGTTGACATTTGGTGTCTACTCCCAATATTTTCTTACTTTCTTCAAAACCAAAAATATGTATCCGTTGGGTGATAAACTTAAAATTTAATGGGGCATGACAAAACCTTTTTTGAAACAGAAATTTACTCTGGCATGTTAGACAAGATTGCAGAACAAGATGGATAAAGTGGATGTATCGAATTTGCAGGTTATTATTACCAAGACAAGGATAAGGGAAAGAGGGGGTATGTCAAATGGTTGAAACAAAGGAATATGAATAAAAATAAAAAAAGAAGTTTATTTAGAAAGGAAAAAAATTGAATGAAAACAAAAGAATAAGTTGATGCACAATAAAAACCGTGATTATAAACAGTGAGAGTATTTTAGGACAATTTGTTCAAAGAGGACAGTAAACTTAATTAAACAGTAAGTACTAAAGCCAACAAAACATATGCAAGTGTGAATGAGTATTTTATTTATCATCTGAGCTGACATATTATACATATATATATATATATATATATAATGTATGTATATGTATTTATTACACAGAAACAGTCAGTCATTCAGATATAACCAATTGACTGACTGGCTGGCCGACCAAGTGAAGACTGCAGAATTACCAATTAACATTAATACATAAGAGGTTCTTTAAGTTAACATCAAATGAATGACAGCTAAAATTTAGAAGAATCTCAGGAACAATGAACTTTCATGTAGCGGAGAAGAAAAAGAAATAAGTATAGATTGTTAGGAGAAAGTCAAACAAAAATGATCCTTAACTATCAAGAGCCAGGAAATATAGGATCCTGGAGAAAATTTAACCAAAATGGTGTAGAGAAAGAGATAGACAGATAAATATACATCGAAAGAATTAAGTATTCTTCTGTACCATCATGCTGCCATGAAAAAGAAAAAAGTTATTAATGTTGTTGTTTTTTTTTCTAAATAGTCAACTTATTGGAATGGGTCTTCCAACAGTAAAACTTTTAGAATATCTGTACTTCGATAACGAGTAACCGATTTTATTTTTTAAATATTACACAATATCATTACCGGTTTTGGCCAGGTTTGTCTTTATAAGGGACGTAAAACAACAGTTGTTTGGATGTTTCATGGACCTAATTTTTAGAGGTTTTATAACTTTTGAAATAATGTACGGTAAATTTGTAGATTAACACTCTCAGCTAAGTATCTCCCCATCAAAAATGAGATTTTTTTTTTAAAAAAAAGGTTATCATATGTGAACACCCTGAAAAACTTGGCAGAACCCCCCTCCCCTCAAAAAATATAACAATTATTTTAGAATTTAGAGTGGAGGATCAGTTTTTAATGTAAAATTATGCCCCATTTTCGGGTCACTAAGTTTTTATAGCAGTTAACCAAATTTTTTTCACCACTAATCCTAAGTTTGACTAGTAATATCGTAAAATCATACTTAAATGCCTAAAATGTAGACCCCCCCCCCCATTTATCTTCTATAGCAAAATGAAAAATGTTTAATTGCCGTAAAACGCTAGAATGGTTTGGAAATGGATCATTTTACGTTAAATTTATATGCAAAACTGATCCCATTTAGTGTCCACATGTAGTCGTCTAAAAAAAAAAATTAAAAAAAAAAAGAACATTTTTTTTTATTTGGAGGGAGGGAGAGTACCTGAGGGTGTTAATCTACAATGATACTGAAAAAACAAAAAAAAAAAAACAAAAAAAAACATAAGTGAGAAAGTTAAATTAATTCTAAAATTATTTGTATTTTAATAAATTAAAGAAATTTGGAAAGAAAACCTGCGAAAAAACTTAAAAATATACACAGAAAACTTGTAGTCCATGACAAACAAACATGACCTAAGTGTGTAACATTATGATGCAATAAGTCAAATTAAAACAAAACTACTTGTTTGCTATCGAAATATATCAAGATTCTAAGAGCGTATGCCTACGAGAGAATCCACACCAAACATTAGATTTAAAAAATAGCATTTTTCATGGTGCTGTGTGATATTTAAAAAAAAAATGCAGAATAATGATAAAAAGAGAAAAAAAAGAAGAAAAAAATCTGAAGAAAGAAATTGGAATAGAATTGATTTGAAAATTTGAGTCAATGATTTGAGAAAATAGTTTATGAGAAATAAAAACCATAAATATCAAATGAATGGTATATAAAGTATCAGGTTCCCATGAAAGAATTTAGGTGGGACTTGGGTGGGGTGGGGTAATAAGATAGGTATAGACTGAATTGAATGTCAGAAATTAAAAAAACCTGGTGTATTTAACTTTCCTCAAATATATTTTATTGTCAGCATTTTCCAGTATAGTGGGGACAGCCGCTTAATCAGCTTAGATGGAAGCTCCTTCTTAGTTGACTGTATAAATTAAGAAAAAAAAAAAAAAAAAAGGCAAGCATTCACTAATACTGTTATACAGTTTATCAAATGGTTATACAAGATGGGAAGGAAAGTGTTTTAATTTTAATTTTTTTGAGAGAGCAAAAAAAACAAAAAAAAAAACAGCAGAATTACTTGATCAACATCTAGAAAATATGTGAAGATATACTAATCTTGAGTTTATTATTCCAAAAGAATATCGCATAAAAAGGTAATTCTCCCTAAGAATTTCAATTTATTTTATACATCTTTTTTTTCTCTTCTTTCACTTGGCAATTAAATTGGGTATAAAGGAGGGTTTTTTTTTCCCTTCTTTCTTTTATCTTGGGAAGGGGGGGGGGGGGTAGATCTTCTGCCCAGCCTTCAAATGTGTGAATGATAACAACCTAGGTTTCACTACAAGAATAGCATACAGTTCAGTGACGGAAACATAGTATGATCTTAATTTAGATACAACATATCAAACATAACAAAGGCAGGCAGGCAGAGCCACCAGTGTACAGCTGCTCCTTCCCAAATTGACCCTTGGAGTGAGGCTAACATATTATAGATATAGATGGACAGATAGACAGCCAGTCAGTTGGTCCGTCCTGTCTAAACTGGTAGCAGCAGCAGCTGAAGAAGAGTGAATAATCAGTCATCAGTTGGGTTATTCTCTGTATCCAACACAAGACGACGACAGACAGTATCGGACTTAAAAACACTAGACACTTCAGGCAGTGTCTTTCTTTTACAGTAGTAGGTGGTGGTGGTGGTAATAAAGATTTTTTCCACTGTAAGTTAATTGACAGAAAAATAAAAAGATAAAGGAGAGGAGAGTGTGAATAATATATATATATATATATATATATATATATCTATCTCAACGGAAAACAGTGATGGGAGGAAGGACCTTTCCTCACACAGGCATATTGTACAGACCCACTGCAGCATTAAAAAAAAAAAAGAAAAGAAGTCCACCACTGCCAACTAACTTTCCTTTTTGAGGGATGAGGGGGTGGGAGGTTTGATTATTTTTTAAATTTTTATTTATATTTTTTTTAAATTTGCAAGTGTTTTTTTTTTTTCGTATTTTTATTTTTAAAATTATTCAATTTTTTTTTTGTTTGTTTTAGAAGAGGGAAGTTAAGCACTCTTATGTCACTTAAAAAAAAAAATTTTTTTTTTTTTCTGTATTAATTCCATACCCACAAAAAAGTGTCTGCCCTATGTTTCACATGTTGAGTCATAGGTGGCACAATTAATTCAAAACGCGGGGAGGCAAAGAAAGAAAAGAAAAAAAAAAAAAATTATATATATATATATGTATAATTTTTTTTCTTCTTTTTTTTTTTTTTTTTGACAATTCCGGCTCCATCAGCGGTGAATCAAACTCAGTCAGTCTAATTTATCCTTGTCTTTGTAGCGGTCATCATCAGCATCATCATCATCATCATCATCATCCCTATCGTCGTCGTAGTAGTGGTGGTGGCGCTTGTCAGTTATCCAGCTGTTGATGTAGAAATACTATATGTGAGGAGGAACAACAACCAATAGTAGAAAGAATTTAGCTGAGGAAATAGTGTGCAGCAGCCGTCGTCTTCCTGTAGTGGTTGTTGTGACAGCACTAGATGACTTTTCTCATCTCTCGCTCCACATCCGCATCTATGTCTGCGCAGCAGTAGCAGAACTGTTTTGGATTGGAGAAATATTGGAAGTAACCACAGGAGAACTTGGCATACCCACATTGTTATTAACTCCACTCCCTGCAAGAGACGAGGAAACAAAATATCATTTCCAGACTCAATTGCACAAAACACTTAAAAGGTTACAAACAAAAACAAATCAATATTATATGTATATATAGTGACAGACATTTAGAGAGAGCAATATTTTAAATAATTAGTTTTTGTTAAAAAAAACAAAAAAAAAAAAAACAGTGCTTATCCAGAATTACAGAGACATGGACGGGGGGGGGGGGGGGGGAGGGGGGATAAAACAAACTGAGAAATATCTGTATTATTTATGTACCCGTGACCAAATGAATATATCGTATACCAAAAAAATAACGTAAATTAATTAAGTAGTTTTTATTTTATAAAAGAAAAGAATTTTATCGATAAATGAATAAGGTTGAAATATCCGCGCCATATTGGTCATATTCAAGGAAGATGATCCAAACTTTCGCAAACTAGAGAAATAAAGTCTGGAATTTTGGGTGTTATCTCCCTTAGCTGCCTTGAATATGACCAATATTGGTGCCGATATATCAACATTACCCGTTTATCGATAAAATTTAATTTTCTTTTATAAAATAAAAACTACTTGATTAATTTACGCGATTTTTTGGTATACGATAGATGCATTCCGTCACGGATATGTAAATCATACAGATATTTCTCAGTTTGCCCCCCCCTCCCTCTCTGTAATTCTGGATAAGCATAAAAAACAACAAAACAATTAAATGGCAATTTTTTTTGTTTGCATGTTATCACCCTTCACCCTCTTTTTTAAAAGGATAGGAACGCTCGATCGTCAAAGATGCAATAAAGAAAAAAAGTTCATCTGATGTTGCTGTGAGGTCGAATGTAAAACTCAACCTAATATGCACTTTTTGTCTTTAAGCTAGAGTCAGCGTGTAGTATATGTTCCGTCCACAAATGGTACGATAATATTGTGCCGGGTGCCCATAAAATGGAAATGTCAAAAACTCCTTCAAGAGTTTTGGAGACAGACCACCATAGCGAAATATATTCTGAAACTACATTAATCAAAGTGCTTAGATAAGTAAGTTTCAAGTTGAACGAAGGTGGTACAACAATAGCGTAGGGGGTCTGTGTTCAGCCGGATGTCCATAGAATGGAAATATTCTTAAGCACTGCAGAAATATACAACAGATGGAGGATACAAGTGGAATTTTCACGGGTCCGGCTCGTTAAATAGTAATTCAGCTAAAATAGAGAAATATATTCCGAAGATGGCATTAAATTGTTTTCTCATTTCATACCAATTTAAATACAAATAACTAGCAGGGCTACCTAGCATCACCCGGGATCCTAATTTCTGTAAATTATGACGATTACAGAAAAATGAAAGTAAAGCTAAACACTCTGCATAATATTGTAATTTGAAATGTCGAAGTTCATTTTGAGACAAAATCGGAGTACAAAATAATTATGGTCTGGATGAGGTTCGAACTCACAACCTCTGTCTCTATGTAGATGCACTAACTGACCCATGGAGCAAGTACGAAATGGTGACATTCTCAAAATACATAAATCAAAATGACCCCCCCCCCCCCCTTGTCAAATGTAGTTCAGCCACTTAATCAAAAAGAGAGAAGGGAGAGTAATAGCTAAAGAAACAGTGGATATGAAAAATTGTATCTTCTTTAAATTTTTGTACAGTGTCCAGGACAGTGGGAGTAGATGGAAGCGAGATGGTAAAAACCAGCTTTATTTATTTATGATTAATAAATAATAAAATATCCGGAATCAATTGAAAATAAATTTTTTTTTTTAACACGGACCAATATTTGTCATAAATCACTGATGAAACAGATGTTTTCATGTAGCTTGTAGTAGAAAAAAAAAACAAAAAAAAACAAATGGAGGGAAAAAATCTTTACTTTGCATATAAGATTACTGGAAAACTTTGTGAAAATAGGATTTATTTAATTATAATGAAATTCCGGTAAAAGTATGTATGTTTTGTCTGACAACTGCAGTATCCTTAATGAAATCACCACTAGAATCGATGCTCCATGATGTACTGCCACTGGTGTCCTCTCTGATCCATGGCCATGGATCAGTGATCGACTCATGTCCAAGATCTACCAGACTGTAATACGACCTGTTGTTTTGTACAGCTTAGAATGCTGCTGGTCAACAAACGAGGCAGAAGAAAGCCCATCAGTCATGAAGACGAAGATGTGTTGGATTCAGGTTTGCCCATATTCAAAATGTCGATATTTACTACTGTTAAAACCATACAAAAATCTCCAACAAAATGAGGGAAAAATTGTGTGTAGGTATCGTTGCACAAACAGAATTCAAAATGGAGGTCCCTGGGAAGAAGCTGAAGAGAACAGCCGAAATAAAAGCAGTTGGATACCCTACACCAAGATCTCAAGATGGTGTAGAAAAATCTTGTGGGGACCTTGCTGAGCGGGATAAAGGTAGAAGAAAATTAGTTTTTCTCTGACAACTTCTGGAACTGTCTTTCTCTAACCAGGTAAATAATTTTTTTTTTTAAATCATTATTTTCTCGGTCTCTTAATGCCACACATTCCTTTTGTTTGACACTCACTAATTTTAGCTTATTCAATTATCTTCTCAGAATTAATACCAAATTTTTTTTCTCCATTGACTTTGATATATTTGAAAATGATATAAATTGAATAAAGCCTATTCATAAGATTTTTTTTCAGTCATTATTGTACACGCATAGATATAAGTTAAAAAACAAAACAAAACATGCTTACACAAACAAAAGAGTTTAAAAATAGCAAGTACAATATATACTTGTTCAAATGTATGCCACTTAATGGGGAAAAATCTAATAGTGTGTAAATTTTAAATACTAACCTCTTGCCTTCAATACTTTTCAATGCGAATAGAAAGATTTCTTTAATAAAATTGTTCATTAATTAAAAATGGAGAGGGAATCCAGATTTAATTTTAATAATAAATACATTTTTAGATATCTTGGTGGTGGTGTCGTAATATAGTTTTGACTATAACTATTGCAATTCTCACTGAATAACCTAGAACTAACATTTCAGGAAAAAACGTAATTAGACAGGAATTGTCAAGGTTTAATTGCAATCAGACCAGGAAAAAAAAATAAAACAAAGGAAACAAAGTTTGGATGGGAAAATTCTCAAGACGATTTTTATTGTTAAAATATTGTTTTTGAAAATGTTCAAATGTTGTAGAATTGGTTTATTCTTTCAAGCAAATGGAATTGAATTTTTAACAATTTTACATTTGTATTTACATTCACTTCTATAGATAGGGTGGGAGCTATAACGCAGTCCGGAGTGAGGATTTGGAGGTTGGGGATAAAAAAAAGAAAAGAAAGTCTAATTAAAGCAGCAAACTTACCATGCCAATAGTTTAATGTATAAAAATACGGAAAATTATATTTTTTTGAAAGCCTTAAATCACGATTACTTGAATGTTTTTTTGTTGTTGAGAAAACTGCGTTTAAGACAAGACAATGAGATTGATATGTTAGAGAACCGCTTAAGTAACCAATATAGTCAGTCTAATAGTAAAATAGAATCCAACAAGATGCTGTGAGAAAGAATAGAAATTCTATATTCAATGCTTCCCACCTCCTATTTGTGATGAGCTGCTGATAGGCGTAGGAGATGTATGACCAGACATAGAAGACATTCCGACTTGTTCTTTAACAATAGGATCTGAAAAATAAAGCAAAGATTAAGAAGAATAATAATAAAAAAATCAATTGATTGCAAATAAAATAAAATTATGATTTAAAAACTTTGAATGAGTTAGACAAAATACATGTTCAAACACTTGGTCATCAGGCGAGTCGGAATCAGCAACTTTTGCAAGAGGCAGAGATCTATTTTTTTAAAAACCAATCTAGAAGTTTGGAGTTGGCTCTTTTTAAGCAGACTCCTCACCTGAAGTTGAGAGTTAGTGTCTGTAATTTTTGTAAGCGTCAAAGCCAGGTTGTTGGCTCAGTTTTTCTTTTTGTTTCATACAACATTTTCCCACTTTTTTATGCAGTCCTTTGCAATTATTTTGTACTCTGCAAGATCTTTCAAGCTGCACCGGCTGAGCAGTAAAGGGCAGATAAGGCAGTGTTGCATTGTATGACCATCTCCACTTTTGCAGATGGTTGGATCGGTTTTGTAGTCCCATCTAACTATAGCAACTTTTGATCATCCCATTCCCGTTTTCAGGCAGTTGTGAGAGAGAGAGAGAGTGTGAGAGAGAGAGAGAGTGTGAGAGAGAGAGAGAGTGTGAGAGAGAGAGAGAGAGTGTGAGAGAGAGAGAGAGTGTGAGAGAGAGAGAGAGAGTGTGAGAGAGAGAGAGAGTGTGAGAGAGAGAGAGAGTGTGAGAGAGAGAGAGAGTGTGAGAGTGTGAGAGAGAGAGAGTGTGAGAGAGAGAGAGAGTGTGAGAGAGAGAGAGTGTGAGAGAGAGAGAGAGTGTGAGAGAGAGAGAGTGAGAGAGAGAAAAAGAAAGAGGAATTCAATTTTTGACTAAATGTTATGTTGTGAACGCCATTGTTTACATGCGTGTTGGACTGTTGTTGGTGAAAAGAACTCATTGGTAGAGCATTCTTTCAAGTGAGTAGTGAACAAATCAGTTTATTAACTCTTTGTTTTTGATAAGTTCATGTAACAAAGTAGAAAAAAAATGACTCACTACTCATGTGCGAGATTCGAAATCGAGGCTTTACCTCTTTTTTTTTCCCCAGATAATATCAAAGTAAGTCCTATTTACTTTACATACATTCTCGATTATGCATCATCTTGTATTATTTCTCACATTTGTCTTTGACAAAATCTCTGTGAGAAATAAATGTGTATATATTTCTCATTATTACGGTTTCTTTATCATCGTCTCTTTCCCTTTATATTCGACAACCCAACGTATTCAACATGGCCGCACTTGGTCGGTGAAGGGACCGATACGTGCGTCACTACAGGCATACACATTGGAATATCAAATATTTAAAGGTTTTTAAAACCGACAAGAGTTGTATTTTTTTTCAGCTGACTTCTCAACTTTGATAACAATTTGTACAAATTGGAAGAACTTGCAGAAACGCAGCTTTTAGATGGGAATCAATTCAAATATAGAATTTGTTAGAAATAGTCTAGATTTTAAGGTTGTGAAGATAAGCAATAAATATCTTACAGAAGTATGGGTGTTCCATGGCTTCTCTTGCTGTTAACCTCTCTTGGTGATCATATCGTAGAAGTTTGTCCAAGAAATCTAATGCTTCAGGACTAACCAAATGTTGATTTTCACTGTGAACAAATCTTTCCCATCGTTTTTTTGAATGCCTGAAAAACAAAAAAATTAAAATTACAAAATACTGATAAAGATGGAAATTTAATATTTATCTGAAGGCGAAACTATACTATTACTTCCATTAATGTACTATCTTTTAATGCTTAACTCAGGGGAGGGGGTAGTGTAGTATTTTTACTCTTGTCATGAAACCATCTTCCCAAGCATTACTTGGGGGGAGGGGGGAATGTTAACAAAAATTTGTCATAATCGGTTGTTCATGAGCAGACTCAACATTTATATTATATATACAAGCAAAAAGATACGACTGGTGGGGGAATATTATTGTTAGTATCGATAAAGATATTTTAAAAAATATATATAAAAAAAATCAAATCAAACCAACTTTTAGACAAGTCATTTATTTTTATAGTACATTTTGTAAATATACATATGTAGTGTAAAATTATATTCAAAATCAAATTCATATTCGCTATATCTTGTGCAGACCGAGTTGACAAAATAATGTTAAGATATTTCATCAGTGTAATGCAAAAAGGATATAAATGTTATCATTTGGATGATACAAAATTAAGTTACCGTTCATTTACTTCTGTCTAATCACTAATTTATGCAACGTAATAATGAAAAAAATTGCTTTTTGTTAAGGCATTTAGGATTACTGTAGATTCTTAAAAAGAGAAACCAAAACTGCAAAGTTTCATATCAACTGAAGATTTTTAATAATCAAAGAAAAACAATTATCAAATGAATTTTTTTTTTATATATCACTACAACATAAAGCCATATAAAATTAATAATTTTCAAGAATAGCGGCGACAAATCAAATAAGAATGCATTGTTTACACACTATATAACAAAAAAGTTTGTGAAAAACAAGATATGGAAATATAAACAAAGCCCCCAAAAATTGGATTTAAAAAATCTACCAAAAACTAATTAGATTTGATCATTTATATTTTTGAAGGCTACTAATCTTACACTGCCATACTTGGAAGCTCACCTCGGAGGTTTTCAATGTGTGCATTGCAGCTCTTTAAAGCAGAGCAAATAGCTGCCACAGTCATTACAGGATATTCAAATAATTTAATACATCCATATATCCACCTATTTCTAAAACCTTATTCAAGATAGACTTTCCTAAAAATATTAAAATGACAAAATGTTTAATTATTGCTATTCTACAAACCAATGAGAACAAGGAAAAATTGAATGGAGTTATTGTTAGTTTGCTAAATAAAATGGTTTATGCATATTTGTGTAGAGGTTTTAATAGCAGAACTGATATATATATATATATATATCTGGCCAGTGTATATAACAATGAACAGTTCAAGACGGTTTGTTGTAATTGCTAATTGGTAGCTGACTTTCGGCTTGCAAGGCTACTAGAACCAAGTTTTAAGAAATGTAAAGTTTAATGGAATTTTCTTACACCCGTGAATATTTTAGATTTTTGTTTTAATACATTTTACAAACAAACCTTTTAGACCATTATTGGAAGATTAAAAAAAAATACTTTAATTATAAAAAAGCCCATTCTGCTGTAATTTTTACTCGTTTTCATAGAATACTAGCACGAAAAGCAACACCTAAAAGTTCATTGTCAAACTATACATTCAAATGAGTTTTCCACCAACCATATACAACCCTCCAACAAAAACAAACAAATCAAAACATTCATTCTATGTATAAAGAACTCACTGAATAGTAGGTAGATATATGAGAGGTCTATGAGTTGGTGAAAACCAAGAATATTGCTAGAACTGCGCAAATATAAGAGAAAGGAACCAACCATATTTTCCACAAATTATTATTCATCATCAAAATACCTACTTCGTGATTATCTATCAATATGCACAAACAAATGAAAATATAGAAACACATAAAAGTGGTACAGAGAGAGGGGAAGAGAGATTGTGTAAACATGCTCAACATATTAGGAAGCTGAAGTTCTATTTTGTACATGAAATTAAGCTTTTATGGTCATTGTTAGTGTTGTTGGATTTATAAAGAGAATTTATTTAATTTCATAAAGACCACTATATATATATAAAGCTTTCTTTGAAACTGTAAACAACATTTTTAATACAGATATATTGAGATTATATATATATATATATATATATATATATATATATATATATATATATATATATATATATATAGATAGATAGATAGAGATTTTTTTTTTTTTACTTACCTTCCTAAAATATCATTAAATCTTGGATCCAAATCTATTAGATATTTCTCTATGTAGCCATAAAGATCATCTGTTCCTAAAACTTTGGCTATACGAACCAGCTGAAGAAAATAAAAAAAATAATCATATTTAGATAAAATAAACAAAATGTGAAGTTGTCTAACTTCACATGATATAGATGATCAATTTTGGATAAGGGATAAAAAATGAGGCACCTGAAAAATTCCACATAAAAATTATCATAGTTACAAAATCTAAAAGATTAAATATATTAAAAGTAATTCTTAAAAAGTTTAATTGATAATTTAAAAATAAATAAATAAGTAAAAATTGATATTATTAATAAATAGATTTAGACTAATTAAGAAAAAAAAAATACTTTTCCATCATTAATTTCTGATTAATATTTCATATACGTTTTGATAAAAAGCAATTAAAACTAGCATCACTCATAACCAATAAACAATTAAAAAAAATAATTCCAGATCTTTAATATCAACTATATGACAAATGGTGATCTGGACTTTCTACCATTCTGTTCCATTTTTCTAATTTTCTAGGAGGAAAAAAAAAATCTTACCTGATCATAATTATCATGACCATGAAAGAAAGGCTCTTTTCTGAATATCATACTGGCAAACATACAACCTAAACTCCACATGTCCAGAGAATAATCATACATCTGCAATAAACATGTACGGGGAATTTATTTGAAATGTAAAATTAAAGTGTACCCACTAGGCAAAGTTCAGAAAAATGGGGACGAGTATGAAAATAAATAAATAAATAAATAAACAAACACTTTTTTCAAGAGAAATATCAGCTATGGAAATTACTAATATGAACAAAAAAAAAGAAAAAGTTCAGTTTGTAGGATTAAAAAAAAAAAAAAAAAATGAACTATTTTTGATTTCATTTGAATAACAAAAGTATAAAATTTGTTCATATACTATTTGAATTAAGGAATAATATATATATATATATATATATTAAATAACATGTGGGGCATAAAAAAAACCCAAATAGGCTAATTTTAAAGGAATCATCTTTCACTACAGTGGAAACCATCAGGTTGAGAACAGCTGCCACATCTATCTTCCCATCTAAATTCGTACCACTTTTACGATCCACCTAAAAAGAATTTAGGTGCCTAACAAAATTTTCAGGCGATGATGAAGTAAAGAGCACAGTGAGCAAATGGCTAAAACCCACAGATTTCTTCTTGGGCTGAAGAAATAGAAATGCTTTTTCCTCTCTAGCCTTAGGTCTCTGCATGTGCTGATATACCCTTTGCTTCTTTCAACATGCCCGAACAAGTAGAGACAGCTTGCCCTTATGAAGACATCAAGTTTTGGAACAGCCAATTTCTGAAGTAGAATGTCTGACCTAATGTTCTGGATCTGGTCCGGCTTTACATTGCATATCCACCTAATCATTGCCCTGTCATTTCTCTGGAGCCGAGCAAGTAAGGCCTGAGTGAGGGCCCAACACTCACTGCAATACAACATCACGCTTCTTACGCAGTTATCAGACTTTACTCCTGGTAATAATTGAGATGGCTCGGGATGTCAGGATTGGGAGAAATTCTCTAAACTTTCCCCAAACTGTCTTGACTGATGGTCAAACTTAGTTAACGGCCACCTCCAGCACTCAGGATATCTCCTAGGTAGCAAAAAGATTATATTCTAAAAGAAAAAAAACAAACCTTTTCCTGGCTGAAATGTGAATAGTTTTATTGCAAAATAAACTTTATTTAATGAATGAGCCTTTTATAAAGCATATGCCTTCCTAAATATGAATTGGAGAGTTTGAATTACCTACCAGGACACCATCCTCGAGTGTCTTCAGTCTCTGTACAAGGGTTTGTCAGGACAACCCGACATGAGGATACGTCACCATACAAGTAAACCCTGATCAAATATTCAAAATAACATGGTATTTGAAGCTAAAATAAGATTCCCTCGACAAGGCTATATACTGGCTCATATGAGGAATGGTGCTCCTTTTCCACGTAATGTTACCTCAAGTAACAACACTTAGCTGGATACTCCACCAGATTAGATAAATTCTTGTCCTGGAATCTGGTAAGACCAAACATAGTTAACTGGTCAATTGGGGAGAGGAAAATTAATATTTTTAACTTCTTTACTAACTCAACGTTTGACTGGAAAACTTTAATGGAATATTTGAATATCTATGTATCTCATATAGAGATCAAGTGTTAGCTCCAGGAAGAGGCCCCTTGATTTCCGAGAACTTCGACTAATATAAAATGAAACAAAGTGATCAGCGACATCATTACAAAAAGCAAAAGAGGGACAACAAAAATAGTTACCTGATAATCCAACAAAAGTTCAGGACCTTTGAAATATCGTGAAGCAACTCTTACATTGTACTCCATTCCTGGGTGATAAAACTCTGCTAAACCCCAATCAATTAAACGGAGCTAAAAATTAAACAAATTTTAAAAATTTATTTAAAGTGACAAATAAAAAATATTTAGTTATAAGTAGTTTATAAGATACTAATATTAATACCAGTAGTTTGTGAATGTATCGATTTTCAATCGAAACACTAAGCTTGGGTTTTCAGACCCTTGAATTTTTAAAAAATTGCTTTCTATTAAATAAAGCGTTTATAAATGTGAAAAGCAAAATTTGTATTAATCTCATTGACACACAGGAAATATGTTTATTTGAATGAATAAAGGGAAAATGTGACTAATAGTGTTTACTTTTTATACAGAATTTGCACACGCCAATAAAACTGTTGCACATTCATGACTGAAACTTGGTGGACAAGTCAGGCAGAGACTGAAATTTATTTGTACCACAAATGGTTGGATTGTGAATTTTATTAACGATTCCATGGGTTGAATGTTTTCGGGTTTACTGTATAATACAGCTAGCCTGCTAATATATATGGAAAAGAAAATCAAAAAGGAAAAAAACAATATTATTTATATATTCACAAACGTTTCGTGTTTATTTCAAGACTCAAGATTGATTTAAAGAAATAACATACACGTCCAATATTTGAAAATATTTGGTGTATTTGTAACGTGAAAAGAATCTTTTTGTTTATTTGTTTGTTTGTTTGTTTTCTAAAATTAATTATCAACCCATTTAGAGCTATTTAATACTGAATCCAGTCAGTTTAATAATTTTTTCTTTATTTAAAAAAATATTTTTTTAATTAAATTTTCAAATATTTATTCATGGAATTTGCTTTCATTATTCATTTAAGATGATCACAATTCCATGTTATCCTAAGAGAAGATTCTATTTAATCCATAGATGGGACCAGGACAGGTACTACCACTCCAGACCAAAAAAGACCTGGGAGCAGTGGTAACTAAGGAGCAGGTCCACACCCCCCAAATTGGAATTTTATGTATACTATGAACGGTACAACAACCAAAGAATGCCCTTCGGGTGAGTGTAGCAGGGAAAGAGAATATATCACCCGTTGGCTTGATTTAAATGAAAACAACTGACCCAGCTACAATTTGTGATTGTGTCATAGTTTAACATATTGCAAGATTTACGTATCAATATGGTCCACTGGTGATACAAACATTGGAGAAACCACTCATGGATTAGGAATCAGGATTACACCCACAATATTCAGGATCCTGCTGTTGAGTATCGGTGCCATGGAGAAAATCTCAACAAGCCAAGGATATAGTGGTTCAATGTAAAACACACGCATGAAATAGGATTTTTCGTGCTAACATGACTTCAAGCAAAAGCCGTTTTAACATGTAAAGTCATCAACAGCCAAAATAAATGTGTTTCAATAAAAATTATGATCTGCAGCAAAGATGAACATACATTTTTTTTTTTTTTGAATATTCTGCCCTGTGGCAAAAGCTGCCGGAGGCGCTAGTACCGCCTTAGCATCAAAACTTAACACCCATGAGGACAGGATATTGCACATGCTATCACACGTATTTTAAAAGAAAGAAACAAGCATAAATTAATCTTCAGTTATTTTAAGATTTGTGTAGATATAAAACAAATATTCAAACATACCTTCCTGTTTTCATGATCGATCATGACATTGTGAGGCTTAACGTCTCTGTGCATAATACCCATACTATGACAGTAGTTTAGAGCCTGGAAAAGAAAAATTCAGATTAAACTGAACAATAATCATAATCAATCATAGCTAAATTATGAAATAAAATATCAAATCAGACCACATCCGACATTTTAAAACTTGAGGGCATATGAAATGTGTAATGAATATGAAATGTGTAATAAATATGAAATGTGTAATAAATATGAAATGTGTAATGAATATGAAATGTGTAATGAATATGAAATGGGTAATAAATATGAAATGGGTAATAAATATGAAATGGGTAATAAATCAAAATCATGCACCAACGTTACCAATATTTGATGATATTTCTGAGATAAGGTATTGTTTCAATTTACTTGTCTCCCAATGAGGGCTAAGTTAGACACAAGGTCGGTTTTTAATGTGAGGAAAATTGAGCTTTCCCAAAAAGAGCATTCAGGATTTGAACAAAAATAAAAATTGCCTCAGTCTAGAAATACTTCTCATTCACTGACAGAGGACAGAATAGACTAAGTGTAGAATCAAATACTACACTTCGTTCCTCGCCAAAAGGCCAATTTATTTAGATTATTTGGACAGTTTTCTTTATCTTGGTTATTACCATTTTGACAATGTTTTACCTGTTGTATTCTCACGCCTTCCTACTGGACATATGGTCAAGTGGTTATAGGTATCTTGTATGGCATTCACACGGCTCAGATTGAGCCGGCTTCCTCTAAAGAAGGACTGTCTAGAGTATTAAATTCACAAGCGGTCTGGGGGAAATAATGACATTGTTTTTTGGAGGGTTGGGGGAAGGGTTCACCCACCTGTATACAGCACTTAATATTCTCAAATGATCACCCATCTGGTACTGATCCGATTCAACTATTCATAACTTTGGTGATTTAACGAGAACTGGTGTGTCAACATAATTGTGCGGTAAGCGATGAACACGCTTAAAAATGATATATTGGAACATTTGAAAGATTGAATACTTACCTTTAATAGTTCAAACATATAGAACCGGATGTCAAAGTCTGTAAAGGTCTGATATAATTGCTATGCAAAAAAAAAAAAAAAAAAAAAAAAAGCTTAAAAGTTGCGTTATTTAAAGATAGCACAAGTAAAACTGAAAAGGAAACATTTTAAATACATAAACTAATCCAAGTAAGCGATGACTCAACATTAATGGACATTCATAAAGAATTTAATAGTTTTTTGTTTTTTTTAAACTTATTACATTATTAAGTATTTTAGAAGCAATTATTTAGATTTGGCAATATTTCATTAACATTTAAATTCTGCAATTACAAATTTGTTAATGCAAATTAAAACTTAACTTTTAGATTGAAATCATTAGCAAAAGAAAAAAAAAATGTAATACAATGTTAAATATATAAGTTCACCGTATTTGCTGGCTCAACACAAGATTATAATTACATCGCTTGTAAAACAAAGAATCATCGTAAAGCTTGGAGAAAGTTATTTGTACAATTTCAGCTTTAAATGTTCGGCTCATTAGTAAGTCTAAAATAGCATCATAGTTAGGTGGTCCTTCTTATGAGACAGAGACCTACAAAATAAAAAATGACTTTGTCTATTCCCAACCCCCATAGACTAAATTAATCGTTTATTTAATGAGGAAAAAAACAAACCTAATATAATTTGTATTATTCAAATGACTTCTCATCTTGAATGTTATTCTCACAACGCTTCGGCCTGTGTAACCACTGACCTTCTTCAAGGGTATATTGTCAAACTCGGGAATCTGTACAGAATCTCTAACGGAACCCTTTATTTAATATTGCTTTCGTTCCATCAGTCATGACCGGGTAGAAGTCTTAAGTAATTTGTGATTGTATTCTTAGTATCGCCTGCATCGAGGATTGAGCCTTCAATCTCCAGAAGACTAAGAACTGATTATTACTTCAGAACTTTATCCGTTACGCCACGGGTTCAAGACATTTCTAGTATGAATTTTAGGAGCCTCAAACCTATTTTTATTTTAAATGTGTAGTCTTACTACTTATCACTATTACTAATTATTAATTTATATACATACATATAGTGTCAAAAGAAATCAATAAAGTGATCAATCGCAAAAAAAAAGTGAGAGCTAAATACAAATTTATTTTTTTAAAAACTATACATTACATATTTCAGAGGCGTACCGCAGTTTCATCAAGATGGACTGCCTTTTGTTTTTTTTTTATTTAAACTTTTAAAAGTCGTCTTATAGCCTATAAAGAATCTTCAGCGTTTCGAAATGCAAACAACAGAGAGAATTTCTGCTTTTTTCATTTCGAGACACTGAAGATTCCTTATTGGCTATAGACGACTTAAAAGTTAAAAAGTCAGTCCATCTGGATGAAACCGCGGTACGCTTCTGAAATATGTAGCGTATAGTTTTTTTAAAAATAAATAATTTATATATATATATATATATATATATATATATATATATAATGTTTAAGTATTAATTCAGCAATTTGTGCATTTACCTTAAAGTCTGTGTTGTTGACATGTTCAAATATAAGGGCTGGTATTCTGGACTATTTAAAAAAAATTAAAAAAATTTAAGTGCAAACAATAAGTAAAAACAATTAGTAATGATAAATATTTAATAACAGTGTACCCCCCCCCCCCCGGACAAAAAAGACAAAAAGTAAAGTTATCCTGTGACAATGTTCGCACAAGTATTCATATAAAATCACGTCTGAATCGAAGTTAAAAAAAAAAAAAAAAGGCAAAGAAAACGAGTTTAAGGAAAGAAAAAAACAAAAAAATTATCAATCGGTTTTTATACCGATTGATAATTTTTTTGTAAAACAAATAATAAAACAAAAACAAAAAAAAACATCATTATGGAAGTAGATTGAAAGTAAGAAGTTGTCCAACTTGCTATTTGCTTTCTCAATTCCCCAAATATCTAAAATGGATTCGTCCTTGAGTTTTTTTGTTAATTTGCTAAATTTTGTGTGACGAGACAGATATATAAATATATATAGGCACACATACACATTGATCTTTATTATATAGTGGGGGTATGTTGCATTGAAAAGAAAAACAAAAAGATAAGAGCAGTTCTTTTCAAAATGTACTAATGAATGAAAGATCGTTCATGAACTATTGTCGACTGGAGAATATCGAGTGCCAACAAAATCGAATTGGCTCCTCGTCCATCTTCACATCTTGGATGCTTCCCCAAAGACTAAAAATTTACAGTGAATAGGAATTTTTTTTTAAAGTCAATATTTTCTTTTATTTGTTAAATTATTTAAATGCTAAAAATGAAATTGTACACATATGTAAATATATAAGGTTTTTTTCCTCTTGATTTTTTATAGCATAAAATATTTTAAAAATGCAAGCATAGATACACACACATAAATCTGTTCTACAGAGCAGATTATTTTTCTTTCTATCAATTAAACACTAAAATTCCTCAAAGTATGAAAAACGTTTTTAAAAATGTACTGCTTAATTGTACATTTAATGCTCTAAATTTTAAAAAGTCATGCAAAAATGTGTAGGTTTGTAATCCGAGGCTGTAGCAATGTGATGTAGTTGCCGGAAGGTGGAGAGGGTGAACAGTGTTTTAACAGTTTGATTCCGGTTTTTGCCCGTTTTCTCGACCCTCGGTCTTTAATTGTTGTCTTTTGATAATGAAAGTTTTTATTTCGAAAATTTAAGATTACCTTTTGCCGAACTTTTTATTTACCTGACAGTATTTACTATTCTGGTACTTAATCAGTTTTTACGTGAAATATTAATAAATCGTTTTGAGATTCGTTTTCTTTTCTCGTTTGTTTCTGTTCACCCTCTCCACCTTCCGGCAACTACATCGCATTGCTACAGCCTCGGATTACAAACCTACACTTATATTTACCAGCAATGCTTCAAGAAAACTACAATCTCCTTTTATATATATATCTTTATAAAGTAAGGTATATTTTTAAAAAATTTTATTTACAGGATTCACCCACAAACTAATTAACTGATCATTATGAATTCTTGAACACTGCTACTAGACGTTTAAATGTGGGCTATATTTAGTTTTAGGGTGGAAGCTCTTCATGAAACTTCAGATTTTTGTGAAATTTTAATAAGTATTAGATATCAATAAATATTACCCACATTTTAGTTTCTTTGGAATATTTTAAAGTGTTTTATGTGCTATAATATAGGCATAACTCCCCATTTGAAAATTCAAATTGATCAGATTTGCATCAAATTTTATCCATAGTCATTATGCATCAAATTAAGCAAGATTCCTTGAATTACAATTTCTTAAAGCTTTAAATTTTAGACCTTTTCTATAATCACAATAGTGTAATGATTTTATTCAAAATTAGAATAAGGATTAGTATCATTATATCTTGATTTTAATAAAATTGGTGCAAAACTTTTCTTTTTTGGATAGGTATTCTAGTAATACACATTAAAAATATGAAAAACCAACATTTTAGGAGGTGGAGGGTGGGTCATATATGATTACATAGAATTGTAGTGCGTTGTGGTGCAATTTTGTTGGTCGGTTTATAAGATCAGACATTAAAAAAAAAAAAAACGGCAAATAATTTTTTTGTATTATTTTGAAACCTGTAGAAGGGTTATCAGTTTTGATTTTTAAAAACGATTTCATAAACTGTAGTTTTTTTTTTTAGGGTGGTGGGAGGGAATATTTATTTGTTATTGCCAAAATGTATATATCCAAAAAACAAATCAAGTATGCAAGAAATTTTCATATATTACCAAATTGTTAATAAATATTGTAGTTGAAGTTGACAATTGGTTCTAAAGTTTAATCCAATCCATAAATTTTATTACTAAATTATTTTTTAAAAGTCTTGAAATACGACTTTTACCATACTGGGCGAATAATCCTTATTTTATTTTTTTTATGATAACTTACACTTGCAATTTTAGAATGCCCAGTCTTTATGCCTGCAATATCGATATGAGGTATCAAATAAATAAATTTTTTTTAAATACCACCAAAATTTAACATACACAATGTCTATCATATTCAACAAAATATACTTGAATATGTATATATGATGTTGAATGACAATACACCCTTAATGAATCCAGGTATACATGAGTGACAAGGTAGCTATATTGCATCTGTGCAATGTATTTTACGAATTAGAATGTTGGGCTAATCAGTGACTTCTGAAAACAGTCCAGATGACAAGAGAAGAGTTCTGGTGACGACTGGAAAGATAGTTGAAGTTTGGAAATACAACAAATTTTGCAGTTTCTGAATAAATACTCCCAGGAAACCTCAAGAGGATAGGTAACAAGATCACGGCCAGTCTATAGAATTTGAAAGTAAAATACATCTGTGGAAGAGAATGCAAGAATCTATAAGGTCTAAAGATCTACTAGATCAGGATAGAATGTCTGGAGAATGAGAGATACAATATACAAGCTATCTTCATGGTGAGACAAAGGGACAAAATCAGAGTAATTGAATAGTGGATTTGATTTCCATAATGATAATGTTTTTGTAAATATTGCTTATGGCTAATAGATTATTTAATCAACACTAGGGGCCCGATGTTGAAAGACCTAAAACCCCTAATGAACTAATGATAACTGAAGATGTGGCCTGTTGCACCCAGGAAATATATTTTATGATTATGTATATATGCATGTCATTTTTTTTTTTATTGCAATACTTTTTGATGCACTAAAAGAATTAGGAGATAATAACATATATATATATATATATATATATATATGATGAGTCAATGAAAAATAATTAGACCTGCAAATGGAAGCAAATTAATATCTTCAGTGGTTCAAAACAAGGAGCATTTAGTGAATAAAAATATTTCTTCTTTTTTTATTCACTAAATGCTCCTTGTTCTGAACAACTGAAGATATTGATTTGCTTCCATTTGCAAGTCTAATTATTTTCATTGACTTATCATATTTTTGCTCTATCCAGTATATTGAGCTTTCCTCACCTCACAATAGGTCCAATTCTTTAAAAGTTACCTTTTAGTTATAAATTTTCATATATATATATATATATATATATATATATATATGCACACACTGAGGTTAGATGTTTCGTGTCAAATTCTACCTGTTGCCATGTCGCTTGTGTCACCCGCTAGGATCAGGTCATCAGCTGATTCCACCCATGTCGTAAAATGGCATTTGACAATCAACATGGGACACACTTTGAAGCGTTTTGGATGACTGACAGCAGATGATGTGGCCATACCACCGTACCAGTTGAAACGGCGGTATGCAACGCAATTTCTTGTGGAACAGTGAGACTAAATTTTATTCATTCGATGCACTGTTGTCAAGATAGTGTCATTTTCACATTTAGGCGTTAACCATGTTTTGCAGCCATACAATAGTACAGGTCGTCCATTTGTGCTGTATGCGACCTCTCTCGCATACAATGGGACATTAGCATTTTGTAAAAGTGTCAACAGTCGCCTGAAGACTATATGCAACGGATATACATCGTCTTACAGTCATGTCAGTTTACACACTGGAATCAATATGGGGCGCAAAAATGCTTTTGCAGATGAATCTATATTGTAATACAATAATAGGATACTTAGGATCACTGTTTATAGGAGGGGAAAACAAAACAAACAAAAAAACGGTTTAGAACAACAATGTATCAAGTAATATTTTTAGGTGTCCTTGCATCTCTATGACAGATTTTATTTGTTGGTCAGTGATGCTGGAGTTTGAAATAGTATTAGATGTGTCACGCATCTCTGAGGCGCAATATAGTTTGTGAAATATACGGCTTTCTTTTCAATTATTTAAAGTATTGATCTAAAGAAAAAATTAAATTTAAAAAAACTGATGTAAAAAAATTCTTCCAAATACTCTAGATTTTGTATGGAAAAAATGTAATATATATTTCACTTTTACATAAGATTCTTCAGAATGAAGACATTTCATTAATAAGCACCATTAAGAGAAGTATTAAACAGTTTCCAATTAAGCAAAAATTGTGAGTTCCCTCCCTTGGATTGTCGACCATTTTGGTAGCTTACTGTATATTTGCTTTACTTATCTTAATTCCCTGTAGCTGTTACAATGGCCGTGGCGATAAAGATGTCGGATGGGAGTCAAAGGTGACTTGAATCTTGGGTTTGAATCGTGCGACCAGCAGCAGTTATATCTAGCCACACTGATGCTTCTTGGTAAGGATGAAACATACACGTATGCAAATATTAAAATAATTACACACACACGCTAGTGTACACACTCCGTCAAAAGTGCCGAAAAATTATGCTTCGCCAAATAATTTCATATATATATATTATCATTTCTGATGACCCAATGAAAAAAAAAAGAAGCAAAATAATAAAAAAGAAACAACCATTGACTTTTTATTAAAAAGTGGAGGATAAACATGCAATAAAGCAAAAGAGTTGTAGGTATTGCCAAATCAATGCGACTCTTGAGATAATTGTCAAAACGTTACCTCAAATATTTCAAACATTTCATGGAATTATCAGATTTAGATGACATTCTTATTTTATGTTGTATCCAGTGATGCCGATAGCTTTTTAATTTAGCGAGTCCCGGCATCTCAGATTTGATTTGAATGGGTCCGAACCAAAGGTCTTTAATAAATTGTAGTGTTAAACTACAAGCTCTGGAATTACATTTTTTTCTTATCATCATTCCGAAAAAAAAGTTTTAATCATTCTGAATCATTTAAAATGATAGAACAAAATGATTAAATTAAATTCGTCCATTTAAAACAAAAACAGTATTTACACTTCTTAACAATTTAATTAAGTAACTATATTTTTTCAATTACAAGTTATTTTAAAAATTCACAGCACACAAATATTTACATTTAACTGCTCTGCAATTAAAAACCTATATCTTTTGAGAATTATAACAGAACAAGTTTTTCTTAAATTGGATGCATTGACTAAAATTATTAAGTAATCTCCCTTGAATGGAACTAATGTGAACAAAACAACGAGAACCAGCACCAAAAATGAATAAAAATACTGATTTTAGAAGAGAAACACGTGAACAAAACATCATCGTTGACAGTCTGAAAATAACCAATCAAATCAAATTTGATTTTAATTGAGATATTTTTAGTAAAACAATCACGAAACCTAAAAACATCGAAAAGTATATTAAGAAAGATTAAATGATGCAGGTATGTGTGTGTGTTGTATTATAAACAGATTTATAATCCATTGTACAGCTTTCGTTGCTTGACTCTTTCCATTTAGGTTCCAGATTGACCCAGAAACTGCTCTTGATATTCCGATGACAGCCTGTTCCGGTGGGAAATGAAGATAAGATCATGAACAGCCAGATGTATGCATGACCAAGATGATGGTTAGTTGATAAATGTTCATACAGGGAATATGAGATCATGAATGATATATCAAGTATTATTGCATTATTATCACAAGCCCCACACACTGATCATTTTAACACTACCTCTGTAACATTCTGGTGGATTTTTACAAAATTAAATTATTTTCAAAATTTGTTTTATTTTGCATTGCATTAAAAAAAAAAAAAAATTTTTTTTATTTAAAATTTTTTTGCTTAATAGTCAATAAATAAAAAGTTTAATGTGTAAGTATCAAAGTTATGTTGATGCGAGAAAAAACAAAGTTGTCTTACAAATTGGTAGCAATTAATTTTCACTATCAATTCTTAAAAGAAAAAGCATTTTAAGCATGTTTTTTTTAATTTTTATTTTTTAAATGTTACTTTAAGTAAATATCGGAGATTCCTGGAAAGGTTAGTGAGGGTTGGGAATAAACTTTGAATGTATTGTTACGGTTAGGGCTAGTGATAGTGTGCTGAAAATATTCAATTCACTAGAAGTAGTGTTCTGAATAAGCACCATTTTTTTTATTATATCAATGATAGTGTTTAATCGATAGTATACTTTTTTGGGGGAACTAGATGAAGAGGATTTTAATTTAATAAAAATTGAAACGGTGAAAGTTCACGTAATGTAAAATGTAACTTTAAATAGAATCAAAAACAATTACATAGTGTATTTTGAAAAGCGATTCATTTTTTAAAATAATGAATTTTTTTCTCTTTTTGTTATTCTTTTTTTTGGCATATTAAAACCAATAAACGAAATAAAACAGATATTGGAGTTTTGGAATCTTAATTCACCCCAACATCCAAAATTAATGTAAATTTTAAAAAATTAAACAATAGAAAACCTAGACATATTGGATTTCGCTAAAACTCTGCATAAAAAATCCCAAAATGAAATAGTAAATATCATAATTCAGACAAATTTGTGGCGGGCATAAAAAGTGCTACCCAGAACATAGTTGAAAGGTTACTAGAGCTTTATATTGAAACAGATTTAATTATCTATTTTGTAGAAATAAAAAACAAACAACTTTATGACAAAAGAAACTATAACTGACAAAGAAATGATAAAGAGACTGACTTTATTTTATATATTAGAAGATAAAACAATGATTCTTTCATTTCATAATGACATCAAAATATTTAAAGAAATGTATAAACTTTATTATGTACTTGGGTGTTAGCTGAAAATAAGATTGTACAGAAAAAAATTACGCAAATTCATCCAGTATTTATTAAATTATAAGAAAACCAAAGAAAAGAACGATTTTACGTATCGGTAGACATTTTGTAACCAGTTCAGCTTACTGACTACGCAAGGGATAACTTGGCGACCCATGATAAAAAATTTGGCGATCGATAGATAGATACAATATGGTGGCCGACCGCTAAAATCGTTTTTAATTTTCAATTTAATAATTACTATATGAATTTGCGTAATTTTTGGTATAGACTTTTCAGCTACCACGTAAGTACATAAAGTTTATACATTTCTTTAGCTATTTTTTTAAGAAAGGCTTAACATGTCATTGTGAAATGAAAGAAGCACCGATAAAACAATTGATACAAAAGTGCAAACATTCTTACTCCCACCCCCGCCATATTTTCTAAGACAAACCTATTTAATATAAAATTCCTGCATTAATAAGTGTTACACCGGCCGTTCTTACACAGGAGAAACTGCACCGGTTGTCACTATAAATAGTGCGAGTCACCAGAGAAGACAAAGCACAGTCTTGTAACTGTCTAGCCAAGTGCTAGTCAATTTCTTACTTTGTTAATACACTTGTTAAACCAACCCTCGACTTGACTTCCTTTATTTATTATTTACTGTTGGACAACTTCACAACAGATTGGCGACGAGGAATCGAAACGATATCACTGCAGAAAAATCACCCAAAGTGATTTGCAAGATCTTCACGGGAAAAAACCCATCTTCGTCAGATATTTGGATTCGCAAGGATTAACAGCAAATTAACTACTTACAAAGAGTAGTTAAGCGACGAAAAAAAAAACACAAACCTAAAACTTGCTACCAAAAATCGAAAACTAGAAAACGCGAAAGACATTTTCAATTATTGAAATAATTGAATACACTGATACCTTTATTTTTTTTTTTCTCTTCAAGTTTCACTGACTCGTTAAGATAAATGTTATCTGCGTCAACTATTACAGATATTGTGTAAGTTTGTCGTTATTATTAGGACAACATCTGATATTTGAGCAAGATCCGGATTGACTATTTATTAAAACGGTCTACCACAGAATTGTCGAGAGCAAAGGACGGACGGTGAAAAAATATATTCGCGTAAGTCATTTGTGCTTCTAACAAAGAACTGTTAAATAAGCAAGTCGCATTTTTGCAAAATGAAAAGGGGTTAAAAAGATTTCCCATAAAACTAGTCTTATTAGGCTTATAGCGACGGACTTGGTTTTGTAAAACTACGTACAGACATAAAAAAAAAAATTTTTTTTCTTAGTTTTGTTTTTCAAACAAAAGAACTGGGATTGTATTTTTTTTTTTACTAAGAAATAATATATTTCTTGTTTTGTGTATTAGTTGAGCAAACTAATTATATTAAGCACGTTGTGGGGAAAACTGATTTATTTTTACAAGTGTAAATTGTGTGGTGCATAATTTGAATTCGTGAATGATGGACACTGAATTCAAAGATTCTCTTTTTCAATTAGTTAAATTCCAAACGGAACAAAATGTTGCGTTACAAAGACAGCAAGTTGAACAACAAATGGAACTTCAAAGAAAACAAGTTGAAATTGAGGAGAAATTTAAAAGAGAGTCGTTGGAACAGCAAAAAGCCCAAAGAAAAATGCATGCTGAACGAGAAGAAAGATTCCAAGAAAAACTGCTACAACAGCAGAAACACTTCGAAGAACTCTTGATAAAAACACAGGAGGAACAGAGAAAATTTCTGGAGGCAACACAGTTAACGAAAGCAAACGAGAATCATAATGGATTCTCCCAGACGGCTGTGTGGAGCGCTATCGAAATTTTCAATTATAATCCAGAAGACGATGTCACTTTTGCTCACTTCTATAGAAGATATGAGGATATTTTTGTATCGGACTGCAGTACATGGACAGACTCTAAAAAAGTTAGATTTTTGCTAAGAAAATTAGGAGCTGCCGAGCATACAAAGTTCGTGAATTTTATCCTTCCAAAAAAGACCAGTGAGTTGAACTTCCAGGAGGCAGTTACTTTACTAACAGAACTGTTTTCTACAAAAACTTCTCTTTTCCACAGGAGATATAAGTGCATGAATGTCACTAGAAGAGAGGAAGACGACTACATTACGTATGCAAGTATAGTAAATAAACTTTGCGACGATTTTAAATTAGAGGAATTATCATCGAATAATTTTAAATGTCTAATATTCTTGCAAGGTCTGGTCTTAAATAAAGACTCTGAAATCAGACGTGTTTTAAATAAACTTGAAAATGAGCCATGTCTAACAATACAAAACTTAGCGGAAGACTGAACGTTTTGTTGCGTTGAAACAGGACAGTCGTGACAGAGGAAAACGGAGTGTCGCACATTAAAAAAATCCATCAGAAAAAAAAATGTACTTCAATGAATAACCAGAGAAAAAAACATGGAAAAGATCCACCTGGACCGTGTTGGAGGTGTGGAGATAACCATTGGTACAATGAGTGTCCCTACATATTCAAACAATGTGACAACTGCCACCAGAAAGGACATAAGGCATCACGTTGTAGGTAAAAATCTGGTAGAAAGACAGCCATTAAACTGACAAAAATTGAACCTGAAGAACAAAATATCCGGAAATATGTACAGGTCAAAATGCTTAAAAAAAAAGTAAGACTACAGCTTGATAGTGGGTCTGACATTTCCATCATTAATGTACAGACATGGAAGAAGCTTGGGAGACCCACTATGATCAAATCACAAAAAACGGCGAGAAGCGTCAGTGGTGAAAAAATAACCTTCGAAGGGGAATTATTGACGAATATTTCTTTCCAGAATAAGACCGTAAAAGCCAAAATTTTTGTTATGCGAAAATCGAATAACCTTTTTGGAACTGATCTGATTGAAAAGTTTAGCCTATGGGATCTGCCTTTAAGCTCCTTTTGCCAAAAGGTTTGAGGATTCGAATGTGGAGGCAGAAAAACTCAAGAGGGAATTAAAAGAAAATTTTCCAGATGTATTTTCAGGCGGTCTTGGAAGGTGTACAAAAGCGGTAGCAAAGTTTGAAGTCAAAACAAATGAACTACCTGTGTTCAGAAAGAAAAGAAATGTTCCATACGCCGCTATAGAGCAAATAGACAGTGAATTAGAAAGACTCGAAAACATGGCTGTCATTTCAAAAATTGATCACAGTGAGTGGGCTTCACCTACAGTTTATGTTAAGAAAAAGAACAAGGAGATTCGGGTTTGTGCCGACTTTTCCACAGGCTTGAACAAGGCATTAAAAGATCACCATTACCCTCTTCCAAGCCCTGAAGAAATATTTGCGAAACTGAGTGGAGGAAAATATTTTTCTAAAATCGACCTCAGCGACGCTTATCTTCAAATCCTTGTCGATGAGGAGTGTTCAAAACTGCTATGCATCAATACCCATAAGGGATTATACAAATTTAACTGACTTCCTTTTGGGGTCAAGGTCGCCCCTGCGATTTTTCAACAAATTATGGACATGATGTTAAATGGGATGGATTTCGCAGTAGGGTACCTGGACGATGTGTTAATAAACAGCGTTAGCAAAGAACAACACAAGACTCATGCAAACCAAGTATTCAAAAAAAATCCAGGATTATGGGTTTAAAATCAAAGATGAGAAATGTACTTTTTTCATGGAAAAAATAAAATACTTAGGGCAAATCATCGATGAGCAAGGAAGAAGGCCAGACCCAGATAGGGCAATGGCTATAAGGAACATGGCTGCTCCAGAAAATACTGCATCCCTACAAAGCTTCTTAGGGTTGGCAAATTACTACAATGTGTTCGTACCAAACATGCATAAACTAAGATCACCCTTAAATAAACTGTTAAAGAAGGACCAAAAATGGGTCTTGACGCAAGAGTGCGAAGAAGCGTTTCAGAAAATTAAAGATATCTTAACATCTGCCTTGTTTCTGGCACATTATAATCCCAAGCGTGATATTGTAGTTGCAAGCGATGCCAGCAACTATGGTATAGGAGCATGCATATTGCACAAAATGGATGATGGAAAATTAAAACCCATAGCCCATGCATCCCGAACACTTCTACCAGCCGAGAAAAAATACTCTCAAATTGAGAAAGAGGCTCTAAGCATTATATTCGCGGTTAAGAAATTTCATCGTTTCCTGCACGGTAGACAATTTCTGTTACAAACAGACCACAAACCCTTATTAATGATTTTCGGATCGAAAAAGGGACTACCACAACACACTGCGAATAGACTCCAAAGATGGGGTACCATTCTTCTTAACTACAATTTTCAAATGGAGTATGTACCATCTAAGAAATTTGGTCATGCAGACGGGTTATCAAGGTTGATATCTAAGCAGACAGAACCATTGGAGGATATGGTGATAGCAGCTATTCAAGCGGAAGCTGAAGTAAAAAATACGTTATGTGACACAATAAGAGAACTTCCAGTAACGCTTGATGAGATTAAGAGTAAGGCAGAGGTGGATGAATTTATCATAAGCACGAAAGAAAAGATCAACAATAGCCAACTAGATGATGGAATTTATTCAATTTGCGACAACGTCCTGTTATATAGCGACAGGGTTGTAATTCCTATGACATTACAGAAAAGAATGCTCAAGGAATTCCATGTAGGACATCCAGGCATATCGAGAATGAAAAGCCTTATGCGCTCTTTCGTTTACTGGCCAAACATGGATAAGCATATCGAAGAAAAAGTCAGGGAGTGTAGAGGATGCGCCTTAGCTATGAAAGCTCCTCCAACTCAATTCGGATCGTGGACTAAACCGGACCGACCTTGGTCTAGAATTCACTTAGATTTTGCGGGACCACTGGATGGGTTCTACTATCTCATTGTTGTAGACAGCCTAGCTAAGTGGCCGGAGGTACTAAAATGCAAGAACCCCACATCCGAGGCAGCTATCAACTTCCTATACAAACTATTCGCTAGGTTTGGAGTAGTAGACTGCATTGTCACCGACAATGGTACTCAATTCACGTCTACTGAATTTAAACACCTTTGCGAGGATCATCTCATCGAGCATATAACAATCCCTCCATACCATCCAAGAAGCAATGGACAGGCGGAGAGATTCGTTGACACATTCAAGAGAGCTCTGAAAAAAGCTAGTGGATCACCGACGGATAAGTCAATCCAACAGTTTCTGCAGGTTTACAGAGTTACTCCGAATGCAAACATCGAAACGTCGAAGACACCTGCTGAGGTCATGTTCGGACGCAAGGTTAGATCGATTTTCCACAAGTTGTTACCAAACCAGGATAGGGCAAATATAAAAAGAACGATAACAAAAAAACGGTATAAAGTTGGCGAAAAAGTTTTTTATAAGATCTACAGAAACAATAGGACTTTCTGGGAGTCCAACACTGTGGATAAACAAATAGGCAACATGGTCTATATGATTAAGGGACCAGATTTTGTGCACAAACGTCACACTAACCAAATCCGGAAAAGATACTCGAACAGTGAGGTGACCAGATCGCCCGAGGAGGACATCATGGATGCAGTGTTTGATACTTTTCAGGTGCCCATACCAGAGACTGCTCCTGAGATTAGGAGATTAAAAAGAAAACGGAAATCGACTTAGTTGATGATGGTGATTCCCAAACAAAACGTTATTAATCCCCAGAGGGGATATTTTCAATGGGGGGTGTTACACCGGCCGTTCTTACACAGGAGAAACTGCACCGGTTGTCACTATAAATAGTGCGAGTCACCAGAGAAGACAAAGCACAGTCTTGTAACTGTCTAGCCAAGCGCTAGTCAATTTCTTACTTTGTTAATACACTTGTTAAACCAACCCTCGACTTGACTTCCTTTATTTATTATTTACTGTTGGACAACTTCACAACAATAAGTAAATAGCAGAAAATTATAAAAATCAGATAATTCCCTGATTTGTGGGGAAATAGTTAAGATGTAGCATTTTTGCTGTGATCGTGCACGTTATGTTGGCAGTATACTAAACATTACATGGTCACAGTTTAATCTTACATTTAAGTAAATACAAATTACTCTGTAAAGAATCTTGATTTGCCTTGAAAACATACAATTGATAAATTAATACTTACCACTGGATCTTTCACAATAGATAAAAGGGTAATTATATTGGTTCCACCCCGTAGATTTTCTAAAATTTTTATCTCTCGTTTAATTTTCTTCTTTTTTACTGGCTGAAAAAAATAAAATAAAAATAAACCGATAAAACAAAATACCAATAATGCAGATTAAAATCATTTACAAATTCAAGTTATTCGTAAAACGTCAGCCATTTTTGCAGGAAACAGAGTCTGATAATTTTTTCAGCGGATCACTCACCTCAGAGTTGGAGGTTTTAAAAACTCTTATAAAAATGGAACATTATCACCATAAAATCCTTCGTTTTATTAACACAAAAGAAAAGAGTCACTACATGCAAGTCTTTTTCGTCTTCACTAATTATGTAAATTAATATTGATTTTATTTATCTTCCATTATGTAAAGAGCAGTTGTCTGTGTGTATCCGTATCCTCTTAAAAATCAAACTGCATAAGACACACCCAAAACGCAGATATTATTTTTCAGCATTGCCTCCAAAAGAACATGAACACTTTTTAAAAAAATATTGATTCTTTCGAGGTCAATAGGAACAGAACAAAATTAGTTGGAGGGGATTCGACATTTTTTTACCATCGACTTTTGGTGTGAAACTAATTAAAAATACAATTTCTTGGCCTTCGGGCAAGGATCAAAGTGTAGTATTCATCCTCTCCATGCTAGTATTTAATAACCCGTGACACCTTAGGTCAGTATTAGTTACATACATTATTAAATATTTGGAGATTTTAGAATGTTCTTATAAATATTTGGAAATTTCAAGTAATGGCTGCAGCTTCCAAACATACAATTAATTATGAAATCTTTGTGATGTTATAACACACCACAAGTTCTAACTAATAAAATAACTTTTAGGCAAAATTCGACGTTATTCATCAACATTGTCTCTTTTTAGGATGATACAGATTCCAACGCTTGTCTAACAATTTGATGCCTTATTTGTAGAACGATTTGTCTTTGGCCTCAAAATATGCCTCAGTTTCCAATATCACTTGTCATTGGAGCCAAATCTCTTTCCCTGGATAATTCTTTTGAGGTCTGCAAACAGTCAGTAGTCGCCGGGGCCAGATCAGGAGAATCGGGTGGGTGGGGAAGTAATCTGAAATGCAATTCATGTAGAGCACCCCCCCCCTTCATTTGTGGATATTTTTTTCCTTCAAATGCACCAATAATGCTATATCATATTTGCCATCGACAGTTCTTCTTTCTCACAGTAATCAATGAACAAAATACATTGTGCATATCAAAATACGGCGGTCAAAACCTTGCCCGCTGATGTTTTTGTGTTTGGTCACTTTAGAAGACTGTTGTTCACTTAGCTAACTGCAGATTTCATTCCGGAGTGAAGTGATGGATCCATGTTTCATTCATTGTTACATATGGATGCAAAAACTCCCTTTTGTTGCGTTGAAACAGTTGCAAACAATACTCTAAATTGTCGACGAATTATGGTTTTGATTGACCGTGAGCGAACATGGCCTCAACTCCTCTGCTTATCTCACACAACTTCAATTTTTGCTCGGCCAAAACGAGTTTGTGGACCTTTTTGATGTTTCTGGGACAACTGTCAAATGTGAACAACCTAAGCGTTCAGCATCAGTTGTGCCTGCACGGCTGTTTAAAATCAGCATACCATCTCTTAACTGTTGTTTCCGATGGAACAGAGTCTGAATAAAACTTATCAAGTCATTGTTTTGCTTTAATAGTAACACCCCCGCAATGCTTTATCAACATAAGAAATTAAGATTTTTTTTTTCCCCCCCATTGTTTTGAAAATCTGCAATAGCTTCACTTAAATAACTAATATGTAAGCTAATAATTCAATTAGGCTCAAATTTTGATGTGCCATTTGAAGGTTTTCTCTTATTAGTCAACCATTACAGTATTTGCCTCCCCCCACCTTTGCCTGTAGTCGCAAACGCAGAAGCCATTTTTGACTTGCATTTTTTTTTTTAGATACTGCGATATATTAAGAATTTGAAAATTGGTACATTGAATCTCCTAAAATAATTTGAACAAACTTGAGAAAAAGGTTCTAAAAATTTTCCAACAAAATTTCAAAGGTTCCACAAAATGGGAACAGCACCCACCGGAAACACACTTTGAGCAATTTTCAATACAGGAAATAAGCCCCACAAAATGTTAAAAGTCAGGTTTTTTGTCAATTGTCATCCAAAAATAGACTTGGAATACTACATAGTGAAGAAATTTGAGGAGTTTTACCTTTCAGAGTCAAAATTTATTAACTCATGAAAAATGGGCTTGGCCAGGTGGTCACCTACTTCGACACACAAAATCTGATGTGGGACTATTTGTTTAAAATTTTTTTTTTTTTTTTTTTGCTAAATTATAGTTCAAAGGGTATACCCTTTGAACTATAATTTAGCAAAAAAACATTAAAAAAATGGTGTCACATGATGTTCTCGCGCAGCCACGCCTATTTTTCATGGAGGTAATAATAATTTTCCCAAAATTCAAAATCCCATAAAAACTGAATCACTAAAGGGCTGAAATTTTCAGCAAATACGCATTTTAATAAATAGTAATGATTGGAAATTTTTTAAAAAAATCTGAGACTGACCTACAATGAGTGGATCACATTTAGCTGGAATTGCTTGTCATATAAAAAATGTTTTGAGAATGTACTTTAGGGAAGAGTCCTCAGTTCTACCCTATTGTAACACTCCCATATGTTGCAGATTATCTAACAGACGCAGGAAGAGGAGGACCAAAAGTAACCACTGGCTTCCAGTGCAAACATCTCAGAATTTTCACTAGAGCCTCTTTATACCATTGAGCGAGAGGTCTGTCTGCCTTGATTGTCCCTACAAGTTCTCAGCAGTACTATCACATTTTCACCTTCCCGCAGAAGGGGTTAGGCTCTACGTTCTCCACTAACTCGAGTAACGAACCTTCTGGGTTATTTGTTCATTTTCTAAAAATGTTATTTAAAATACTTTAGTAACTCCATGTGAAAAAAAAAAAAAAAAAAAAAAAAAAAAAATTCATTTATTTAATTGCTAAATGGGAGTTGGAGCTAAAAGGGACAAAAAAAAAATCGGGATGGAATATGAGAATGGATGGTGTCCTCTAAAATAGAAACATTTACGGATGGCCAAAGACAAGATAAATATGGGAAGTTGGCATCTTTGGAAGCTTTCTAGTACCAAAAAACAAAACAGTACTCATTTATTCCACCAGCTAAGGGTCTTGTTTAAAATATTTTTTAAATGGTGGCTTCCGCAGAACCCAGGGCCGCGCGTGCCATGGTTAGGCAGGGAATACAAACTCTGACCTGGCTCCTCGTCAGATGCACAAGCTAGTGTCATGCACTCATCTAATGTAATCTTTTCCAATCGCATCTGATCTTCACCATAAGCCGATGTTTAAAGTAAACAATCAGATTCCGATCGGAAACAAATCCAACCCCATGAACCTCATCAAGACATGTAACTACGTCACTAGTCTTGCTATAGCTAAAAATCAGTTCTTTTCTCCCTAGACCATGGCGTTGATGTGAGCCGCTGCCTCCGACATACTCCCAGAGTTGCCAAAGTTTGTTACAAGTGAAGAAGGCCGTTTCTTTTTTTAATAGCCTCGCAGCACGAGCAGAAGGGATTTCTCCTCAAGCCATCTCTGGTTACTTTGCCATAGAGGTGCATTGAGTTCCAAACCAATTGCCAGGTCAAAGAACACCGAGTTGTTGAGAACTCAACTGAGTACAGGTAGTTTGGTAGTTTTGTTTTATGGCATATCAACCCTTTTTGGGTTATTTAATGCCGAATCTGGTCATTATAGTAAAAGTTTTTATGCTTCAAGTTCTTTATATCTTCAAATGTTTAATCATCGTTTTTGGTTTGGTAGTTTTGTTTTACGGCATATCAACCATTTTTGGGTTATTTAATGCCGAATCTGGTCATTATAGTAAAAGATTTATGCTTCAAGATCTAAAAATAAAATAAAAAAGGGGAGGGAGAAAGGGAGAGGGGCTGTTGTTTTTGGTTTTGGTTTTGTAGAACATAATTAAGTTTTACAAAAAAGAAAAAAAAAAAAAAAAAAAACGTCAATGTAGGTGAATTTCGTCTCAGGGAGCCACAGGGCAGCCTGATCTGGTATCACCAGTCAACTGAGTACAGATCAATCTCCTCCTCCAAGCGTCCCAGTCGCTCCCCAAGCAGTACCCACCACTAATTTCTCATATAGTTTCTTTCTAGGCTATACAAGAGCCCTGGTCCCCGACAATGCTTTAAGCGTGGTTCTGCATTCGGTGAAGAATTGCAATTCCCTTTTCGGTCTATGACGGGATTCGACCGAAAGGCCGGGCATGAGGTTGGGAAAGGTGCTCTCAACTACAGTAACCCACGGAGCATCTTCTATCAAGGAACAACAATTCTATCATACAACATAAGATTTTGAGATACTGTATATATGGTAAAGTGCAAATAACCACAATTTAGGTCTTTTTAATTTGCATAATTATTATATAAACAGCTTCTAATAAATTAATATTCTGTAATATACAGTTGTAATTTTGCATTGTCATATTTTCTTATATATTTGCAATATTTGTCAAAAAAAGGTCCAATGTTGCTAGGATGCTTAGAAGAGATACTACACTTTGATCTTAGCCAATAGGCCATGGAAACAAAAATATTTTAATGGTAAGGCATTTTTAAATGAGAAAAAAAAATAATCTATTATTGTATTATCTTTTAATGAGGATGGGTAGTGGGTGCTGTTGTCATAAGAATGCCCTCTCAGGATTACCTCCTTTTTTAAGAGGGCGGCGGGGGGGGGGGGGGGGGGGGGGAATCCTAGATATTACATCCTCCCTTGTAGTATCTGTTTTGTTGTCATAAGACCATCTTCTCAGGGACCATCTTTTTGGGGGTGGGAGAATAGTGTAGAATCTTTTCTGCTGTCATACCATACTCAGACATTACCTTCTTTTTAATGGGGGTGATCTTCCCAAGTATTACCTCTTCTTTTGGGAGTCAGTTAGTATGTTTGTCTGTCATGATACCATCCTTCCGTGATTATCTTGTTTGTGTGTGTGTCGGGGGGGGGGGGGGGGGGAAGAGTAGTAGTGTACGATCCTGTTCTGCTTTCATATCATCCTTCCAGGCATTAACAATTTTTTTTTAGAAGAGGGGAGGGGGAGGTCAGTGTAGTGTATGTTCATTCACCACAATATTCTGCATATTTTACTTCAGTCGAAGTTCTCAGAAATGGGGCTAACACTTGATCTCTATATGAGATACATAGATATTCGAACATTCTATTAAAGCTCTTTCATCTCTCAAACGTTGAGTTAGTAAAGAAGTTAAGAACATTAATTTCCCTACTCAATTGACCAGTTGCTTATTTTATAGTATATTTTTCTTTTGGTCTCTTGGTCTTACCGGATTCCAGGACAAAAATACATCTAGTCTGGTAGAGTATCCAGCTAAGTGGTGTTACTTGAGGTAACATTACTTGGAGAAGGTGCACCATTCCTCGTATGATCCAATGTATAGCCATGCCGAGGGGATCTTGTTTGGACTTTGAATACCATGTTATTTTGAATATTTGGTCAGGGTTAACTCTCAGGGTGAAGTATCCCCATGCCAGGTTGTCTTGATAAACCCTTGTACAGAGAGACCGAAGACACTCGAGGATGGTACCTAGTAGTATATATATGTGCGTGTATGTCTCAATGCATCAGTTAGCGATAGTTGATATCTGAATAAAACGAATGGCATATTCAGAATCAGAGGATAGATAATATTGTGTTTACTAGATTGAAAGACCTCATCAGAGTAAGAAACTAAGACTTGGCCTTAGATTCAAAGTGTAGTATCAGTTTGGGGGCAATTTTATTTTTTCCAGAGTGTCTTTTGTAGAGGTGTTGGATATGCCCCCACCCCGAAATGTTATTGACATTGGGCATTTTCTCCTTTCATATTAATTTTTTAATTTGTAATATATTTCAATTTCTGTTTCATAAATTTTATTGTATTAAATTAAAAAAAATAATAATTTAGCAGACTACAGTATTTGTTTTTGTCTGTCTTTAGCTATAATTTTTGCTTTTGCAGTTCATAATTTGATATTTTTCTGAGCCTAATTTATAGTTCTGACTATTTATGTTGCAAGGAGGAGCTAATTTGAAGATTTTCGTAATTGATGTTATTAATATTTTGTTTTGTGTCCATATTTGGACAGTGGTGCTATTGTTGTATTTTTCACTCCTGAATGTATCCCTACATTTGAAATGGTTTTGCTGTGGACCCTATGTACACTTTTTGTTCACTACTGATATTATTTACTGTTGCTTTGTATATGACAATAGCTGTTCAACATTTATCCATTTTCTTTTACAATTACGTAAGTTGAGAATATTGACACTAATAGCATTGGTATCACCATTACTGTTGTTCATTCATTATTAATTTTTATTGTGTTTATTCATTATTGATTGCATGTTTAATGCTACTCTTATTTTGATAGCTTATGGTTCTTTTTTTCTTTTTTTAAATGTTCATCTATTATACTAAAGAATAGTTTGCTAAATTGTGTCTTTACCTTTGTTTTAAGCAGGGTTGAACCAGATTATATTTCGTTTGATATTATTTTTGTTTCTATTATTCTCATTAAATGTTAACTTATATCAGCTATTATTTAAAAATTTATATACATATGGATGGTTAAGTTTATAACAAAAAGTATATTTGGAACTGAAAATACGAAGAAAAACAATTTGAATAAAATTTGACAGAAGCAATGACAAAGGGTAGGCAATCAACACTTGTCAATATTTTGTTATAAATAATTGTAAGGAATGGGCACCCAGCGGATTTCAGTTCTTATAAAGTCAGTTCAGAGTATTGGCAGAGAATCCTGAGTTAGCCACAAAAGAATGTAAAAAGGCTGACGATACTAAGAATGTGAAGTGTTAGGTTATGGTTAGAAAAAAAAAGAAAAGAAAAAAGTGTTCTTCAAATCATAAACTGCTTTGGCAATTTCCAGGACTGGATTCTCAGTCAATACTCTGAACTGACACCATCAATCCAGAAATCCCATGGGTGCTCATTCCTTACAAGTACCTTGGTTTTATCAAATCGAAATACTCGATCAGAAGGAGTGTAAAATCTGAAATAATACACTTGAAAAAAACGGATAGACATTAGAAAGTAGGGGGATAGAGATAGAGAAAAAACAAAAAATAGAATTGAAGAAAAAGGGGAAACTTTGATATTTATCCATATGTTGATGGTGGTTAAAATACAGTAGTGATTTTTTTGTAATGGTTTGGGTTGTTTTACAGCATATCAATCAGCTATGGATTATTTAATGCTAAATCAAATATAATTCTATAGGTAGGATAATTATTTATATTCCTAGAATAAACTGCTCTCGGAATACATTCCGCTACTCTTGGAAAACATTATTCTTAGAAGGAAATTTCAGAGGGTACCATCATTACTCAAGGAAGCCCCCATCAGTGACATTACTCTTTGAACCCCCCTCCCAAAAAACTTCTTGGTATCGGTATCTTTGTTTACTAGGGCATGACGTGGCCAACCGATTGATCGGACTAGGCCTCTCCAATCTCCTGTCTAGCTGAAACAGAAGAATGGTTCAATCATCAGTATCTTGTCCTAAGGAATGACAGGACGGTTTTTGTAATGGTTTAAAGAATTTGTAATCGACCGATCATAGAGTGTGGAATCCATGAATGGCTTCCGTTAATTCTGACAATGCAAAAGGAGTTGTCCGATTCAAGGTTTAATTTTATTTCTGTTTCATGTATATAGTTTAAAGAATTATTAGTTGGCTTTCTTGGAAGAGAAATTTGAGGTGTTACTTATAACATTTTCTATATCTTTTAGTGGTTGTTTCCGTATTGTTTTTAGTGAGGTGTTGATGGGGTTTCCCCAGAGATTTTCCAAGTTGTATGTTTTGATGAAGTAGTTAAGATGATTCACAATTTTTGCCAACTTTTCTTCTTTGATGGTTTTGCAGGAGTAATTTGAAGGAGTTCAGATAGGTGGCTATGGTATAGCACTATAGTGGATCAATTCTTTGACTCCAGCAGATGATCCCGATTGTCGACTCATCACGTAAACAGCGAGTCTTGTTGCGTAGATAACATGTAGCAGAAAGAGGGGATTTGGAAGTCTATCACTCGGACTCCAAAGCTTTGTTCCACTTGATGAAACCAACAATCTATCTGATGCTTCAATAAAAAAAATAAAAATAATAATGCGGCTCACAAAATAACTCGACGTTGTCTCTCACTTCTATTTTGTCCTTTCTTCTTTTCTCTCCCCAAGTCACCAGATGTCAGACATTAAATAATCTTAGTCAATTCCTTTTGGCCAATGAGAACAGACAATTCCGGGTTAATACTTTTTTTTTTATCAAGATGGACTCGCCCACATCAGTGCAACAACCAGTCAAGCTGTTTCTCATAGATCCTGAGTTTGATCCTTGCAAGCAACCTCTTTGCTTAACATTTCCCCACTTTTCAAACTGCCAAGCAAAGATAGATTCTTTTATGGTGAGGACGAAGCAAGTCGGGGCTACTTCCACCGCTCGATTCTGGCTCAGGACTATTACTTCCGCTACAGTTGCGCAGATGACATGTAGCAGTAGTAGACATAGGCGATGTTGCTCTTTTCCCTTTCGTTGCAGCTATCTTTTTAATAAAAGCTGCTGTAAAGTTATTAATAACGACAATCATTTAAGGGTCTTTTGACATAATACCACATGAGTCTTTTTGGCTCATTCCCACAAGGGGAGGGGATGGGCAGCTGCCCTTATCTTCCCGTCAGAAACAAGAGCAAGATTTTATCAGCTTATTAACAGCTATGTGTCACAACACCTTGAATACCTAGCTAATTCTGATCTTTAACTTCTAATGGAATTTTCAACTTTTCTACTTCATCTTATTTTATTTGGAAAATTTCATTTTTAATACTTTTCTCACACACATACGTCCAATATTGCTATAGTGCAATTTTGTTATTAAATTTGTGCAAGCTGACTCATCGTAGGTAGACGGTTGCTTTGCAATCATTATTAAACTAGGGTGTGTTATGTCTGTTTGAGGATGAGGTTTTCAGCATAGCTTCTTTGCTATTGTTCGAGTGAAGTGATTTGTTAATTTTTTTTATTTTTTAGGTTGTGTATAAATATAAGTTTGTCATCGGATTGTGAACTTTCAAAGATAATGGAGAAGTCGTTGCTGTTGCAAAAATCATCATATACCTTCTGTGTAGTCAATATAGCTTGAGGGGGGGGGGTCGCATAAGGTTATCTTTATAGCTGAGTAGGAGCCAGTAAATGGGTTGAGATAGGTTTATGATTTATTGTTTAGGTATTAATCTTTTACAAATCTTTGTTTTTCGTTTGTTTTCTGGTATCTATGTATAGTGTTGTACCTATTAAAGCGAACTAGTAACATGTGGGGTTAAGGGATTTGTTCTTTTTAGTTAATTGGATCAAGTGGTAGGATTTAAATGGAACAGGTGTTTATCAGTTTGTGTAGCATTAATTTGATTGTGATTGCTTGGAGTTCAGTGTCAATGTTGATTTGATGATGGCATATATCTTTCCTAATCCGGATTGAGAATTCTCCAATGGTTCTGTGCAGTTTTTTAAAATGTCGAGTTGATTGTTATCCAAAAATTATTTATTTTAGAATAATATAAAATTAAATTGGTCAGATTAGTGATACCATTATATCTAACAAATTGCTATTGGATTCTAACTAGGCAGTTATTTACGGAATTTATTAATGTGCTCTTTACAAAAAAATTAAAATTCCAATCGATTTGATAGATTACATCTTTTATTTGGCCCGATAATTGTTTTACTAACATACATTTCCCAAGATTCACCATTTATTCTCATTGGATAATCAACAGATATCATTATCCAATGAAATCACCCCATTCATTAACATTGATAAACGAAAATGGCATCCTAATTCACAGGGTGATTCTTTAATCAAAACTTCTATTTTATTTACATCACGGTTTTGTTTTTATACGTAAATTCAAATAATTTAAAATAAGATTAATTATTCGAAATTTCATGCATTATTTCATTAATAGACATTACTTGTTTAAAAAAAAAAAATGCTAATGTGTGTTTTTTACTTGTTGCATTAAAATACTACAAAAAGATTAATTTTCTTTGCAGATTTAGTAAGTCGTAAATAATTTTCATAAAAGAGGAGGGCACTGAGCAAAACAAATGAATGTAATTTGTACATGCTTTGTATAAATAAAATATTACAAAGCACTCCTTTCTTTTCATTGGCAAAGAAATCACTAGATTTCATTACACATGAATATTTTAATATTGGAGAAGGAGGGGGGGATATGATATAAAAATATAGGTGGTTATGCAGATGAGCGGCCACAGTAAAAAATTATTTAAATTAAAAAAAATATAATATATACTTATTAAGCATTATAATCTTACTCACTGTACAAAAAAGTAGAAAAAATTATCCACTAGAACTTTAATTAAAAGTATTTTTCCATTCTGCATATCGTAACAGTGATTCGTTCACAGAGACTTCAGTTTGTTTCTAAAGAAAGAAGATTTCGCAGGGGAGATAATCAACTTGCGAAATCATAATAAAAAACAACATGGTGTCTCTGTGAACGAATCGCTGGTACGATACGCAGAATGGAAAAATACTTGTAATTAAAGTTCTAGTGGATAATTTTTTCTACTTTTTTGCACAGTGAGTAAGAAGATAACACTGAATAAGTATATAATATTGTTTTTATAAAAAAATAATTAAAAAAAATTTTTTTAATGGTCCGCTAATCAGCATAAGCACCAAAATATAACTCCAAAATATAGAAGAATTTGTAGTTACACACACTCAAGATTGTCTAATTATAAACATGTTTGCACATTCTCAGTTTGTTTACAAAAACTGAACCGGTGAAAGCAAAAAATATGTACTCTCCAAAAATATTGTATTTTTGAAACAAACATGTAACTGAAGATGACTGTTAAATTATAATGTTCTGATAGAAATTTATACATTTCGTAATATGTCCGTTAGATTTTATTAAAAACTGTTTTTCTTTTTCATAAGATCTTTTATTGAATTATCTTTCCAAATATGTAACTTTTTGGGGGAGGGGGGTGAGATGTAGGAGTAATAAGTGAAACAAAAACTGAAAGTAAAGACACCCAGGCAACATCAGATAGATACAGCTTGTTCTTGAAGTTCTTCATGATCTTTGATGATCTCTGCAGTTTCATTATATTGTTTGCATGAGAAACACCCGTGTCTGACATTCTTCAACTTGTTCTTGCAGATCTATTTTTCTTTGTCGTCATCTCTCATCCATTTGTGAAGCATCGAAACGTTTTCATATTCCTCATTTCTGAGGGGACGAAGACAGGCTCTACGTGCCCCCCTCGACTAGTAGCTGAAAGCAATACCACCTCTTACGAGTCAAGGAACGCTTACAGTGAAACTAATGTCTTCAACCAGCCATCTCCCTCCGCGACAGTACTCTCACGCATCCTTTTCAGGACAGGCGACTCAGGTCGTCGAAAGTCAACATCTAGTAATTCTGCAGCTCAACATCGAAGGGCTAACTATGCCAAAGCTCGATGTCCTTGCTCAAATTGCCACCAACATCGAGGCAAACGTCATCCTCCTCCAGGAGACACACAAAGTCAGTGACACCAGTCTTAAACTCCCAGACTTCACGCTTGCTGGCTACACCAGCAGCAAACATCATGGCCTTGCGACGTTCGTGAAGAACAATGTACCATGGTCGCCTGCTAGTCAGTCGACCAATGATGCCACAGTTGAGTGGATCAGTACGAAGGTGGCCGAGAATACCATAGTCAACATCTACAAGCCACCTCCATCCCGTTTGGAGCCGCACACCATCCCTGCAATTTATGCTGGTGATTTCAATAGTCGCCACACCGACTGGGGATACAACATCACCAACCAGGACGGCATCACTATCTGAATGGGCATCTGCTGTAGATGCCACACTCCTCTACGACCCGAAGGAGCCTTCGTCGTTCACCTCGGGACGATGGAACACTGGGACCAACCCCGACTTGGCCTTCTTTAAGAACCTCCCGCACCAAGCACTGCCGGAGAGACGCATCCTGAACCGGTTTCCTCACAACATCATCCTTGATCCAGCCAATAGGGGGAAGACCAGTCCCGAAATGGAACTTCCGCAAAGCGGATTGGCAAGGCTACAAGAAGGAGGTCGAAACATCAGTTAAGGCTTTACCAACACCTCGAGCCGACAACACTGACGATGCTTATGAAGCCTACACAGAGATGCTGCTAAAGGCAGCGAAGAAACACATTCCCCGCGGATGACGTACCAACTATATCCCTTGCTGGGACGAGGAATGCGAAGATCTATTGCGCCGCCACTCTGACTCCACAAATAGTGAGGAGAGAGCAGCAGCAGCTACCAGCCTTCTGGATAGACTAAACACCAAGCGCCAAGAGAGATGGGAAGAAACCGTGGAGACGATCGACTTCACTCACTCGAGCCGGAGAGCCTGGCGGACCATGAACAAGCTCACTGGTCGTGCAAGTAAACCATCTCCTTGCCCCATCACTGCCAATTCCATCGCAGCACAGCTCATCAAGAATGGTAGCTTCCCAGATGCAGACAAGTACTTCACAAGAAACACCACAACCAAACTGAGGGATCTCCACACCTCACCGAGTGCCGACACTGACCTCTCCGGTGAGTTTACGATGAAAGAGATGGAAGTAACCACCAAATGCCTGAAGTCGAATAAAGCTCCGGGACCTGATAACATCCACCCGGAGTTTGTCATCCACCAAGGACGGAAAGCAACAGAATGGCTACGCCTATTCTACACCGTGTGCTACATAACATCGCGGCTGCCAAAGATCTGGTGCCGAGCAAAGATCATCGCTCTGGCCAAGCCAAACAAATCGCTCGATGACCCCAAAAGCTACTGTCCGATCTCGTTTCTCTGTGTCCCATACAAACTCCTGGAACGGCTACTATATGCGCGCCTTGAACCGGTTGTGGAAACCATACTACCTAAGGAACAAGCCGGCTTCCGTCGTGGCAAGTTAACAAAAGACCAAGTCGCCTTGCTAACCCAGGACATCGAGAGCGCCTTCCAGAGAGGAGAAAAAGCCGGCACTGTCCTACTTGACCTCACGGCTGCATACGACACCATCTGGTTATGTGGACTCCATGTTAAGCTGCTGCAAACCATTCCAGATCGACACCTGGTGAGTTTCATCATGGAGATGCTGAGTAATCGTAGCTTCTCCCTCCACACCAGCGACGGCCAACGCAGCAGACTACGGAGACTAAAGAACAGCGTCTCGCAAGGCTCGGTTTTGTCCCCGATGCTCTTCAACATATACATCTACGACATACCGACAACAGCCAAAAAATACGGGTACGCCGACGACCTAGCCATCCTACAGACGGGCAAAAAATGGGAGACTATCGAGGCTGGGCTCACTGCGGACATGACGACCATGTCCAGGTACCTCAAGAACTGGCGGCATAAACTGTGGGCAAGACCATGTCCGCGGTATTCCACCTCAACAACCGCGAGGCCAAACGCAAGCTTAAAGTGATGGTCAACAACACCCGACGTAATTGGCGTGAAACTCGACCGCGCACTGACATACCGTCAACATATCGAAAAGGTGACGGCAAAGGTGACATCACGTGCCGCACTGATTCGTCGTCTAGCCGGTACCACATGGGGAGCTGCAACCAAGACCCTGCAGATATCCACCTAAGCACTGATTTTCTCAGCGGCCGAGTACTGCGCCCCGGTTTGGTGCCCAAATACCCACACCAAGAAAGTGGACGCAGCTCTAAACACCGCCATGCGCACAGTCTCTGGGACACTCCGCGCCACAACTACCGATACTCTCCGGTATTGCCCCACCCGCTATCTGACGAGAAGCGACTGTCCTGGCACTGTCACGCAAGGACAAGAGACATCTGCTCCATGACATCATGAGCAAACCCCCTCCACCAGTATGCCTCAAATCACGCCATGCACTCTCCCAGCACACGCATCAGCTTCTGGAAACCGTCCCAGACACCACCTCTAAGCCGATGTGGATCAAGAACCGCTGGAGGGAAGATTGGCAGCAAGCTGACCAACACCGACTGCACAGGTTCATCACCGACCCAGACGACATACCAGGGGCTGAGCTGCCACGAAGGCAATGGACCAATCTGAACCGCCTGAGAACTGGTGTGGGCTGTTTTTCTGCCACAATGAGAGACTGGGGTCTGAGAGAGGGTGCTGCCTGTGAATGTGGCCACCCAGAACAGACAATTACGCACGTCATAGAGGAATGCCCGCTGTTCAGACCACCCAATGGCGAGCAGGGCATAGCGGACCTTGATGATGAGACGAGAACCTGGCTTGCCAAGACCGAGCTGCAACTTTGAGGGAGCTGGCACAAGAAAGAGAGAGAGAGAGTTTGCATGTTCATTAAGTTTTGTTTATAAGTATTTGGAATTTCTGGGATAACTGCTTTTGTGCTTGTTGACATTATTGGCTTATGTCTTTTCTTTAATATCTATTTTGTTGGGATACGTGTCTGATTTTGTTTTCTAAGCTATATTTTTGGTTTTTGTATTTTTCATTTTCGTACATTTTAGTTTTAGCAGTTTTCTTCAGTATGAGCTGTTAGATAGAAATATGACCTCTGCCCTTTTTAGGTTTTATAGTGAGAGTTTTACTGAGTGAGATTATTGTATTTAGGGTAAGTTTCAAGTTGTTTTGATTTTAGTTCTATGTTGCTCTTTTTTAACGGCATATCAACCCTTTTGGGTTATTTAATGCCGAATCCATTTACATTGGTAAAAGGATTTCATGCTTGAAGTTTATAATATTTTTAAAATGTTTAAAAGATTTCGATGAATTTCTTTTACGTGTAAATTTCCTATGTAAACAGTTTGCAATTGATTAATTTTTCGGTACTCTTATAGATGACGCACCATTTTTCTGTGACTTCGCGTGATCAACATTTGGACAGGTTACGGAAGTGCCTGAGAATTGCCGAGGCGAAAACTGGCAAATGATAAATTGAAGACTTGCAGCTAATAAATTAGGACAAAAAACCTTAAACTAAAATACATATATAAAAAAAAAAAATGAACAAACCATAGCTAAACTACTGTTATTAATTAGATGTTTGTTTTTTTGTTGTCAAAGGAACCATTGTTAATCAAATGTTTTTAAATAAAATATTTTTTGTTTGTTCGTGTACCAAAAAGTTTGAAAAGATGATTTTGTTTGATTTGTTAAGCAAATGTTTTTTTTGTAAATTTTTTAAGAACATTTTTTGTCAAATTTTTTTCTTGTTAAGATAAACACTGAAACAACTGTTTTTAAGAAAATTTTTTTAACACACACAAAAAAAAAAAAAAAATTATAAGCATTATTTTTTTTCCCCCCATGTTTTTCATATTTTCTGGATTAGGGTTTAAGATTGCAACTGGTCCAAAAGTTGTTTTGGGTACTGGTTCTGTTACGCTGAGCACAGACGACGACTTCGACGAAAGACAAGCAGAAGAGGAGGGGTTGAAATTCAACAAGCTGACAGATTATAGAAATTAATTTTATGTTATTGAACGCGATTAATTTCTTCCAAAAGTTATCGGCTGCTTGCTGTAGACTGATTGGTCAATAGTTTTGTCAACTCTCGGGCACTTCTGAGACCTGCCCGAACGTTGACGACGCAAAGTCACAAAAACATGATGCGTTATCTATAAGAGTACCAATTTTTTCTAGGGAAGTTTGGTTTATTGAACTTATAGATATTAGATTATATAAATGTTGCCTTCACTTATTAGTTTGTGGGGTTTTCTTGGGAGGAATGTTTTGCTTATTTTTCAAAAGGATAATTTGTTTTTCTTAAATGGTTGTCAGCCAATCTTTTGGTTTAGAATTGAGGAGTTTCTATATAAGCATTCTGTATGTAAGGTAGAAAGAGAAAGTATATTTGGATAGTGAGGCTATTAAGGTTGTTCAGAAGTTTTGTTACCTTAGTGATACCATTGGAGCACAGGGTAGAGCAAGTGCTAGTGTGATTGCAAGAATTAGGATGGATGGAGTAAGTTCAGGGAACTTCTGCCATTACTAACCAGCAGAGAATTACAACTGTCGACTAAGGAAAGGAGTCTATCAGAGTCTATGTGTATACAGTCTGATGATGTATGGAAGTGAAACATGGCCAGTGAGGGTTCAGAATGTGTTGCATAGAAAGAAATTATGAGAAGTATACAATGATGTGTAATGCGAGTCTTAAAGACAGGCTTAGTTCTGATGACCTCAGAGGAAGATTAAATCTGGACAGCATAGAGAGATGTGTACAGAAAAGGAGACTATGCTGATATGGTCATAGATGATATAGAATGTTAGAATAAGAGTTGTTTAAATCTAAAAGAATCTATTGTAACTGTAATTTTGTGTTGCATTTGTCCAGAGTTTAATCATGTTAATTTATCAAGATGTCAATAATAACTGATAGCTGAGCACTATTGTCATTATTTTCAGTGTTAATTTTATACTCTCATCATAAAATGGTAAAAAAATTAAAAAAAAAATTTTTTTTTAAATCTAACAAACAGGACTTACGAGGAAAAAATCCAGTGTGTAGAGTAATTTGAAGAAAATGAATTTTTGATTTTAGTTTACTCGGATTAAAAATGTTGAAGAAACTGAATGTCTATGATAGTGAACTCTTACTCAATGAATTACACCATTTGCAAATTTCAATGTTAACAAACTGAGCTATTTCATGAGATAAAAATCTTTAATTCAATGTGCTTTAATTCTATTTACTGAAAGATATATTGGGTCGGATAAAATATGTAATCGATGATATCAATTGAAATTTTTAGTTTTATATGTAAAGAATACAGTCATTCATTAAAATTGGTTTAAAAACACAACTAAGTCAAAATCATGAGCTTCGTATACACATAGGTTTTGTTAATTCATTTAAAAAAAGTAAAATTAAAATAAAAGTAATTTTGAAGCCATTTTTTAATGGGAAATTAATTATATCAAAATAAAGCTTTGATAATTATTGCTATAATATATGCAGCATGGTTGTTAAATTAACGACATAACTGCTGTGTGCAATTAAAATAGACCTCCTTTCATTAACATTTTATTTAATGAGCATCGTTCAGAATAATAGAAAAAAATTATTAACCACATCAGATCTTGTTTATAAAATGGTTGCTTAAAACCAAATATTTTACAATCTTAATGTAGGAGGTTGACCCTACCAAACTTTACCATCTCCCTTTTAGAAATGGTTAGTTTATTGCTAATCACCTGAGGGAGGTGACGGTGATTAAGTGGATAATGACACTGACAACCTGGGTGTGCCACATTCGAATCCAGTCGATTCCATTATATCATTTAGGGATGTTGGTAACAATTATGTGGTCCCTCCTGTAAGAATGCCGACAACAGAATTAAACCCATCAACAAAGTTGTATCATTCTGATTCATACAAATTTACTTTTACTTTAATCGCCTGAGGCGCGCCTACCAGGGAATGCCAATGGGGTCTGATCAAACATTTTTGTGCGGGCCAGAATGCACTTCCTCTAGTTCACTAGCTTTTGAATTCCCATCTGACCTTGGTAATAAATAAAATCATAATTATTGGAATCACTTTTTGTTCTAGAAATCATTTAAAAAATAATCTGAATGTTGTAAAAGTAATCGATGCATTTTCCCAAAGACTTAACATTTATGTAGCAGTTTTTGTTTAGATATAGGAGATATTAACAAAGGTACCAATACAAAAGACACCTTGAGCTCTTTAATAAAAGGTTGGACACCGAAATAATTTTAAGCAAACAAAAATATACTGCTATAGTGAAAACTGAAAATTAGTCATGGGTCTTGGTGTTAAACCGGAGTGAAATTTGAGATCTATACAATTTCATGCTATTTGCTTTAAATCTAAATTTTATTAAAATTAGAAAAAAACTTTCGTTGAGGATTTAAAAGATAATTATAGTCTATTAGTTAATCCAAGAACAAGGTGCGGATCCCCACCCCCACCAGCCAAGAAAATTTGCATAGCTTATGGATCCTACAAAATTTCATGTTCCTCAGTCTAATAGCTTAAAAGTATTTAGACAGTCATGCATCTAATATGCATGTAATAATTCTTTGCAAGAAACACCTGAAATTTCTTACTCTTGATAAATTGGGAAAGTGCTGTCTGCAGAATAAAGCACCAGTCTTCTATTATTATTATTTTTTTTAATAAGATCTTTTTGTTCCAATTAAAGCGAAGTATAACTGTGTACGGATGGACACAGAATTACATATGGTAATAATTTGAAAATAATTGCAATCCATGTAAAGTGTTTTCTGGAAGGAATTAAATTTGATTCTTAAAAACATGCTGCATGATCCACAAGAAAACCCGACAAATCAGAATAGAATATTGATTTTGTAGAAAGAAAGCTATCGATGACAAAGAAATAATAAAGAGACTGACTTAAATTTATATATTAGATGAAAATCAAGTTCTCAAAATTGAAACAAAGCCAAAACAAGACAGCACAAAGTTCCAATCAAAGTTCAAACTAAACTGAGAAAGTGAATTCTCATAGTATTTTGCAAATATATGTGGTGCAACATCAGTACACACAATCACAGGTATGTTTGTAAATGTGATTAATTTTTTATCTTATCATTTAATCTAAATTATTAACTAGCAGAGACCCATGGAAATTGCATGCTTGCTTGCTTGCTTTCTTCCTATCCGCATAATTTATTTTTAATAGTATTTTGTTTGAAATAATACATTTTTGTAAGATTAAATAATGTTAATAAAAAAAATTGTCTCTTCTGTAAAATTAATTGCCATTGTCGATTAAATATTCTTTAAATAAATAAAACAAATGTTTTTTTACTGAAAATTGTAACAATTTATCTTTTTTTACAGTAAAAAAAATAATCGTCAGCTAAATATTTCCTTTTAAATAAATATAACAAAAATGTTAACCGTTTTATTTAATTTATTGTTACAATTTAAATTGTTTCAAAATAAAGTTTATCTTCCATGAAAATAATTATCAGCTGAGTATTCTTTAAATAAAACTAATTTCAATTAAAATTATATATATATTACATCGCATCTCCGATGATTGGTCAATCCCATCTTAAAAAAAATAAAAAAAAGGTACAAACATGAACTGTGAAATATGGGTTAACATTTATCAAAATATATTTAACTTAGAAAGAATACTTCAGTATTTTTAATTTATTTTTTATATTAATGTAATAATTTCATTGTTTAACCAGAACAAAGTAAATATTTAGTTACAATAGTGCAGAAATATCCAAATTAACAGGAATGTATACAATTAATAAACTCTCCTAAGTAATTAATCAGAAAGATATTGGTATTTACATAGATGTCTTACAAAATACATCAAGCAGAAAGTGAGATATGCAAACATCTTTCTTTTGACAGATAAAATAATTTACAAGATGTGACTTTAGATATAAATTTTAATGTAAATAATAAAACCTATAAATCTTGACAAAACAATATCTTACTATATATTAATACATATTCTAATAACCCCTGGCTGTTTTCAAGCAAATCCCTACTTCAATAAGTTATAGTATATCTAGATTCCAGCCACATGAATAAATTTGAACAGAACAAGAATATGAAACAGCCTTATGAAACTGAATAAAAAATATAATTTCTTTTATTCCACCCGATAATAGTGAAGTAAAAACACAAATTGGCCTAAGTATTTTGGGGGGGATAATATATAAATATTTTCCTAAAAATAATCTCCAAAATTATTGATAGAAATATTAAAATTAGTTATGTCATATGAAAAATAAGTAAACAACAAAAAAAAAAATATTAAGTGATGATACATATTGATGTTAATTGTAGAATAAAAAACGATTGTCCATTCATGAATAAACATTTAACTAATATACAAAGCTACAGTATTAATGAATAAAATGTATATATAAGAGCTATAGAAAATACATTCAATGATATAGTTATCATTACATGAAAATGTAATACTATTTGTATATTTTTCATTATCTAAATATATATGGGAAAAAAAACAAAAGCATCAATACCAATTAAGAAATCTTAAAATTAGCACCTACTTGTAATATAAATAGTAAAAACTAAATTGTGTTTAAATACAAATTTATAAAATTCAAAAAATGTTATTTAAGTTCCGATTAAACAAAAAAATAATTAAAAATCTAAATGAACACATAAGTTTTTTCATTTATTACTCCTATATTACGATTAAAACAGGTTACTTTTATTTAAATCAATAATACATATTTTGAAATACTGTATATATAGTAGAGACCAAAGACCCAAACAACTATATGTATGCCTAATTTGCATAATAATTTTTTAAACAGTTTATAATAAATTAATGTTTGGTGTTATTCATTTGTAATTTTTCCTATATACATGCAATGTTTGTCGATATTAACAGTAATTAAAGATAAATAAAAGGATAAATTCCTAAAATCTTTCTTAAATTATTAGTTTGTTAATTTTCAAGAGAGGTAATTTAAATTAAACATCACTGGGTAGAAAGAAAGAATAGAGAGTGGAGAGGGTGACTACCCTCTCCCCTTCGTTTGCTCTCTCTGTCTCTCACACACCGATTTCTTCTTGCTTTACAGTCTTATTTTGAAGATAAATAAATTTGTATCTAAATTACCAAAATGTTAATGTTTATTTATATGAACAAATGTAAAAGTTTTTTTGTGTTTACAAGAAACTTATTAATGAAATGTTTCTTATTTAAAATTTTGTGTTTTAAGTAGCGAACTTAGCAAAGCCAGCTAGTATGAATAATGAGTTTTAAAAAAAAGAAATATGCAAGTTAATTAAACTTGCTGACGTTGCTTGCATGCCCACGATTGAGTATATTATGAGGATTCATGTTCACTATAGTAGCTGCTTCAGACTGTTGAGGGGGTGAGGAGGCCACACCAGCATGACTAGTAAAAGACAATACAACCCTCATATCCAAAAAGAGTGAGCCACGCCCCAGTAAATACAGACCCATCTGCTGTCTCACTACGACCTACAAGCTTTTCACAGGCCTGGTTGTAGACAGCATCTATGAACACCTTCTGGAGAGTACCTTGAAAAAGAACAAGCAGGGTGCAGGAAGAAAGTTGTTGATTCATAAAACCATCCTTGAAGACTGTAGGAAGAGGCAGAGAAATCTAAGCATGGCTCGGATTGATTACCCAAAGGCATATGATAATAATGTGCCCCACACAAGGCTACTGCGGTGTTTTGAATTATATAAAATCCATCCGATAATTAAGAAAACCATGGTTATCCATATAAAGATGTGGCAAACAACGATGTCATTAAGCGACACCGATGGAACAATAACAATCCCTGAAGTTAAGATTCGAAAAGGAATGTTCCAAAGAGATAGCTTATCTCTTTTACTCTTTTGTCTGGCGATAGATCCACTAAATAAGCAACTGGATAAATGTTAAGTGCCTACAACCTATGCCAGGGCCATCAACAAAACTCAAACTGTATGCCAGCTCAGACGCCGACTCTTGCAGGTTGCACATACCTTCCCCAACGATATTGGAATGCCTGGACAAATGTGCCAAGTTACGACCATCGTAATATAACCAGGCCAGAGCACTGGAAAATGACGTCACGCTCTAAAGTAACAAACAAAATCTGTCGAACAGTCAGACTATGGGTATTTTGACCCCTCCCTTCACTTAAAAATTCAGGACATCAACCAATTTTCATTAATTTTTCAGTATTTATTAATTAATGATCACGGAATATAATTAACCCATTACTTTATTAGAAATCTTAATGCAAATGTATTATGTCGTGTAATTTGAGTCGGCTAGACAGCAAACATTAAATTACTACTTAATAATAAAATGGTGTTGTCAAAATATGAAAATTTTTCTTTGAAAAGTAATTTGTCTGATTCATATGTTCATTCTTTCCAGATTATTTTTTTGCTGCATGGAAATATCTCCTAATTTATAAACACAAGACGACAAAATCCCTATTCTTAGGCAGTTTTACCTGAATAATTTGATGAGAGTTGTTCTCATTTCCGAAAAAAATAAATAATGTTTCTTGATTTTTTTTTTTTACTTAAAAGTAAATCAAACATGAAAAAATTATGAATTCAGTAAAGTAACACAAAATCAATGATTTAAAATAATTAATAGAATATTTATTGAAATAAAATGTTTTTTTCTTTTTTGCACAATGAACAGTTTATTTACAATATAGTAAAAATGTGTAATAAATTAAAACAGTTATGTTTTTTTTTTCTAAACGGACAGTTTATTTACAATATATTATTTGAATATCTCGCTTATTTCGTTGGATTTTCGCACACATTTTAGATGGAATTTATTAGTCTCAAATTGTATTTATCCGAAAATAAATAGAACTTGAAAATAGAACTTTAATGCAATGCGACCATGTTGTAATTTTCTTTCATGTTTGTATATCTATAAAAAAGGAAATACATTTGAAAAAAGAAACAAGTTAATGATTTCCAAGAATAATCCTTAGAAGGGTAGCTGTGTTCTTGGTAGGGGAGTAAAGTCACAATAGCAGGAACAAGTAAACAATTATTTCCAAGTGAATCAATAATCCTATTGAACCGAGTCTGCTGGCTCTTATTACTTGCTGAAAACAGATGGACACATGCGCCTTCGGCACTTCCGGTTCTGATTGATAGTGTTCTTACTACCTTCTATCAATGACATCACCAGAAAAACTTGACTCGGTTAACTGGCCTGGGTTTTTACGATAATCGTGATCAAATGCTCCCTCAGAGCTGGGAAGAAGATTTAAACAAAAAACATACAGCTTGATGAAGAGTCTGCCATGAAAGATCTAGAAGAACAGGAACAACAAAAATACCTTGGCATAGAAGAAAACGATTCAATTCAACATGCCAAGATGAGAGAAAAAATTAGTAGAGAATATGTACACCATGTAAGGAAAATTTGCAAAACACAGCTTACAAAAATCAAAGTAACTTGCCATGCCAGTGATAACATACAGCTTTGGCATTATTAACTGGCCACAAAAGGACAAACAGGCTAGACACTAAAACGAGAAAAATGTTGACACTGTACAGAAACCAGTGTCTACCAAGGCTGTATCTGCACAGAAGGTCTTTGAGAAATTAACCATCAACATCAAACCACTATTGTGAGCACTGGCCAATATCTGATGAGCTCCCAGAACTCAAACCGTATGATGGTACATCGGCATCAAAAAAACAAGCGCTAGTAAAACAACCATCATCATAAAACTGGCCAAACATTTTGGACAAGATTGTCTTACAAATGAGACAGAAATATCAAATAAGCCGGCCATGGAAATAGCTCAAAAGAGCCGCCAGAAATACACCAAGACCTTCCATTGCAGAAAATTGGAAGCATGGGCCAACCAACAACATGCCAAATATTTTCTGGATGAATTATTCCAGAAATATATAAATAAGGAAGGCTCTGTAGACTAGCTCAAAAGAGGATTGCTCCACTATGATCAAGAAAGGATGATAATGGCTTCCCAAGATCAAAGCTTGATGACCAATGCTTTAAGACGATGAGTAGTCTCAGCAATGACAAGTGCGGGTTATGCCATACAGAAGTAGAGAGTGTGAGCCACCTGACATTCAGGTGTAAAGGTTCTGCTGAAGGGTAGCTACTATACAATGCAACACAATGGACCATCTGTAAAAAGTTGAATATCCTGGGAACATATACCAGAAAGAACTTTGGAAATATGTCATACACCACCCACTATGACCATGCAATTCCTACAGCTAGAAAACAGAGCTGTTAAACCTGACAGTGATATGGGACAAGAGGGAGAAAGTAGACACCCCAGTTGAAGTCAGTATCCCTAATGATGATGGCTTAAACAGAGCTGAGAGAGGGAGAAGATAACTAAATACCAAGGTCTTATGTACGACATAAAAAGTAACTGGAATCTTCGGAAGATCTCCATCATTCAAATAATCATAGAAGACACTGACCGTATGAAAATTTTTAAAACACTACCTGGCGAATATATCTGGTGAACCAAGTGCAAGAGAGATACAAACAATTGCACTTAAAGGGACGGTTAGAATCTTAAAAAGATCTATCAGTAGCTGATGAATGTCTGGCATCCAGTACGTTGCCTCATCTCAAGCAAAAAAACAATAAAAAAAAAAAAAAAAAAAAAGGAAAATAGCATTTTTTCTTATAGAGTAAATAGAAAAGTTGTCTTTTTAATCTCACTGTCAGTATGACAAATGGTTCAACTTAAATAATACACATGATTCTCTTTTAGAAAACACCTATTTAAATGTAAAAAAAAAGAAGACAACTGTAAGTATCGAGGCTACTGAAAGAAATGTTGAATCATAAGAATTAAACTTTATAGCAAGACAACCTATAAATTAACAGACCGGAACTCAACACACCAATGCATAACTCACACACACAAATTCGAATGAATTATTTTACCAGTTTTGCACCTATGACTACATTCTGACAATATCTTCAACCAACAATTATACAAAGCATCTATTAAAAAAAAAGTATCCAATAACAGATGCACAGATAAAAACTATCGATCATTTGAAAGACACATATATATAAAAAAAAAAAGAAAGAAAAGAAAACGCAATTTACATCCATATCTATTACCAAATTAATGCATTGTGGCAACCTTAAACAAAAATATATATTCATTTTTATCACAGTTGGTAGTGACTGGGATCTCGGTTTTGAATCTTGGGGTTGATACGCTCGCTATATCTAGCCACATGGACGAGTCTTAAACGATAAAACAGCTGTGGATGACTATTTTATATAGTTATCTATATATATCTCAGGCGGCGCCGATGCACTACGGAATTGCCAGAATAGAATGTCCGTACGCTTCAAGTAGATGGCATGCAATCCCTCACAATGCTGGTGCAGATTGAGTCTACCATTTGTAACACAGCAGAATAACTTACAATTGGTTGGCGAGAGTTCAGCTCAAACGAAAAACCATTAACAGCAGTGTCATTCTTGTATATGCACCAATACTCAGCGTGACCAAGGAGGAGAAAGATCAATTATACGCGACATCCAAGCAGCTGTAGATCGCATTTCATCCGGTGACTGTCGGACAGTTGCTGGTGATCGGAATGCTTGTACTATGTGATCAACAGATGAAACCTTGAAGGCATGCATGATGAAGTTTTGGCTTGGGAATGCGATGTGAAAACGGTGATCGACTCATCAACTTTGCTAACACAAAACGTCTGGTCGTCACAAATACTCACTTTCAGCACCCTCATTGACATCTCGTGACGTGACTCTTCAATAACTCGCATGTACAACCAAATCCTGAGATGGGCGAGCACAGTTATCGACAAAGCGACCTATAAAGCACCATCTGCAGTTCCACATATTCAATTACTGCTGGAGTCAAGTTTAGAGCCCCAAAACCAGTTAGCTCTTCTCACGCTGGATATTGTGCCACAGCTGGAGGTGGAATAGAGTACACTTAAGTTTGCCACAAGGAACGCAGTGCGAGTGCATCTGGGAGTCACATACTTGCCGTCAAAATTTAATCCCCAGCGAAACGCTGGAACTTGCAGGGAGGGGGGCAAGCGTCACAAGAATGCCAGGTTTTACAAGTTTCTCAGGCGATCCAGGCGAACCTAAATGCACACTGCCGTGCATTTGCTGAAGAGATTGAACGAGAGCTGCAGCTGAGGGGATTCGCGCAAGTTCTATCATATGGTTAAGCAAGCGAGTTGAGGAAACTTAAGGGTCAGCGAGGCGTTTCATGCCGAGGACAGTATAATGATCACTAATCTGACAGTGTTTTGTGCAGTGAAAAGAACACTTCAATGAGCTGCTCAATCACCCGTCTCCAATGACAGAAGTTAACGCTAAGCCGACCGAAGTGGAATATGACAGCAACACAGCACCGCCAGCTGGGGAAGAAGTGTATCAAGTTCTGCATGAGTTGCTTAAGGATCGGATTCCTACAGAAGTTTACAAGTATTTGCCGCATGAGTGCATTACATCTTCAGTGTTGTGTGAGCGACCAAGTTCATCCCTGATGATTGAACAGAAGCAATTCTACCCTATTACAAAAAGGAGATCAGGAACTGCTCAAATTACAAGGATATCAGCCTCATTGATGTGGTGGCAAAGACATTTGTAGTTCTGAAAAGGTTCGAGAAAGTTCAAACTCTGTACACCAGAACGGTCTTCATCCGGGAAGGGGCAGTGTCAACCAAACTCTTTGTTGCAGCCTTGAATAGCGCTGAGTTTATCAGCTCACTGTCCTGCTTTGATTTTGCAAGGAGACGCCGCTCCTACGAAGCTCCCTCGCCTCATTCACTGCTACTGCAGATCGACATGAGTTTGGGTATGTGCGTACTGTGGCAAAAGTCGGAAACTTTTAAAGACTCGCCTCAGACATGGATATGCGCTAACCCCAACTCTCTTCACCTACACCATCGACTACATCCTTGATCACACCCTCTAGGACTACCAGGAAGTGGCAGTTAGGCAGATGGTGAATGTATTGGACCTGGCATATGTCGCCAACAGTCTTGTTGGGGTCATTGGGGACAAGGTGCAGGTTAACCTTAGGTGGGCCGTGCTTCACATGGGTATCAACACATTGAAGACTCTTTGGAGGTCTGGTTTTAGGATTTGAAAAAAAAAAAATTGTTTTAATTGTTCTAATTAGCTGTAATTTATAAGTAGCTGAACAAATAACCCACTCAACCATTTTCTAATATTTCGTATCGCTTCTGTGAGCATTTATAGAAAGAGTGACTTCTTAGCATGCCCATCTAATTTATAGATTTCTGTACATACCACACACATGGCAAAATATAGTCTCTTTAATTCCACTTAATACAGACTACTTCTATATAATAATGATAATATAGAAGTGAAGACTTATTTGCCATCTAATTTACTTACGTGTTCGTGGTGTGTACAGACACACATATGTAAATTTGATGACAGTGCTAAAAGAGAGCCACTCTTTCTCTAAACATAGCGAGAGAGGGCATGAGTAATACATAGATAGCCAAGAGAGAAATGGGTAACTTGTTTAGTTAATTATAAATTACGGCTTTTTTTAAACATAATCTGAGATCTAAGGTATATTTTAGCTTGTATTTTGTGTTAGTAAAATAGATTGGAAAAAGCCTTAGGGACACAATGTTGATCAACCCATATTTAGTATAATAATAGATTTAGGTCAGTCTTTTGAAAAACATTTCATATTGTTTTCTGGGTAATGTTTTGAATGGATTTTGTTACACATTCATTGCATCAACATCCATTGTATCATTCTAGCATTAAAAGCTGATAACATCTTTTCTTTGGACATCAGCAAAATTTCATACCTAATGTGCTTAAAAAAGCCATCTCTTATTTGTGGGCCAATTTTTAAAACAATTATATGGATGGAAAGAGAATAAAATTAGCATTCGAATGATGTTTATTTTATGTGTCTTTGAGTACATTAAATATTTTTATACTCAAAGTTAAAAAAAAACAAAAACAAAAAAAACTCAAAACTGACGAACAAGAAAGAGAAACACTTTTCATTTTTATATTTCATACCTTACATTCTGATTAAAGCCTGCAGTGTTAGATTTGATATCCTTGAGATTTCATAGGCTATTTAAACTCAGATGACCAGTTCTAGTGTCATGTGATGTGGGGTTTTAGTACTACGAATACCGATCAATGTTAAGAATGTTTCAAAATTGATATGGTATATCAATGTACATCATTAAGTTTCATATAGATTGTTTCAAAATAATTTTGATGTATATTTGATAATTTTTAATGATGCAGTAATTTCTTTAAAACTTGTTTTGTTGAATTCAAGTCACTTGTGGAATAGTTAATGTTGACTTAATTTCGTTATAGCCGCATCGCAAGTTCACATTCCCTTCCCCAAAATAGAAAACACTTTCATATTAACAACTATTTTTTGTTTTTCGTTTTATTAGACTACTCTTTTATTCTAGTTTGACAATTTAAAAAATAATTTTTGTTCAGGTTTTTCAAAATTTATTTTGAGAAAAAATAATAAAATAAAAAAATAACCGACTTAAAAAAACAATCCTTCACTGGGGCAATTTAAATTTTTGTCCCAATCCAGAGTACCCATTTTTGGGGAGCTGGATTTGTTAAGTAAGAGACAAGCATAATCTTGTGTCAAAGATGATCACCCACTTTCCGACCAGATAGCGTTTAAATGACATGTAAACATTATAATCAACTAAAATCCTAGGTTCTCGATTTCTTTTTTTTTGGGGGGGGGGGGGGGGTACTGTTACCATCGAAACTTAGGGTTTGGGTGCTAGTGTTTCAAATTTTATCCAATCTTTTTTTTTTTACAGTATATATTGGAGCAAATGGATACAGGGCCTTATTGTGAGACACTGAAACTAACTTGCCGCAACTTGTTGAAAGAAACATTTTAGTGCAGTGTAATGCTTAAAAAAAAAAAAAAAAAAAAAAAAAAAAAAGAAAAAAAAAGGTCCTTGAGTTACAATTTCTTTAAAACATTAATAATGCGGTTACTGTTATACAAACATTATGCAGTGACTAAAGAAATTAAAGCTGTATTGAAATATCTCACAATCTGTATGATACAATGTCCAGTTTTAAAAACTTTGAAATTTATACATTTAATTTATAATTCATGACTTAAGATAAAATCTAACTGCAAAATCATAAAGAGCACATAATTTTACATAAGAATAGCTTACAAAATAAATCAATGGAGAAATTACGGAATTTCTTGAAATGATAAAGGTTGTATTTTAGCCCACTTTTTAAAAAGGATTAAAGAAAAATATTCAATGAAAAACAAATTTCAGCACTTTAAATTCTTAAACCTTTTGAACCACTTATTATTTGCATAATTCAAACGGTTTTGGGCTTCTTCTACACACTTCTATTTAACAAAGTTGATAAAATAACATAAAATGCTGCTAACTATAAAATCTCATAACTTGGATATTGTAGCACAATGATTGGCATCTTTGACTTCCAGGATAATTCGGGCTCAATCATTATTGAATATCCCGACCCCTAAACGGTTTTGTTTTCCCATTTTTTTGTGGTTAGATGAAGTTTAAGATCTGCTGGTCTTAAAAGTTGGCTTTAATTTGTAAGTTTATTCATTTGTTATAGAGGTGGAAAAGGTTGCCAGAAATAATTATTCACAGAAAACACTTTTTTCCTCTTATATGTCTAGAACTTTAAGAGGAAAACAGTAATAAATATAGTGCATACAATTGTGCCTATTCAGCAAACCTACTTAAATCCTTTTCACATATCATAGAACTAAAAACAGGTTTTTAAGCAAGACAGATTTGTATCAGTTTCCACAAGCAACATTTTGATCGCACAGATACTCTGATCCGAGACAGGTGCTCATCCACAACTAAATAATCCTAATTTTTTTTTAGGCGGGAAGGGGGTTCTTTGGTACAAGTCCTGCGCAAGTACTTAAAAAATGTTTCATGTTTATTCATCAGGGTTTTTTTGTTTTAGTCTTTGAATGCATTACTACTACTTCAATCTCACACGACCTGTCCATTAAAAGAAATTAAAACAATGGACTGAGAAAGCTTTTTGCACGTAAACAGAACTCTTAAAAAAATAAAAATAAGTACCCCCCCCCCCCAACATTCCTTCCCAATAAAAAGTGTTGCGGCTTTCTTTCACAGTAATATTTTTTTGGTATACAAGTAGAAAGCCCTATTTAGCAGAGGAAAGCTAAAAATGCCACCAACAAAATGAACCATACCTTTAATACTTTTATAACACATTTTTCATTGTTTGTTATGTTGATTGCTTCAAAAACTTCGCTGTATTTTCCTCTTCCAAGTTTACGTACAATCTGGTAATCATCTTGAAGCCTGAAAATGAAAAGAAATTTATTATTTTCCTTTTTTTATATTTATATTAACACATAAGACCTAAAAGTTTAAAAAGTGAAATATTTAATAATTCAACTATATAATATAAACTAATCCAATTAACACTATGCTTGAATCATGGCGAAACGTTGTGAATATAACAACGCATATGTAAACAGTATATCCGAATAATCCAAATTATTAATCCTCATCTAAATAATTCTGACGCATAAGAAATTTGATATTCTCTAAGTAAGAAAAGAATTTTAATTTTTTCATCATTAAATAACCTGTTAGATTAATACATCACTCAATAAGTCTTGAGCTTTAACAAATAAAACACGTCTTAGGCAAAAGTTTACTTTATTCATAAACATAGTGTACCACCATAGACTGATTTAAACTCTTTGACAATTCAATGTCTTTTTTGTAGATCTCTTTCTCTGGAGTATTCTTTTGGAGGTCTGAAAACAGCCAGTAGTCACTGGAGGCCAGATCTATAGAATAGGGTGGGTGTGGAAATGATTCGAAGTGCAATTGATGTAGTTTTGCCATTGTTGTGATAGACTTGTGACAGTGCATTGTCTTAGTGAAAGCACTTTTCTTCCCCATTTGTGGCATTTGTTTTTTTTTTTGTGTGGTCTCTTCATTCAAATGCACCAATATTCTCAACCAAAACGAGAATAGTAGTCTGAATAATACAAATATAAACAAATGATTAGAAATCATTAATACTAGTAATTTATTAAAATAATATTTGCTCTTGATGTCATTTGTTTTCTTAAGGTAGTCGATGAACAAAATACCTTGTACATCCAAAATTACGGAGGCCAAAACCTTGCCTGCTGTGTGTCATTGGTCGCTTTGGATGGCTTCAACTGCTGACTGCCAATTTGACTGAAGTGGTGGATCCACGTTTCATCCATAGTCACATAAAAACTGTTTGTTGCATCGAAACAGTTACAAACACTGAAGCGTTAACATGTTTTCTGATAAACTATGCGCAAACATGGCATCCACTTTGAACACATCTTTCTCATGTGAATACACTATCTTCTGGTATCTAATTCTTCTGCTACCTCACGCAAACGATAAACTAAAACAAGTTTGGACATTTTCTTATGTTTTCAGGGACAACTACCGAATTTGGGCGACCTGAACATTCAGCATAAGTTGTGCCTGTACAATCGCATTAAGTCAGCATACCATCTCTTAACTATATTTATTGTTACGTATCTGTCGAGTTTCGTTTCATATTTATAATAATTATGTCCTTTCTTTTAGTTTTTTTAGTAATAGATACACAACACATTTTTTAAACAATAATGTGAGAGAAAGAGAAGCAAAGAGACAGATACAGACATAGGTAGATAGAGAGGGGGAGAGAAAGAAAGAGAGTCAACAGATGACGATTAGAACGGAAGTGACGCCGCCATTACTGACGATAGCCAGGGAGATGCGTTGGAATAACCAGGCTGACTCACGGGACTCGTGCCTAGACATTGAAATCCTCCGTCCAATGTCCTGAAAAAATTTAAGTCTCGGGACCAAGCACACCCGACGTTTCCACTGAAATTGGTAGGAAGACGAAACGGTCAGTGAGCGAGCTGTATTTTCCGTACTTTCTTGTTTCGGCGAGCAAAGCCGCCGCGCTGGGCTTCATCGCGGATTCCGCAATCCTTGCTGGTGAAAAGGAGTCGGAACAAGTGGCGTCCCAGATCAGCGGCTTTCCGGCTCGGAAAGCAAACAGTTATCCTGTCAGGCCTGCGACCGTCGCCCCTGTCCATGCCGACTGGTTCAAGGACTGATGCAAAACCTGCCGAGTCGAGACCTCGCCTGACTACGTCGTTAAGGGCAGAGTGGCGAGGCAGGCGGCCGGCCAGCACTAAATCAACAAGAGAGGATGCAGGGTAAACTCATCAACGACCTGACCACAGCGACACCGGTGTGGGTGGCACAAACGGAGTCCCAGCCGTTGTGAGACGGTGATCCGGATAGTGTCATTGTCCAAGAGGGTTTCAAGTGTCGCTGAAGGGATGGCACTGAGCCAAGCACCGCTGTAAGGTGAAGCTCTAAGCTCTTAACTCTTATTTCTGACGGAACAGAGCCTGAATAGCACTTATCTAGTCATTGCTTTGCTTAAACAGTATTTTTCCCAATCAATTTTATCAACACACGAAATTCAGATTTGCAACAGTAGCTTCCCTTAAATAAATTTGTAAACTAATAACCTGATTGGGCTCAAATTTTGACATGTCATTTGAAGGTTAGTACTTTATAAAAATCATGGATTTTTTATTAGTGGCGCCATCTATATGTTAGACTCAGAACTTATTGAGTGATGTGTTAATAATAGTTCTAAAAACTTACATTGCATGAATTAGTTTACTGGAACCCCCTTCTGGCCAGGAAAGTTATAAAAAAAATTTAAAACATCTGCTAATGTTTTTCAAAATAAAATCTATAAAAACCAATAATTAGAATAACTAAAAACAATCTTCATTTTTACACTTTAGAATGTAGACTATACTTTATTAGTGTTATTAAAAAAAAAAAAAAAAAAAAAAAAAAAAATTAATTTAAAACTAACACTATGAAATGTATTTCCATAGTATAAGTTTAAAGTTGAGTTTTATTTTTAGGTATAAAAATGAAACCTTTTCTTGGTTAAAGGTAAAGCATAAGAAAATTGAGAAACATTTAAAGAAAACTTAAGCAATAATGTTTCACTGGTTCAGTCAACTTTTGTTATCCAACTAATTAGGAAATATTTGAATAAAATCAGTAAGAATTATCCAAATGTACAATCTATGCCATCATACATTTGCATAACTGATAAACATTTTACCATATGAATGAACGAATAAATATCATAGCTGAAAAGATATATAGAAAAATTTTCAGAGTAGTACATGATATCATACATTGTAAGAATGAAAATAGTCGTTATAAGTTTCAAGCTCCTCTAATAAATAAGACAGTGGAAACCTGAGCAATAAAGAGGTTAAATATTCAACTTCTACCCTCAAACAGGTTTAAAGTGGAAAGATAAAGATGAATACAATTATTTAACAGAGATGCGTGTTTAGTCTAATAGATATTATCGAGTTCTATAAAATTGGCTATGCAGAGTTCAAATCTGCAGTGACTTATGAATAGATTTGGTTTCTTTGTGCGTCTTTAGAGTTTGCTAATGACTAGGTGATTACTTAGGGTAGACTATGGGGAAAGTCTGTCCAATCAGGAAGGGGTTCAGCTTAACCCCCTGCCCACAAGCCCTTCCAGGCCACCATGGCAAAATGGGACATCACATGCTCGACGAGTGCATTTTCCGGCAAGGTGAGACAACTCCCAAATTCTGGGATCATCCTACAGCCTGAACTATTAATTTATCTGAAAAAAAAAAAAAAGCTTTGATCCACAATTCCCCAAAGTTTTTATTTTTTTAAAACTTATTTCAAATGCTTTTTTCTTTCTTTCAAATTTTAATCAAGAAAAGATTTATTATTTACATTGTTGATACATCTACTTTACTTACAACAAAATTGTGGTTCACCGAATGAATATGGCTTCTTAATTATTTTAATAAATTACTAGTATTAATGATTTCTAATCATTTGTTTATATTTGTATTATTCAGACTACTATTCTTGTCTTGGTTGAGAATAGTAGTCCAAATAATCAAAATACAAATTATCAATCCCCATCTAAAAAATTCCAAAACAGTTTGTATTTTAATTCATATAATAATTTTGTGCATAAATTTAAAGGAAATCAATAAAAACATTATCTCCTTTATTTTCTTTACAACTGATTAAGTTAGATCGCTAAAGTACATTTTACAATGAAATAACAGCAGTGCCAATTCCAAGATATGTTTTATGAGATTAATATAAAACACTGGAATAATTAAGAAACTATTACTACAACTACTACTTGGAAGTTTCCAGTAATAGTTCTAGGTTTCTGTTTGACAGCTTTTGTTTATCTTGGATATTTTTACTAATTTGAAATACATTTTTGTTTTAAATTAACACTTTTGTATTGTAAAAAATATTTATTCAAAGGAAAACAATTTTACACTCTCAGAGATTATAGAAAAATGATGTAAACAAACGGTACTAATAATCAATGGTCATGCAACTGGCTTTGCTGATATGTATACGATAATTTTAAATAAACCTTATATAAAATTTAAGACTCATTCAATTTTTTTTTTAGTTATTTAAAAATGTTTCCTTCAAAAATTACATAAAAAATAAACTGGGTGCCATCTGCTTTAATAAACCATGTTTCTTCATTTCTGCTTTTTCTCTTGTCTTTGTTTACTTTTTTTCCTTGTGATTTTTAGTTTCTGTTTATCCCCCCCCCTTCTCTCTCCATTTATGCTTTCCTTTTTTGATAATAAAATAATTTATATTTTGATTTTACAAACATAAAATAGGAAATTACCGAATTTAATCTATCAATTGAAACAATTTCAAAATATGTCAAACTAAAATAAACTACATTTTTATTACTTATTTGTCTGAAAATCTTTGAAAATGCAATTGCGTGTTAGGACTTGGGTTATGACATAAACAATGGCCACTTAAACATGATAGTCGGAAAAATGTTTTAATCAGAATTAACGCAAAGAATGTGTACGAGATAAATCATGACGCAAAGTGATATAGTTTAATAGATAGACAGTCGCAAGAGAAAACAAAAAATAACAGAGCGAGAGAGATCAGATCAGTTTCTGTTATGTCAGATACGGACAGCAGTTTGCTCGCTGCCTGCAAAACATCTTTGCCGATAGCCAAGTGACAATTGAATCCGGTGTTTGTGTGTTCATCACAAACATTTTCTTTAACAACTAAAAGCAAATTGTACATGTTTATCTTCTTTATGGTGTCTTGTGTATACTAACGCCGACTAATTAGCAATGAAACAAGAAATAATAACGAGTCAACTAACTATGGACAGACCCTATTTACTTGCCTTCCTACAAAGTCAGAGTTAGACACAAGGTCGGTTTTTAATGTGTGGAAATCCAGCTCTTAAAAAGGGGCACTCTAGATTGGGACAAAAATAAAAATTCCCTCAGTCTAAAAGGATTTCTTCTTCACTGACTGAATACAAATCGGATGAAGTACAATATCAAAACAGATATTGCACTTTGATCTTAGCTAAAAATCCGAAGGACTCCCCATAGTAAAAACTATGGACAGTTGTTTTGGCTTTAAAACCTTGTAATTATCATGGGCTACATTACATTCAGATCACAAAATAAAAACTTGAACATGACAGTTTATTTTTATAACTTTGTTTTAATGCTTGCCCCTCCCCCACTTTTCTCTGTACCAATCGGGGGGGGGGGGGAGACCACTTTAGGAATTCCTTAAGTAGATGCATTCTTCATAAATGATCAGTTATCAACATTTACTCTTCCTATTTTCATACAACCTAAAAATGTGGTGTTGGTGACAATTTTCCATCATATTTTTTATGGAAATTGCTCCAGACAAGGCATGAAGCACTTGATGTAAGAAGCTAATAAGAACAAAAGATTATCACAAAGACAGGAGATGCCTATTGGCCTTAGTCTTGAAAAGACCAAGGCTATAGATAGTAGGAAAATAGTCAGCAGGAAGAGAGTTCCAGAAGTCTGCAGTTCTTGGAAAGAACTTACTGGAATAGGAAACCGTATTACAAAAGTTTTACCGAAACAGCAAATTGATGGAGAGCACTAGACCAACGAGTCAAACAAGTTGGAACAAAAGAAGCAGGAAATAGATCAGATAATTCTGAAGAACATACCATAAGACTAGCAACGTCATCACATTTGTGAGAGAAGGTGCAAAGAAGAAAGTGTGGGGCTAATCAAATTATAGATCGGTTTCTGCACCTTATCAAGAACCCTCAAATGAGATTCAGATTTATTAAGTAACAAATGTTTTTATGTTCTTAATGGAAAAAAAAAAACATTATTTGGACTACTATTCTCATTAGGGTGGTTATATTCTTAACGATTCAGCTGATGTAACCTCCAAACTTTTTCAGTGTCTTTTTGAACTTGAGAATTTTCGTATTATTTGGATTACTATTCTCATCTTGGTTGTATAGTAGTCGGAATAACCCAAATAGTACAAGGTTTAAAATTTGAAAAGATGCATCTGAATTTCAGAGGTTACATTGGCCGAAATGTAAATATAAAATGAGACCAGTACTCCGAATAACTCAAATACAAATTATCAATCCATATCTCAAAAATTCCAAAATATATTTCGTAAATTATTTATCAAATGAAATAAAAATTAAACCAGGTTGCAGATAAGATACAATCCCAAAAGCAGATAAACTGACCTCCAGTTTACAGCAAGCAGAAATGGCAGAACTTTATCAGTGACATCAGTGAAATATTGCACTAATGTGTTCTACCTACCGATCCCATGCAAAATCTGCATTGACTTAAAAAGCCACCAAAGTCTGATGAAACGTCTAGCAAAGGGAAATTGGGGGCGGATGCAATGTACAGGTCCAGTTCACAAAGCTTTCACACAAAAATCTAAGTGTCACTTTTTAGTAACATGTGCAGCATTTGATTTTGGGATAGGAGCTGGGTTACTGGTTGAACTTGTATGATGATAAATGAGAAACAAGCAATGAAGTCAGTACATCACTGACGACTCACCTTAAAGCATATTCAAGAGGTATTTTTTTTCAATATGACATTTTTTTTTTATAGTTATTTAATAAAAGATTAGATTAACTTTGCTCCTCATTTTATAAACTAAATACTTAATGAAGTACTCATCTAAAAAGTATTTTAATTGTTGAAAAAAAAAAAAAAATTTTTTTTTTTAAAGGTCTGTGGAGTCAAGCAAAATTGGCTGACCAACAAAAAACTATTTTTAAATTCAGTGTTTGTGTGTGTATATAAAGATGACAGATTTTTTTCTTCATTCTTTATCATGTATCAAATGGAATTCTTTAGATTTTGTTAATAAAAATCTGAAGACAAATGTTAAATTCACAGAAGCTTGAAAAAAACAAGACACTGTAAATAACAGTATATATAAATTACTAGCAGCTCTACCTGGTGTTGCCCGGCATGCTAATTTCCGTGGATTACATAGATTATAGAAGAAAAAAAAAACCTAAATCTGCTCAACATTGTAATTTGAAATGCCTAAGTTCATTTTCAGACAAAAATCAGAGTAAAAATAATTATGCCACGGGTGAAGTTCAAACTCACAATGTTTATGTGTATGTATGTATGTATATATGTCATGGTAACTGATTAACTCACGGAGACAAGCATGAAATAATGACGCTATTAAATACATAAACCCGGTTGTTCCCCCTCCCTTACTTTAGAATCGAATATCAGTCAAAAACAAAAGAGAAAGAAAGGAAAACAAATCAAGATTTCTTTTCCCACTTTTTCACCAATGAATAATGAAAAAATTATAAATTAGTATCTGATGACTTGATTTGGGTAGCAGTATTAGAACTTCTGAGGGTAAGAACTCCTTAGTTTTCCTTTATTTATGACTAATAAAGAAATTTTTTAAAAATCAAATATTGATCAGGATTACATTTTTTTTTTAAATTTAAAAGAAAGAAAAAATCGATTGAAAATATTTTTTTTCTTTTTAACCAGGGTTGCAAAAAAAAAAAAAAAAAAAAAAAAAAAAAAGACTTCAATTTATAAGAATAGATGAAAATTTTGAGGACCCATAAAAATTTCTGGAGTCATGGTTAGAATATTTGGGTCTCCGACGCCACAACCCTGCTTTTTTGACGAATTACCATTAAATGAACATTAGGAAAAATACAGTGTCAGATGGTCGTATATTTCTCACTAGAATTGATAAAATAAAAATAAAATCCATATTTTGTTTTAAACAGATTTTTTAACAAATTGTAAACTTGATAAAAAAGGGGTTAGTACTGGACAAAAGATTTTATATTGATGTGTTGATGAATAACAGCAGTTGGGACACAGTTGACCTGCCGCCGGCAATGCAAAACATGGTGGATGTAGTCATTGTTAAAAACTTCCACCAGTCGATCACTATTATTGGTTATCTCTACATATACAATTACACGGCTTTGAGTTTAGTATAAAGACAGTAATATTCCATAAACTTGTATTGAACAAATTCAGAAAATATTCAACAACGTTCTATGTCTTAGCTAAAAGGTTTATAAATGAACTTTCAAGAAGAATGACATGAAATTAGGTTTTCTTTTCTGATATTCAGTTCATCTTTTCTGTCACTATTCAATGAAGGAGAAATTCTTCTAGACAGAATTTTTAAATTTTTTTATCCCAATTCAGAGTGCCCCTTTTTTAGTGGTTGGATTTTCCACACATTAAAAATCGACCTTGTGTCTAAATGTCCTTGTAGGAAGGCAAGTCAATAGGAACTCATTGAACAAAATTAATATTAACATGAATGAGAGTAAACTGTTTGTCAAAGAATTAAATATGTATTCAAAACAAATTTATCATCATATTCAGTATAATGTCCGTTTTACATATCAGGTCTTTATTTATCTTCTCTCAAATCGATCCTTATCACTTTTTCTATGGGCTGCCCCTGCTATCGACTGTTCTACATTTACTAACCCAAGAACTCTCATCCATTCTTTTAGCGTGACCATACCAACAGTTTCCTATTCTGCACATCTCCCTATACTTTCCAGATTTAATCTTCCTCCTAACTCATCAGATCTAAGCCTGTCTTTTAAGACCCATTACAAATCCATTGTATCATTTTTATATCATTTCTCTCCATGCAATGTATTCTTCAAACTCACTGACCAGGTTTCACCTTCATACATCACACTTTGCACACATACCTGAAAGACTCCCCCTTGGTCACTGCTGATTAGTGATGGCAGAATTTTTTCAGAAGTTACTCCATCCATTTCTAACTGTCGCAATCACACTAGCACCAGCTCGCCCCTCTGCTCCAACTGTTTAACCAAGACAACAAAATGTACAATCTAAATATTCTTGCGATCCAAATACACTTTCTTCACATCTCAGTTTGCACATGTCTTCATTGTCTTAACATTTCTTGCACACAACTGATTATCATCTCAACCTGTAATTTCACTGCACTTTTATATTAATTTCAAGTTTTTTTTTTTGTTTTTTTTTTTTAAATGTTTTCAGTTTGTTTTATAGCATATCAATCTGAAATTGAAACTAGTGGGACCCGTGTCAGGTGTTGAGAAAAATTAAGGAACCCAAGAAACTCCTGCTTCTACATTTGAACTTCATATTACTATTTTTATTTATTTTTATTTTCTATAATTATTAAGTTTCAATTTATAAACAAAATAAAATAAAACATTTTCTTTGCTGTTTAAAGAAATAAATAAAACTCCTTGCATTCTCATATGTTCAGAAAAAAACTTTGGAAATTTAAAGTTGGAACAGTTAATGAACAATCAACAAAAATAACATGTATAATTTATAGAAATATTTTTAAATAAGAGTAATTAAAATTAACTGAACGTAACAAATAAGATTGTAATGTTAAAATAGAGAATAAATATGAAACTAACCAAAACTTCGGAAGTAAATTAAAATTTAATTAAATATTAACATTGACTGGGTGTTGTTAAGTGAAAGTCACTACCAACAAAAATGTGGAGCGGTAAGGAAGAAAGTAATTGACTGTTTCTCTCTTAATTACTGTAAAATTTTAAAATAAAGTGAATGCAATCAATAAAATTTTAATGTTAAAATAAAATGAATGAATAGGAGATAATTTAATACTTCATTTAAACAACCATAATTGTTTATCTGAAAGCCGAAATAGAGATAAATGAAGGTTAGAATGAAGGTATTAGGCATTAAAACAAGGACTCATTTTATTTTGTTAAATTATGTTAATCTAAAGTGAACAGGTTCACACAGAATATAACAGTTACGCATTTGTTGCAATAGTGTTCACCCCGATCGGATTGAGACGGCTTCTTCCCTGGCTTGTACTACACCTTGAATCACAGTGGCCCTAAGCAAGGTCGCATCAGATGGCTAACCATTCATGATTCCACTATCGAAAACCGACCACCTGCGAATCTGAAAGCTCAACCTCCTTGGTGGTTGTTGTCTAGGTTCTCAGCTATCCACTGATATGTTTGCGGCACCTAGGGAAAGAGGATTACATCTAAAATTAATTCTCCTGCTGGGCAATGAGCTGCATGCCCAAACTATTGAAGACGTCGCTGCAAAAAAACAGATGACAGAGATGTTAGATTGGTGCTGGTAGAGAAGAGCAGTTGGGACACTGTCGACTTGCCGGCAACGCAAATGTGGCAAGGCAGTCATTGTTAAAAATATCCAACAATCAATGAACCTCATTGATCATGTCCCTCAGCCATAGAGGAGGATCGACCAGATGGCAGATTGGTAGATACACCTCTTTGTTGATATTGAGATTTCCTGATGCCCACATAAGGACTGCTAAAGACGCAAAGGCAGATCTAGCAGTTCCAACTTGACGGACGGAACAACGGTGGACCCATGGTACACGAATGACCATGTCTTTTAAAATAGAACCATTCAAGAGACAGTGGTTTGCAGACCTTTATAGGGACCAAGGAGGAGAGAATGCACTTCAGAGCTAAGTATTTAAAAGCGAAAGAAAAAAAGAAATAAAACAAAACAAATTAACCAAAACTATAAGCTCAATTATCATTCAATAAAATGTACTCTGTAAAAAGTAAAAGTAACATTTTACTTTAGACGTTTTCTGTTTTGTCATGATAAATAAAATTTAAAAAAAAAAACACATTTTAAGTGATGGTTTCTTCGAAAGTTTTTAGTTTGTTAAAAGGCAAAACTGTCTTACCAGCAAGGACAGTTTTTCGTTAAAATGGTGTTTTTTTTTTAATGTGGAGTCTTATTTTGTTTAGTTTTATAATGATGTGTAGTTAAGAGTTGGCACACTATTTTCAGGTGAATCTTCAATCTCATAAATTGTATTATTTTTATTTTACCAAATGCGTTAGTTTTCAAATAGGATGGGGGGAATATAAAAAAGTAATCCTCCGAAATGGTTTAAACCGAAGTCAGCGTAGTGATTCATGTGAAATTAGCGAATGCACTATTTTTTTTAGTGAATGTCGAATTTGTGTCCTATTAAATTTTGGTAACGTTGTCACTGGGGTGAGCGAAAGTACATTCCAGTGAGACTGGGTAAGTAAAAAAAAAAAAAAAATTAAATAAAATATTGATCAGGACTAAATATAAAAATATAAAAAAATGAAGTGAAAGCAAAATTTTGTTTTAAACCAATCTGTGCAAGAATTACCAACAAATTCATGCATGTGTCGGCTGTTGCCAAAAACCGATCAAACACTAATGTAGGGGAGGGAGGGGCGACTTTACATATAATAGGTGTATAAATTATGTAACCAAATGTAGGAAATTTATAAAATATATTCAGTAATTAAGTGAATACAAATGTATAAAAATTATATATTTCAGAATGAGTTGATTTAGTTTATCAAAAAAAAAAAAAAAAAAAAAAAGGAATATTTATAAGAATTTTTTTAAAATATACTATGTAGAATCCTCAAGAAATAGTTTAGAAAAACAAACTAAAAAAATAAAAAATTGCAAAATTAGCTGATACATACTTTTCATTTGACATTCCACAAGCATAACAATTTGCAACACAAACTTTTTTTCATATAAAATATTGTAAGAAAGAAAGTTAATTAAAAAAACCAACAAAAAAAAAAAAAATGAATGTATACTTTTCAAGCCACACACACACACTTTAGAACTGCTAATAATATAAGCATTCATATTTTAACGTCAATTCATTTATGATTACTTATTACAATGAATAAGATAAGTAAAAATAGGAATTTAGTATTAGTTTCACTTATATAAAGACTCATCTCAGGTGTATGTTGAATGCCTTGAGGGCCAGCAATGAAGATGTTCTTGAAAATGGCGATATTAACATTAACTAGCTTATATATATAACTAATGGAGCTTCAATTCCATAACTAGGTGTTCCTTCGGGACTATTTTAATAGGTGAATAGGGATTTAATTTGAAATCTCTTCCAGAAAACATGAAATTTTACATACGGTTTGAGAGAAAAGGTCAACAATTGGCAAAGACATACATGCTTTCAAAAAATAGCTAACACGATAGAGCAATTTCCCTCGCTCATCAGAAAGAAAAAAAAGCACATTAAAACAACTGTCAAAGAGTTAAGCAATGGAGTGCATAATTTAGCTGGAACTAAGCAAAAGAAATTATATAAAATAATTTGGTTTGGTTAATAGAATCACCATGTTGGAATGTTCGTTTGCCAGCCAATTTAATAAGTTTCTCTCGAAATCTATATAAAATTTCATGTTTGCTGGAACTTTTTGCCTTTGAAACCAAATCTTAATGTCATCTTTGAATGTGTATACTTAAAGTTCTATTCTTTTGTGTAAGAATATTGCCCCCCCCCCCCCCCCCCAAATTAGATATCTGTTCAGCTAGCTGTAAAAAATTACATTACAAATGTTCAGGTTTTAATATGGCTACAATTCAGCTATTGATTTGTGTTAATTTTGTTTTCATTTTTTTTCCGATTCATCTCTCTAAAATATATCTAGAAACTAATTCAATTGCAATGACAGAATAGAATTTTCATCGCAAAACATGCAGATTGAACGGATACATCTTATGTTACGTTTTTACGACATGCCAACCATCGTTGGATCATTTTGTCAAAACCGTGGATATTTTGTATACAATTGAGTTGTAGATTTGAAGAGATTTTCTTTTTCTACATACAATACCTGGTCTTCCCAAATGATCACTCATTTAATACTGGACAAGCTCATGATTGCTTAACTTTGGTGAGCTTACGACAACTGGTGTGTCAACATGTTTATAGCCGTATATAGGATGCGTTTTATGTATAGCCGTTTTTGTTAATTATGGAAAAATATCTACACTTATTAAAAACCGTCTTCTTACATGCAAATTAATATTCAGTTAATTTAACAAAAATGGACATACAACTGATTCGATAAGACATTATTTAAGAGTTAATTGCTTTAACTTTTAATGAAGATGCAATTTCTCCATATAAAACAAGGATTGCAAACTCGGAAGGTAGAAGGTCCGACTCTTAGAATTCCAAAATATTCTAGTGTCTTGATTCTTCAGAAATTAAAAAATCTGAGTCCGACTCCTAGCATTCTTATGAGTTTGACCCCCTTTCAAAACCTTCGACTCCGTAACCCTTTATAAAACATTCAGATCTGCATGGCTAAAGTGGCGTACAACCACTGAAGTCCCCTAGGATCCATAGATCAGTGATCAACTAAATTTCAAGACTGTGGTATGACCTACTGCTTTGTACGACTCAGAATGCTGGCTATCAGTCATGGAGACAAAGATGTGTTGGACTTTCGGTTTGACAAGATTTTACCATCTTTGAAATGTTAATATTTTCCATCATTATGCTGACAAAAAAAAAAAAAAAAAAAAAGAATCACCTGCACTGATTCGAACATGTACTGTGCATAATCGACAAAAGTGTTGTAAAAAAACGGATCAAAGATGGAGGCCCTTGGGAAAAATTTGAATGGACAGCTGAATCAATGGTGGTTGGATACCCTAAGCAAGCCTTTGACCGTGTATGTTGTCAGGATGATAATTTGGTAGACACGCTCTTTGGTTGATAGTGAAATCAACCGATGCTCCCACAAGTCTCCAGACCCCTGGAGAGAACCTTACTCTTGGAGGTGCTGCCATGCAACAGCAAGTATATTTATTAAAATTTATGTTTATCTCAATGTATATTTTTATCTGTTCATTATAATACTGAAGATGAAACAAAAAGCAACATGTATGGCAATTACCACTTTAGAAAAAGTAGAGATGCATTATAAGCAAAGAATATTATGTCGTTTATATAAAAAAAAAGAAGACATGTTAAAGTAGTTTACAAAAAAAAAAAAGAAAGAAAAGTATTGTGCCTAAGATTTCTTGTTGAGTGATGATCTGTGTCAGGTATAGGAGCCGAGGTTAATGGTAATCATTACTATTACCGACAAATTATTTAAAAGAAAATACAGTTGGGAAATTGGTCAAAAACAATTTATCTACTCATTTGTGACCTAATCGCATTAAAAAATTAATAGAAGTTATAAGCCTTTAAACGTTGCATAAATACCGATTCTGAGCAAAGCAACCATTTTGTTTATGTTACTGACTAAACAAAAATGGCCGATTTACTCAGAATTGATATTTACACAAACTTTAAATGCTTATAACTTCTATTAATTTTTTTTTCAACGCAAATACGTCACAAATGAGTAAGTAAAGCAAAATTCATTGTTTTTGACTAATGTTAAAACTTGATTTTCTTTTAAAATAATTTATGTCAGTAATAGTAATGATTAGCAGGTGTGTATTAAGATAGTAATCAAGTGTTTAAAACCATTTGCAGCCAGTATGATTCTATTATTAACTTTGATGTGGGGTTTTCATTTTTAAAAAACAAACAAAAAAACGCAACTAATTTTTAGATGAGCAATAATAATAAACAACTACAAAGCTAGTTTTCATTAAAACAAGATAATACAGAATTTAAGTAGGATCGGAAGGTAGCTGTCGACAAGACTTTTCTAGAGGACAATATTAATTGATACAAAACAATACAACTCTCAGACCAACTGATTAAGAAAGTGCAGCCCCCCCCCCCTCCATCAAAACGACACTAGACATTTCATTGATGATCAAAGTTGATATCATTTGAAAAGTATATTCTCTTTCACTATAACAACAAAATATTGTAGCCATACTATCTAAATGAATTAATGCGAAAGTCGGACCCATTTCACGTAACGTCAAAACAACCTGTTTCAAGTTAATTCAACTTTATACAATAGACACACCATCTTTTTTTTTATATACTGTTTATGGATATGCAATGTCAGTCGCAATATCAACTAATTTGCATATTAGTTTTGAAAAGAAACATTTTATTAATTATTATTGATTTTTTAGTTCAATGATTGTTTTGATTTTAATATAACAAATACTTCTGTTTAAGCATATTTTATTTTGTGGACAAAAGTTTAGTATTTACGTTCAACTGTTCCTTTCCTCTCTTTTACTTTAAGTAGACTGACATGATTTTTAACAAGTTGCAATCTATTTCTAAGTTAAAAACAAATCGCCCCCACACCATCGCTAAGGAAAATTAATTAAAAAAATTTTTTTTATTTAGATTCCTTTATTTACCGTCATTTTTAAAGGTAAGATGTTGCTTTACGGTACATCAACCCTAAGGGTCATTTCGTGCCATGAATGTGGAAGGGAGTGCCCTTCATTTGAATCTTAACTGATATTTTAAATTGATTACGGTTAAATGCATCTTATTGCCCCAATTTTGGCTATTTCGTTTGTATTGTATTAAATCTTTAGATGAGTTCCAAAAGGTTTATTTTCTTTAGAAAATGCAATATTTTGTAAGGTGTTACTTTCTCAAATAATGTTTTTAGGGTTTGTTCATTAAAGTATTTTCTATGGGTATTTCGATATTTTTTGCAATCTATTAATATATGTTTTATGGTTAGTTGATGATCACATGTTCTGCATTGAGGTGCATTTTCTGCTTTTAAAAGATATTCATGAGTTAGTTTTGTATGACCAACTCGGATTCTGGTGAATTTAGTATCAAAATTTCGTTTTGATAATATTTCTTTATCTTGCCCAACATTTGGGTGAATGTCTCTAAGTTTGTTGTTTTGTTGTTCGTCCCATAACTTTTGCCATTTAGTTTTAATATATAAGTTGATTTTGTTTTTTCTATCTGTGTATGGGATTCTTATATTTATTGGCATCAGATTTGTTGCATCTTTAGCCAGTTTGTCAGCTTCTGTATTTCCTCTTATGTCAACATGACTGGGGATCCATGCCAATACTATTGTTTTATTATTTTTAGTTTGGTGATGATATGTTTTCATGATTTCCTGAATGAATAGGTGGTTTATGTTTCTTTCTCTTAGCGCAATTAGGCTGGACATGGAGTCACTGAAGATAATGAATTTATTTTCATTAGATTCTTGGACTAGTTCTAGTGGCTTGTAATTCTGCGGTGTATATTGATGCACCGTCCGGTAATCTAGTTTGTTTGTGAGAGTTTTGTGTTTTTGCTGTCATTTTTAAAAGAAAAATAAATTTGTATCAAAATTATCAAAATGTTAATATTTATCTATGTGAATAAATACAACACTTTCTGTTTCTTGTTTACAAAAAAGTTATGAATGAAATGTTTATTATTTGAAATTTGTATTTTAAGTATTTCATGTAGTGAATTAGTTATTCATAGAATTTTCTCAATTTCTTGTACCCCCACTTCAAATGAAACTAAAGCAATTCTTTGCTAAAAACGATTAAAATATTTGGAAATTATAAAATTACCCACAAAAATAGAACCAAAGATTGTTAATTTCATAATCCATTTTAAATGCTGGACAACTTTTAGAAATGTACTTCCAAACTAACCTATCTCTGACCATGTTTATTTCAGCCCATTCTTATCACTTCCACATGTTTTCCTTGGCTTCCCCCGGTGGGATGATCCTGCTATTTCAATTGTTCTACATCTACTAACCCAAGAATTCACATTCATTCTGTCAATGTTGCCATATCATCACAAACCACTGTTCTGCACACGCATCTCTATACTGTCCAGGTTTAGTCTTCCCCTGAGCTCATCAGATCTAAGCCTGTCTTTAAGACTTATGTTACACATCCATCGTAGCATTCTCATATCATTTCTCTTCATGCGACGCATGTCCTCAACCCTCACTGCCAGTTTCACTTTCATACATCACTCTGCACACACACACACATACTCTTCTCTTGATAGACAATGGTAAGGCTGTAAAAAAAAAAAAATAAGTAATAGAAGTTTAATGGCTTAAAAATGCAATAACATTTATTCAATTCAACACAATGCCAGAAATCAATTTTGTTCCCTTAAAAATGTCTTTAATAAAAACTAGACCACCCGTGACCCGTTAGGTGAGTATTTGTTACATTATAAAACAATCTCTTAAATTTGTTTTTAAAAAGGATTTCAAAGTCAGAATACATTGTAAGATCATAATAGACCCTCTCCCTATGTTCTCCATTCTTAATTATTTACATTTAATTTCTCTCACCACTTATTATTCGCTCTTCTTCCCACCATCTGAAATATTCATGTACAGGTGAAGTGTACATAATGACAAGCAAGCAAGATTACAAACATCAGCGTTTTAATAGTATACAGATTAAAGAAAGAATGTTTTTATTCATAGACTTATACCTTTCTCCAAATGCCAAGAATTGAAATATTAAATTATCAAGTGATACACCGAGAAAGCAGTGAAATAATGGGTGTACCACAGTCTATCTAAATCTAAAGTTTGAAAAAAAATGCCAACTTAATTTGATCAAGAATTTTTAAAAATAAAAGTAAAAATTAAATAAAAAATAAAAGTAAAAATTAAATAAAAAATAAAGTAATGTAATATGCATCGTTGCAGTCAACAATAATCCAAGGTTATTGAAAAAAGATAAGTCATGTTTATGCTATCGAGATAAATATTTGTGTAGAAATTGTAATCTAATTTTATTTGATAAAATTAATTTCAAATGTGTAAATGAATCTATGAAAATACTTATGTTTATACTAAAAAAAAAAAATCCCCTATAATTTAGAAAATTTACCAAACTTTCTCCACGGTGCAGAATTAACTGTCCACAAGACATCTTACTACTTTGGTTTAGTTTACCGATTGATCCTAAAGTCCAGGAAAATACGTTATCACTCAATCTTCTGAGTGATTTATTTCTTTTTCTGCACCTTTCCACTATTCCTTCTAGACATACCTTGCTCAGACTGACTGTTGATCATTGTGTGTCCATACAACACAATGGGCTGCCAAGTGGGCATATGGACTTTTTACAACTTCCTCTATTTGACTTGAAACCTACAAATTTGAAAACTTCATTTTTTGAAATATCCAAAATGGTTTAATTTATCTTTAAACTAAAAAATATTTTCAAATGTATGACCATTTGAAATTCCTGAATTCCGGATGTCAAAGTGTTGAGGTATTTTGTTTTCATCCTTTGCAAAAATAAGCTTGAATTAAAACTTTGGCTTGTGATTTTGTAAAGAGTCGAATATCTTCATTTTAAAACTTTTTTTTTTTTTTTTTAGATCTATAGCCAAAAGTTGAAATATCTAGAAATTAGGGACATTTGGATGGTTTTCTTGTGATTTTCTATTACAAAATTTAGAGAAAAAAAAAAAACGAAAATAAAAACCAAAACATTTTTTTAACCTAAAAATTAGGTCTAAATTTTAGTCTAATTTATGTATAAATTGAAGGATTGATTGCAAAAAGCCTAGAGATGAATGCTCCTAAATTTGAAAAAAAAAAAAAAAAATAAATAAAAAGGAGTTGGCTACCTTTCTTAAGAGGTCTGTTTGACCCCCCCCCCAGCCCACTCTCCAAGCTATCTACATTGATATTCGTCTTCTGAAAGGTGTGGGTGCAGATGTTCTTCCTTCATATGAAAAACAAGATTAAGCTTGAAGAAGCACAGTTTTATATGTGTAAGATATAATTGAAGAGTTGAAGGATGCACTTCACACAAATGTAACAATGAATATAAGGGGCATTGATGTGCTTCTTAACTTATTGATTTCATTCATTGTCTGCCATATTTGTGGTGGATCTTATATATATTGTGTTACTAAACATTTGTTTCAAGATTCATAAAATCATATCCTACATGCTTTTAAAGATTTCAGTCAGATATCCCTAAATTAGTTTTTTTTTTGCCTCATATGTTGAATTTTTAAAATCAAATTGATTACCCTACATACATTCTACTCCCTCAATATGCTTCCAATAATGAGCCCTTAACCACAAATCATAAAATGCGTTTTTCAGGATTTTGGGCCCCAAACCTCCAAAATTAGAAATACTTTACAAATCAAATCGATTTCTCTATATTCCACGTCCTTATATGCTTCCAATGAGCCTTCAACCATGACCAATCATGCCATTATCATTTATCAAGATACGTAAAAAAAAAAAAACGCCCTTTTGAGGATTTTGGCCAAACATCCCCAAATTAAGGCTTTTGGCTCCTAACCTCAAAGTCTTGATTAAAATTTAAAAATAAATAAATAAAATTGATTCTCTATATTCCACTCTCATATGTCATACGTTCCAATAAGCCCTCAATCACCCACAAATGAGGAGTTCCAAACTTATTGGTTTACTAAAAAAATCGCATATTCTAATATAATCCGTTAATTTCACTCTACACATTGCCCTCATTGTTATGTTGAAGGACAGTGTTTTTCCAAATTAAGACAAACATAGAAACTTCAAGATGGATAGACATTAAAAAAGCATGAGGATCCTCTACCAGCTATTCTTTTCTCTGCATTGCAACTGCTGCAATTGTTCTGGAAGTAGAAAATAAATATAAATCAGGAGTTTCGGTTGGTGGACACAAACATCAAATCAGAGTTATTCTGATGATATTGCAGCCATTAGGGACGCCAAGAAGGACCTACAAGTATTTCATGATGAAAGTCTAAAATTGGCCCGGACTAGGTTTGAAAATAAACTGCTCAAACGCCAAATGCAGAAATAGACAAATAAATAATAACCACGAAATAATATTCATTTCCGAACTCAAGTAGCTCAGAATGAGAGAAAAAAAAATTAAATGGCATGGGACAAATTAATTTACATCATTTCTGTCCCTTCTTGATTTCTTTAAATCTTTATGAGTGAATTAATATTGAATGACATTAAGCGATTGTGTTAAAGAGAAAAACGAATCTCTTCCTGCCATGATGCAGCATTCATCCTGAGCTGGTTGAGCTGGCTTTTAGGGGCAAATTTCTAGAGAAGCTTAAATTCACAAGCCGTGTCACATGTATATACCGATCAAAGGAGATGATTTTTGCAAGTAACTTGTACTAACCAGGCTCAACGTCGCGTAGCTTAAGCGACCTTACACGTGAACATGATTATGCCATATACCTCGTCGTCTAAAATGTAAATATGCACTCCCAATAATGAGTAGATAAAATTAATTATTTGTTTTTAATTAATTGTTGAACTAAACTGGAGTTCCTACGAGCTTGCTTTCTCACGAGGGCAAGATTAGACACGAGGTCGGTTTTTAATGTGTGTGTGTGTGTGTGTGTGTGTGAAGGGGATATCAAGCTGCCCAGAAGGAAGCACATTGGATGGGACAAAAATCTAAATAGTTCCAGTCGAGAAGGATTTCTTAACACCAACGAGGACAACAGATACACTTTGAAATTCGAATCTATAAAAAACTGTTAATACACATTTTACGAACCGCTTTAAAAATGAATGCAACAAATACATAATTTTCATCTTTATCAATAAAGTATGATAAAAAAATACACTGATGTGATGACGTTCTTTAAAGAAAAGAAAAAAGTCCAATTAAAACGTTATTTATTTGCAAAATAATATATACAAAAAGATTTAACTAACTAGCTGTACCTACTCGGCGTTATCTGAGTGTTTTTTTTGTTCATTTTTTAATCGAATTTTGAAGGTTGAATTTAATTATTAATAATTAATTACAGTATCGTTTGGTCATTAAATTGCTATAAACTAGTTTTGTTACGATAATGTTGTAATCTTTATAAAATTATTGGTCGTAAATATGATGATTAAATAATTTTCAAACTTAATATTTTAATACATGAGGATTGGCTAAGAATTTAAAACTCAGAAATGACTATTTGACAGTTTAAATACTTCCAAATTCCAAAAGGTTACAGGGTAATTTTTCACCTATTAAAAGATTCGAAATGCATTGTGATGGATTTAATTCGTAATTATTTTTTTTTTTTTTTTCAAATAGTCATCTGGTTAATTTAGGCTATTGAATTTTTTATTTCAATAAATAAAGTATTACTATTAAATTAAAAAAACAAAAACAATGTGCAAGTCAGATAGATGAGAAACAAATATACAGATACACGCAAAGTGGTCACAATTTTATTAATATAAAGATGGAAAATAGGATTCATTTGATAGATATCCTCTTATAAGGGAAGGGAGTGGATTTTCGTCTCATCACCGGAAGTTTGACAATTTAAACTAATTCGCGAAACGAGAAAAATTAAATATTCAGCATTCATTTAAAAGGCAATTTAATCAAATACTTTATTAACTAAATTTTATTTTAAAAATTATCACGAATTTACATCCTACTAACATAAAAATTACCATTTGTTTTAAATTTTGTTTCATTTTTTTAATGAGACCCCCCCCCCCTATCCAACCTCATTTCCGTTTAGAAAAAGTGTTAAACCCTAAACACCGAAAACTTATACAGATTAGGACCCACGTTAAAATCGACTTGTCATCGGTTAGGGTTAGCTTGGGTCCTAATCTGCATAAGTACCAAAGATTTAATTAAATACGAAATTATCTAAACTCAAAAATGAATTTTAACATTGCTTTTTTTAAATTGACAATAATCTTAAAACTGCAATGATTTTTTCTTAGGATACAAATTTTTATAAAAAATTAAAACTTTTCAGCATAACTCATACGATATTATGTTAATGCATATCAGATTTAAGATAATCTATTATATGTAAGTTACAATTCTGTGTCAGGCTAAAAAGTCAGAAACTACACAAGATACTTACAAATCTTACATCATTGTATTCATTGTGACATCGACCTGGCCAAATTCATGTATGGGAGAGGGAGTAAAACAATTTACTTTCATTCTTACTGATTGGTAATTGTTTTAAAAACAGTGAAACTAGGTCAAACGGTCAGTCAGTTTTTCCCTCTTTCTATTATGAGGGTGGGGGTAAAAGAAAGCGGTTACATACATTTGTTTTAACGCTATGTCATTATTTATGCATCGAGACAACGACGGGTAGCCCTGCTAGTTAACTTTAAAAAAAGATCTAAAATGATTACTGAAAATGTTACTTTAGTGAAATCAAACAAAAATGAATTTCAATTAAAATAAAGTGATGCGTAAACCTTTCGAAATTAGACAACGTGCATGACGAAGACGTATTTAATTGCAGCCACTACTACAAGATACGCAAGATCTTCAAATCCAAAGATAATTTTAAGTGACTTATTTTGGAGGTTGCCAGGCAGTTCTTACTAGAAATCAGCAAAAATAAATAAGTGATACAAGAAGTTCAATTTAGAAGTAATTTTGTATTATTCCAACTACCATTCTCACCTTAGTTGTTATATTCATAACGTTTCGGTCGATGTAACTTCCGACCTTCTTCAGGTGTATCTGTTTGAACTTTGGAACCTAACCGAAACGTTGTAAATATAAGGATGAGAATAGTAGTCCAAATAATAGGAATTTGCGATCTTCATCTAAAAAAAAATAATAAAAGTACCCCCCCCCCCCCATACACGTTCAGTTCAATATTCTTCAGAAATTATCAATTCTGAAATTTACACGCATGGCGAAATCCATTGTTAAACGATTTTTCTTCTAATATATAATTATATATAAATGACTTTCCCGTCTTGTCTTCTTTCATTATATATTCTAAAATATTACTAATTCTACAGTCATTTGGTAAACGTCTAGAGGCGGCATTCATTACAACTAATATTGTCAACGGCTAAATAATTTGTAGAATGTCATCACTGGAAAAAAAAATGCCCAAAAGATATTCATGGGCTGACTAGTGTGACAATGGTGTGCGTTGTATCGTCATGATTTGTTCGTTTTATCTTCATCAATATCAGTGATGGATGACGAAGCCACATTCTTGGTCTAAAGAATATAAATCGCGAAAAGAAAAAGACAACGTCAAAAATAAACTCATTAATAGTTGCAGTAAAATTATCAAAGCATCAGTTTAAAACTATATAGAAATCTGAGAGTAAGTTCCTATTTACTTGTCTCCCCACGAGGGCAGTGTTCGACACAAGGTAGTTTTTTAACGTCGGAAAAATTCAGCTCATTAAAAGGGGCACTTGGGATAAAAATTAAAATTGTCTTAGTCTAGAAGGATTTCTCTACCACTGGCAGGACATTAATAACGAAGTGTAGTATCAGAACAATCGGAGAGTAAGTTATCAAAAGATGAAAGCAACACACTGCGATTGTACATTTATAGTTAGACATGGTTGTTCAGAGTATTTGTACTAACACATTATTATTAAAAAGACCTTTTTCTCTCGAGAGACAACGGATAACCCCTGTAAGAGTACGGGCACGGAGAGTTTATAGTGAGGCAAAGTTTGTGCAATTGCCAACCGCATCTCTCCTGAATCGGCATTGCTAGAATCTGGGACGACTGGAAGCGATGCCGGGATAAGCAGAGGGATACTGGTATTATTTCGCAGTTTTTCCTTCTAGATTAGTTGCCTACCTATTATTTGATTCTTAACTGGAAGGAGGATACATGGATTCTAAGTTCTTTCAAATATTTTTTTGAACTTTTGGCATATTTTCACTGAAACGTAAGGGAGTGCTGTAATAGGGGTCAGATTTCTAAGGTGCAACCTGAATGGAGAGTTTGGCAGCAAAGATTTTTGCTCACATCACATTTAAATTTCTGCATGTTGGTACGGTCGGGGAATCAGAATTCCTATTAGTGAAAGTGATTCAGTAGTCCCGACAGAAGTATTAGCTATACAATAATGAGTGACCGAAAATGTATATTTCGGAAGACCCCCCCCCCTTCTCTCAAAGGGAGGAAGTTTACAAATAGCTGAAGATAACAGATATTAAAATAGTGAACCGACAAGAAAGCAGCAGAATGTACTAAATATATAAATGATAGTTTGTGTTTTTTAATTAGAGAGCCGAACAGATTTGACCACAAGGTCATGATTAAATCACACGCAACACTAAACTAATAATTAAGATAGCATTTAGTGTTAAAGAAAGAGTGACCATGGGGGCTGATCTATATAGGCATTAAACAACCAGAGTAAAGAGAAATACCCTAACTAAAAAATAGCACGGTCTGTAAACTGCAGAATTACCCAAATTCAACCTGGATTATCTCATTATCAGGTTTTGGTATTTACGGTTCCTGCAAGTGTCTCGGACTCCAGAGTGGGCAACACGAATGAAAAAAATCTATTTGGATTATTCGGACTACTATTCTCATCTGGGTTGTTATATTTAAGTTTCGGCCGATGTAACCTCCAACCTTCTTCAAGTACACATTTCCGAACTTGGGAACTTTCTAGTCGAATTCTACGGAATTTCGAACCGAACCCTTTATTTAGCCCACGAGTGTAAATTGTTCTCATTCCGCCAGCCATGACCGGCTAGAAGTATTAATTTATGTGTTTCTTATTATCGCGTGTAGTAAGGATTGAACCTTTCAACCTTCACAAAACTGGAGACTTTAGTGTTAACATTGTAAAATTAAGAAAAAAAGGGGGGGAGGGAGGGGATATTAAAATAATTCAAGTAATAAAATATCTTTTATAATAAAGAAAATGAAGAAACTTGACTTTTACCGGTTACAAAAATATATTTTAATATTTGAAAAAAAAAAAAAAAAAAAAAAAACTGTTGGTCCTTTTTATACCCCAAACTTAACTAGAATTAAAGAAATAGAAAGTGCATAAATGAGAAAATTCGATATATAAAAACAAATTTTGGGAAATTAGTTAAATAAAACAAAATGAGTAGTAATTTATGTATATATATATATATATATATATATATCAACGTCTGTATGTTATAGTAATCGATATGGTAACAGAACATTCAAATAAGTTTCAATAAGAGTTAAATTCTTAACAGAATTTAAAGACGCCATCTGGGGTTACTAGGGCAATTATCGGTTAGGTCCATAGAATAACTGAAATATAATATATAAAGAAACGAATTTCATTTTTATAGAGTAGATTGTTTAATTTTATTGTTTTATGAAACAAAGAATATTTCAGTGAAAAATGTATTTAAAAAGGTTTATTGGTATTTTTAAGATTTAAAATAAGTAGGGTTTTTTTAAAGTCCAGAACAGCACTGACAGTTTTTTAAAAATTATTATTACTCTGAACTCATAAGGCAAAAATTCTGCAACTCCACATGGGTAACGCCGGGTGAATACCGCTAGGATATAATATATGTCATGTTTTGTTAGACGCATTGAGTCAATAGGTAAATGTCGGTGCTTTTACAGGATTTTAACCAAACCTAAAACTTAGGTTAGGGTTACAGTTCGGTTCTGTAGAAGTACCAATATGTTTTTAAACAGCCGCATACACGCAGATTTAAAATAACTCATAATTGTTATTTTATAGATAAGTTATTTTATTTAAAATCGGCATTGATAAACCTCTCAAACTGTATACATGTTATGATTAATCCACGTATGATTTTCTAGTAATTTAAAATGTGTTTCTTGGCTAAAAATGAATTTCTTTATACTTGAAAATTGAGAAATTCTCTTTGCGGTTTAAACGTACAGTTTCACGTGGGGCCGCCGGGTGCGTCATCAAAGAACAGTTGGAATAAGCGTTGTTCATAATTGAAAATGCTCAATTATGAAGTTTCATATTCATTCTGGATAAAAACGTACATTTGTTTTTTTTTTTTTAAAGGACAGAGGACTGACGAAAACTGAAATTACATTAACACTTATAATGTACATGTTTTTGTTTCCCATAAGGCGATTTTCTTTACATTAAATAAATTCATTTTTAGCCGAGAAACATAAACATGAAAAAATTAACCTCTCAGAATAACAGAACTGAAGCAAGACAGCAGATTTTGCATACAAAGTGCTCGATATCCTTTCAGATAGAGCTTTAAAATAATACGTGTTAAGATAAACACTTTTTTATATATTATACCGACACGGCGGAAGAAAAAGCTTGTGGATAATTTTTGGTGGCTATACCACGCGAAAGTTTTTTTTTTGTAAATGTTCTTTCTACCCGCGCAATTTTAGAAGTTATTTTATTTAAAATATAATTTAAAAAAAAAACACTGTCATGATACATATATATATAAACAGAAACATTTGAACACATAAATTAATTGAACAAACAAACAAAAAGAAAAAACACTATATAAACGGGATACGGCGGAAGAAAAAATATGCTTCGTTTTTTTTGTTTTTTTGTTCCTTTCCTCTCTCTCTTGTATTAGACATTACGCACGTGACCACGTTAGCAATTTATTACACAGAAAAAAAAAAAGAACACCGAGGGTGACGGTGAGAGGGGAAGAGAGATCGCAAGCCGAAAGAAAAAAAATATATATATATCGAAATAGTTAAGCAAGTGAGCATGAAAGACCCGTAAAAAATAAAGTTTTAGATCCACTTCTTCGTCTACTTACCCCCACTCGACGACATGGGACTCGTAATCCCAATATTCACGAGGCCTGTGCGTGTTCACATCGGCGTATACCCGTGCCCTGCTCGGAGACGGCATACTTTTACTCCTTCTGATGATGTTGATGCTGTGGGACACGACGACTCGAGACGGATTCGGAACGACCACCACCGCTGTCCTTTGAACAAATTGCGAGATTATGCGGAATATTTCGATGCCTTTTTTTCTTCCTTTGCCAGCGCTACTCCGATTCTTTGTAACAGGCCGTGCTGCGTTAGAATATCCAAATCAAGATGGCCTCCTATAAGAACATTATATGTACACTGTTCGGTGGACTGAAAATCGCTCGATCTGCGCAAGAAGTAAGGTGAAATTTCAACTCGTACCACCATGAGATCTCGCACAAGTCTTCAATAAAGCGTTTCTCATTGCTTCAAGCTTACAATAGAGCATATTTGAGGCAACAGGTATAAATATTTCACATTACCTCTTTCGACATTTTTTCGCAAGATGGCGTCTAAAGAGCGGCCCGCGAAGTAGAAACGAGGCTTATTCCGATACCGATTATCTCCCCTTCTGCGCTCTTCAATTCCCCCAAAAATAATGTTTTTTTCAAAAAATCTCTTTTTTCCTTCTCTTTTCGAATAAAGATAACAAAAAATTTAATACCTGATCTAAATTAAATTCAGATTTTTACAACACAGATTTAATCTTTTAACCGGAAAACAGTGAGCAGAGGCCTTCGGGTTTATATCAGAATGGACATGGAGTGTGCTTCTGTTCGATTATAGGAGTTCATCCTCCCAGGCATTACCTCCCTCCTCAGAAGGTGAATGGTTTATTGCCGGTAGGATGACGCGCTCCATAACGGGCAATGCCGATGGGTTCGATCGTGTCAAATTGTGCACGCATCCAAAGTGTACCGATTTTGGTGGGGGGGAGCTAGATTCCCACTATAAACTGGCTTCATACCTAACTTTGCTGCAGTCGGAGGGAGGGTGGTAAATAAACAATTTTTTTTTTTACCTTAAAAAATTCTAAATTATGTTAACATATTTTTTCATTCATTTAAAAAAAAAAACATAAATTCGAACCTAAATTTAAATTACAACTCATCATCATCATAATCATTATCATCATCATGTATTTCATTCCGGACATCTGATTGAACGTCTTCGTCTCGATTGCGTGGTGATTATTTGTTAAAATCCTGCTGTAATAGACGTTGGGAATATTATCTAGTATATCTCTGACAGAAAATATTAGAAAAACCGTTAGATTTTTGTTATTCCATTGTAAAAATGGCGTTAGTCGGCATCACTACAAGAAAAATCATTTTTAAAAAAACCTAAAATCTCTTTGCTTCATCTCGCAATGATTCTCTCTACCATAAATGGTAATGGATATAGTTAAGATCAACAATTTCTGTCATTTTATTTATTTGAAAATAATAACTTTAGATAGTTTATCTTTTATTTTCTTTCTTCTGCTTGACACTTTTTCTTTTTACTTTGTCGCCTTCCAACTACGTTATTTTTCTAAGTCATCAGTATCGTCGTCATCATCATCATCATAATCATCATCATCACAACCTTTTAGTAACCCAACCAATTAAAAATATTAGAGTTAATTATCTGCATTAACAACTCTCTTTTAAATGAATGTGAATTATATCGAATTTTCACCTACTAAAATAAATACTCTCATTTTCTTTCTTTCTCTCTCTCTCTCTCTCTCTCTCTCTCTCTCTCTCTCTCTCAAAAATACTATCGTCGGTACACAATTTTGAATTTGTTTGTGCCGACATACGTAACTAGTAGTAAAGCACTCTACTCATTCATTCGAATCCCGGTAAAAAGAAAAATGTTACACCGATGTTAGTACTCTTTTACGTTTTTTTTTTTTAATATATCAAATTCTCATTTTGGGGGTGGGGATTTCTAGATTAACACCTTAGCTCAGCTAAATTACCCCAGCTCCCCAATAACAAAATGAGATTCTACCTTTTTAGGCGATTACGTGTGAACACCCAGAAAATACTTGAAAAAAGAAAGAAAGAATGAACAACAATTACTTTATAGTGAGGATCAGTTTCGTATATAAACTTAACGAAAAATGAACCCCCATTTCCTAGCCATTCTAACTTTTAAAGGCACTTAACCAATTCTTTTTAACACTAACCCTAAGTCCCGACTAGCAAGGTTGTAAAACCACACGTAATCGCCTAAAAAAGTAGCTCCCCCCCCCAAAAAAAAAACGCACAGAATTTATCTCCCATAGCAAAAAATAAAAATAAAAGTGGTTAATGCCCTAAAACTGTAGAATGGCCAGGAAATAGGGTATCATTTTACGTTAGTTTTATAAGCGAAACTGACCCTCTCCTCTAAATACTAAAATAATTGTTTTGTTATTTTCTTTCCACTAAGTTTTTCAGAGTATTCACACGTAATCACCTAAAAAAAGGGAGAATGTCATTTTTTTTTTGAATGTGTTAATCTACAATAATACCCCCTTTTTTAGGGTTAATTTTAATTTAATATAAACAAAATCCATAACCCTAAATGACTGCCTCATTCAGAGTGCCCCCTTTTTTTTGTGTGGATATTTCCCACATTCAAAACCTACTTTGTGTCTATGACCTCGTGGGGATGCAAATAAATAAGGACTTATATATTTTACTCATTGGGGTAATCAAAAGCTGACTTTTTTTTACTAATGAGTCACCACTTATCAAGGTTAAAAGCCACTTAAGGGTTAACAATATAGATTGCCAGTTGAATGATGAAGAATATTATAAGAGAATTGAAAATGATGAATGGAATGAACAAAGTTTGATTATTCATGGAGACGGTTTATGTAAGTTTATTTACATTGGATTTGAAGACAACCTTATCATAGTCTGAAAGGAAGCAGCCCCGTGGTAATGTGTTCCACAGACGGGAAGTTCTCAAAAATAAACTTTGTTCATGGAAATTCTGCCTGGTGTTTGGCATGTGGAAGAAGAAAAAGTTCTCCATAGTTGTGGTAAAAATAGAGTTCTTGTGAATGTCTTCAAATCAAATTTATTGGCAATAAAATAGCAAAGTGCAAAAGGAATAAGTTTATTGCTTACTGCCTGAGGCGCCCCTACCGGGGAATGCCGACGGAGCTGCCCAGGCAATTTTTAAACAGCCTAAGTGCTCAAATTCTTGAGCGCTGGTTCTTTCCCACTTTCCCGACCTTGTGTCACATCTTACCTTGTGGGAGGAAGATAAATAGAAGCAAAGTGCAAAAGGCCATGTAAAGAAACAGGTAGAAGATATTTACAACCTATAAAAGTCTGAATGTTTCTACAACACAACTTTAAACCTGGATTGGGCAGTCATTGTCACAGCCTCCTCTGGCAGGCATATATACGAAACAGAAACATGGACAGAGAATACTGCCGTTCTTCTATTGAGGCGAAAACGACAGTGGTATATCTTTTGCAAGTGCCTATAGGGACTGCGGCTTGGCGCTGGGTCGAAAAACTCCTCAAAAATACCTGCTGATGATGTTGTTTGCTAAGTCCACTCGCATCCTCCGCTGCTCAAGTGAGAACCAGAGATTGGAGCTATGTCGAGCACCTTCCATGGAAATAACGATAGAGTAGAGAAAGGCTGGCAACGTTTCTTCTGTGAAAAGGGAGGGGGGGGCTATGGAGAACAAGAGTGATCTTCACCCTGTGATCAAAATGTTCTCTTTTACTTTTATTACTTTAATTGTTTTTTATGGTAAATTGTGACAGAGTTAAATATTTTTCTTTGATTACCTGACTTTCTGTCCTAGCCGGAATTGTGACGGGTCATTTAAGGTGCAACAACTTCTATTATATACAGTAAAGTCGGAAGGTCATATTTGTGTGGGTGTATCTAGCTAAAACTCAGAAACTATCAAAGATACAATTACAAACCTTATATGATTGGATCCAAAGGGATCAAATTATAAAATACCGTTTGAACCGTGACGTTAAAAATAAATAAAAAAGAAAACATCTGAAACTGGAAAGTTTTAAAAAAAAGAAGAAAAATCGTATAAATTTGTATAGAAAGCAGAAAGAAATAAAAAGAAAAAAACGCCCCATTAAAGAAACAGATTAATGGCTTGCGATTTGCTTTCTTAATACCCTTAAATACTTGAATTGAATTTGTCCCCGCAGTTATTTTACTTGTTAACTTTTGTATGACAGGATGGATATATATATATATATATATATATATATATATATATATATATATATATATATATATATATGATGGACTCTCCCGTCGATTGCGACGTATGAGGTTCCAACAACTTTCATTTGTGTTTAGATCGTTCATGACACCTGAGTCCAGCAAGAGACCTGCAAGGAAAGCCGCAGACAGTGCAAGAGTGTGAGTAATCGGATGCCAGGTGTGGAGCACTCTCTCTAGCTTTTCGCCTAACTCTGGCAGTTCTCATATTATCCACACAGGTCTCGTTGAATCTTTCCAGTCCAATGCAACAAGCTGCTCGCCATGTCTTCCTGTCTTTTGTACAGTCTTCAAAGTTTTTGGGGGGTACTCTAATTGCCGTCAGCGCATCTTTCAATTTATCTTTGTACCTCAGCAAGGGCCGACCAACATTCCTGTTACCACAAGCTAACTGACTGTACATCAGTGCTTTAGGTATCCTCCCTTCGTCCATTCTTGCTACATGACCAGCCCATCGCAATTGAGACTGCAACAGGAAACTTTCAATTCCACCAATATGACATCTGTTGTAAAGATCGGTGTTAGCGACTTTGTCCTTCAAACTAAGTCCGCATATGGTCCTAAGGCAGCTCCTGTGGAACACATCCAATTGGCGAATGTGATGCCGGTAAGGCGTCCACGCCTCACATCCATAGAGAAGACCTGTCAATATTACAGCCCTATACACATTGATTTTTGTCTTCAACTTAATGCCTCTGCTACTCCAAAGACGATGTTTCAGCTTTCCGAAGGCATTTGCCGCTTTTGCAATTCGGTTTACGATTTCATCATCAAGTGAAGCAGCAGAATTAACTTTGCTACCTAGGTAGGTAAAGTTTTTGACATAGTTCATTGGTCTGCCATCCACTTTGAGTTTTTCTAATGGAAATTCATGGACAGGCTGATTTTGTTTCACTCCTTGAACTTGTTTAGGGGTAGGGCATGGTTGATGGACCACCTCAGTCTTCTTTAAACTGATTGTTAAACCAAAAGCCCTACATGCACTTGAAAATTTTGTCTAAAGATTCTGAGCTTCTTCAAAAGAAGTCGCGACCAGGGCAGCATCATCTGCAAAGAGAAGGTCCCGAATGATGGCCTCTCGAACCAAGGTTTTGGCTTTAAAACGCTGATGGTTAAAGAGCCCACCTGTGGTTCGGAATTGAAACTTAACACCTGTGCTTTCATCAGCGAATGCGTGCCGAAGCATCACCAAGAAGAACAATGCAAACAGCACAGGTGCCATCACACAACCCTGTTTCGTACCGTTGGTTACTTCAAAAGGCTCTGAGTTTCCCCATTGGAAACAACCTGTGCTTTCATCCCTTCATGAAAGGAGATTATGACATCAAGCATGTTGTTGGGGATTCCTAGCTTATGAAGAACTTTCCAAAGTGCTACGCGACTGACCGTATCGAATGCTTTTGTCAAATCAATAAAAACCATGTACAGTTCCCGATTTTTTTCACAAACTTTTTCAGCAACTTGACGAAGGGCAAATACCATGTCGATTGTACCTCGACCAGATCGAAAACCACATTGGGACTCTGGGTAAATCTCATCAATAAGATGTCTGATGATCCTGTTCAGAATCAACCTTGTAAGAATTTTACCTGCAACAGAAAGCAGAGATATCCCGCGATGATTATCGCAAGAATTCCTGCTTCCCTTGCTCTTATAAAGATGCTTGATATTACTATCCTTAAAGTCCTGTGGGACTCCACCAACTTTCCATATCTCCACAAACAAGATGGTCAGTTTTTCCTCGAGTGCTCTTCCGCCATGTTTGTACACCTCAATGGGGATGCAATCTCTGCTCGGTGCCCCTGACGATAGCTGTTTTTTAGCTTGAGATACTTCCTGAACTGTAGGTGGAAAAGACAGTTCCGGAATTTAGGGATGCTGCAGAAGAGAGGAAATGATGTTTTCGTCAGTCACCGATGCAGAGTTAAGGACAGTTTCAAAGTGCTGCTTCCAGTGCTTAAGGATAGCAGATTTGTCAGTTAGCAGTGTTTCTCCATCCTCAGCAAAAACTGGAGCAGAACCATTCATTTGAGGACCAAACACCTCTTTCAGGCCAGAGTAAAATGACTTAGAATCCTTCCTGTCGGCTGCGTCCTGAAGTTCCGCAGCCTTGGATGACCACCAAGCCTCTTTCAATGCCCTAAGTGCCTTTTGAACTTGTGCTTTGTGAGCTCTATACGCCTTCTTTTTCACTGTGGAATTTTTGTCCTCGAGCCATGTTTTGTGGCAAACATGCATTTGGTCGATAAGCTTCTGCACTTCAGTGTTGTTTTCATCAAACCAGTCTTGATGTTTCCGCAAAGGGAAGCCCAAAACCTCAGCAGACGAGTCATAAACAGCATTGCGCAATGAATCCCAAGAACTTGAAACGTCACTATTTACCTCTACAGAAGCTATAGCGGTCGTAACTTTTTCCTTCAGCTCATTTTGTGTATCTGCCTGTTTTAGAGGCAGAACATTTAGGCGTTTTGGAACAGAAGACTTTTTCACTCTCCTCTTGTCTAAATGGAAGATGGTCTTGCCGACTATAAGCGCATGATCTGATAAACAACAGCTACTATGGAAAGAGCGTGTTATCTTAAAATCTTTGAGGTCGCGCTTTCTGGTAATTATGTAGTCAATGAGATGCCAATCTTTTGATCGGGGGTGCATCCATGATGTTTTTCGACAATGCTTTTGTTGGAAGTACGTGTTTGTCACACTGAAGTTAAATTCTTTGCATAACGTCAGGAGTCGCAATCCATTTGAATTCATTTTTCCAACACCATGGTGACCCAGAACACCAGCCCATGTTTGAAAGTTGAGCCCCACTCGAGCATTGAAGTCTCCCATCAAAGCAACCTTATCCTTATGCTGAATTTTTGAGATTAAGCTACGCAAATCATTGTAAAGATCAGCTTTGCATTGATCTGAACTATTCATAGTAGGGGCATAACAGCTGATAAGTGTTGCGAATGTGTTGTTTTTTAGTGGAAGTCTTAGGGTCATAATACGATCTGAATGACTTACTGGGAGTGTTGGAAGTGATCTAGCAATTTCCGTCTTCACTGCAAACCCTACGCCAGATTGACGTGGTTCGTTTTCTGGTTTACCAGCCCAGAAAAATGTGTATCCACCTTTTACCTCACACAGCTGTGAGTGACCAGGCAGACGCGTCTCACTAAGGGCAGCAATATCTACATCATGTTTCCTTAATTCCATTGATACGAGGGCCGTTTTCCTTCCTAGTGACGCATCACTATCCTGCAATGTGCGCACATTCCAAGATCCAATGTTTAGCTTCATAAATTTCTTTGTTTTATGACTGCTGTATTGGATAACTAGACAGCTGTAGTAGGCTGACAAGTCAAAGAAGGGCATGCAGTGTTTAGGGCTCCTTTTATCGCCCCCTCCCTGAAATAGGGAAAGCAGTGCTGATCCTAGATAGGCCTGCTTTGTCACTGGTGGAGGACACGAACGGCACAATTGCCCAAAGGTTTGTGCCAAACGGCCATTACCTACCAGCCGCCACTGTGTAGAGCGCCAGTTAGAGACTTCCAGCAATATCCTTTGCCTGTCCCCGTCGCCTTTACTCTCTCGCCAGTGGACCCAGAAATACTCATGTCGATTTTAGAAAAGCTGCTAGAAAACCCACACAAATGATTTGATTTGAGTGGTGAAGGCTTGTGTAGGAGCATCCACACTTTTTGGAATTGTTGATTGCACAAGATCGGTGCAAATGAGTGCCACAGAAAAAGTCAGCAACAACCCTCAGGTTATACATCAGAGTTTTCCATCTCCTAGACACCTGCCTTAACAAAGGCTTAGGGGGCATCTCTCCTAGTGGGTTAAACGCGCCCCCAGATACCAAACTGGAAATTTCCCTGATCCGGCGCCATATACATATATACATATATACACACATATATATATACAGAGAGAGAGAGAGAGAGAGAGGTTGAGACAGACCACTACCCAGTGGCAGGGGCTTAGATTGGTGAGTGCTGGGACGTATCTGCATGCCAGCAGGCCCTGCACACTGCACCTCTGGGGTTCTAACCTACTCCGAGATCTCTGGTCTATTAGCCTGGGGCTGCAAAGCACCCAGTTACCATAGTGTACCACGAGGAGGTCAGACTAGAGTCTTGTCTGGGGATAGGCTATATACCAGCAGGGGAGACTTACTCACTCAGCTCCCTTTTCGCACAACTAGTGGGCTATCTGGCGGCTAAGCAAATAGCAAGAGTAGGAAGCCCATGCAACTACAAGTACGCTCCGCTGTAGCACTAGACGCATCACACAGACCTGTGGATAACAACTCCACCACACCATATATATATATATATATATATATATATATATGTGTATATATATATGTATATATATATGTATATATATATATATATATATATATATATATATATATATATATATATATATATATATATATATATATATGACGTCAAGCTGCCGAAATAAGTGTTAAAATTATCACTGTTTATTTAGCTATCCAGCGGTTGCCGAGTGGTTCTAAGTGTCGGGATTTGAGTTGTAAAATACTCGTAGCCCAGGGTTTCGAATCACGACCAGTAGTGAATAGTTATATCTTTATGCTGATGAGTCCCGATTAAAAAAGGACGAAACGTATACGTACATAGATAATAAACAAAAACAAATATTTATCATATATATATATATATATATATATATATATATATATATACATATATATATAATAGCTTTTTACTATCGAAGTGAAGTGTTTTTATGGTAAATTGTGACAAACTTGAATATGTTACTTTGGTTACTTTACTAGACTTTCTTTCCAAGCCAGAATCGCGACTTCATTACCGGTCATTCATGACATTTAAGGTGCACCATCTGTAGCTTGGATTCTGGCTTGGATAGGATATAGACAACCGTTGCATCTTTGTAAAGGTGCCAAGGCTCACACTCACAATTAAAATGATTATAAGTGGCGAATGAGACTAATGGATAAAAATGATTGCTTTGCGAATGAAAAATTAAAATGGGTCACCATGTAGCAAGTGCTTTTACCGACAGGATGTTGTGAATGAAAGAAAGAGAAACATGGTCAACAAACAAAACATATTTATATCTATACAAATTTACACATAGGTGTAGAAAGATATTTTGAATGAGTAAATTGTTCGTTTATAAAAGTTCTTGAGTTTGTAGAAGTAGAATGCTCGCAATGTGGAAGGAGATACGAGTGTTAGAAGCATGCATGTCCTTCTTTAGGTGTGTCTTGTCGTACTTGGTAATCTGCATGGAATTTCGAATGGAATCCTTCCCAAGTATGAAAAGATGCACATCAAGAAGGTCGAAGGTTGCATCAGCCGAAACGTTGTGAGAAACATCCAAAATGAGAACAGTAGTTCAAATAATTCAAATGATAAAGACATACACGCTTCTAACACCCGTGTCTCCTTCCACACTGCGAGCATTCTACCAATTTAATCTCTGACCTTCTTCGGGTTCATCTTGTTGAACTCAGGAATCTGTACAGAATTTTGAACGTAATCGTTTATTTAATCTACGAGGGTAGCTTGTTCTCATTTCGTCAGCCATGGCTGGGTAGAAGTCTTAAGTAATTGTATTTTTTGTATCGCCCGTACTGAGGATTGAGCCTTCAACCTCCAGAAAACTGTCACTTAGAAGTGATTATTACTTAGCTCTTTCATCCATTGCACCACGAGTCCGTGCGGAGGTTACATCGACCGAAATGTTGTGAGAATAACATCCAAGAACAATAGTTTGAATCATACAAGTTATCGATCCTCATCTTAATAATTTTGAACAATAAGGGCAATTGTCTGTTTTTGATGCATGTTTTTTTCTGATTTCTAAGACTGTTTGCATGCAAAAAATCATGTAAAACGTCTTCTTTCTCATCGTTTAAGATGTTTCTCCCACATCAGATGTTGGTTATATGTTTGTCATGGTGACACAAAGTCACTTTCTTTATAGAACTCTATCATTTACATTTGTTTTGATGTGCCATTTCTTGAGGTCATCTTTGACTGAGTCATTCCAAGTCTTTCTCCACTTGCCTTTTCCTTACCTATTCTCAATTGTGACGTGTGTACATCTGTTTACCCACAACTAGAGCTTTGTTCAACATGTCTATATCACCATAGACAGTTGCAACACAGAGTTGACAACAGTCTAGGCACCTTCAGCTTTAATAGCAAGGAGTCAGAACTAACTCTATTGTCACTACGCACACCACAAATCCACTAAACCATAGCCGTGTCATTCCTCTGCATTCTCAGAAAGACTGAACTAGTCAGAGTCCAGCATTTACTCGCATGTAACATGGCACTACGGACATTTATGCTGTCGTAAACTTGACTGCGAATAACAAGTTAGGGTGAATGACAAGTTAAGATGAGAAGAAGCTCACAAAATTGAATTTACTTTCGGCAGCCCCGTAACTCTCGCTTCTCTTATTTTGTCCTTTAGTCCTCACATTCCATGAGCGATGTTTCTGACAAAAGTGGGAAGAATTGCTGTTTTTGGGGTCAGAATCTATCCATCTAACACTTATTGTTGGCTAGTTTTTGACCTTTAAGTAGTCTCTTTTTTTTTTTAGCTCCTTACATCAAGTGGCATCATGCCTTGCCTGGAGCAATTTCCATTAAAAAAAACAAAAAAACTTGCCCCATGCAGTCGATACACGCAGGATCAAGCTTAATTTACCTTCTTCCGCACGTGGACTGGATGCAACTCAAGGTTTAGCTTATTGTGGGGTGTAGTCATGACTGAACACTGCATCACCAGTAATCATTACGCATAAAAGGTACCTCAGTCTGCGAGGATTACATTGAGGGCATAAACTTTAACTTTATAAAAAGTTAGTTAAACATCAATAAGCATTGAACTTGAACGTTAACATGAGACTGACATTCCTGACATCATAAACATTTCTGTCATGCTAAATCTAGAATTGTTGCTTATAAGTTTTATAATATCCATCCAACAGTGTAAAATACCAATAGCTTGTAAATTGACATCTTTTCTAAAACTTACAATAAAATTAAAATTGGATTATAAATTAAAATTGGATTAATCAGACGACTTCTCATCTTAGATGTTATTCTCACATTTCGTTTGATATAACCTCTGGTCTTCTTCAGGAATCTCTATGGAATTTTGAACAGAACTCTTTATCTAATCCACGAGGGTAGCTTGCTCTCATTCCGTCAGCCATGACCGGGTAGATGTCTTAAGTAATTCATAATTGTGTTTTTAGTATCGCCCGTACTGAGGATTGAACCTTCAACCTCCAGAAGACTGTCATTTAGACCTGTGGGGCAATGAATATAAATGCTAAATAATAATCAGTTTGCGTGATAAAGATTTGTAGAAGTCCCATGTTTTGATGCACTACTATTTTATATTTGTGTAGACAGACAAAGTTAAGTGTTGAGTAATTGGTCCATTGATCAATAGAATGGCTTGATGCATGAATACAGTTCTTTGAAGCGCGCCCACACCAATATATCCTGCTTCAAACAATCAGTTGAATTTTGAGAGTCGTACAGAGTGGACGATCTGTGGCTTGTTCTCCAATTCACCAGCCCACATGAAACTTGCTATGGAGAGCAGCATATATTTTGTTAAGTTTACTGTTGTTTGTCTTAAATCTTTTTCCAGTTAGGCCCAAAATATAAAATAATTTTTATTACATAACAATGCTGTTGTCTGTTCTTTGTTCTTCATCCCAGAACATTTCATTGTACTACTTTTAACATGAAATCATAAGCGTCAGTGACCTCTAAAACACCTTTTGATATGTTGGTCTTAGATATTCACGTGCCTTCACTTCGTCCATTCTAATCAACCATCAGGTCCATCCTTATCACTTCCTGTATGTATAATTGCATGTATGTATAATAATTAATGGAACAGCATTTTCAAATGGGGTAAAATGTTTCTATATGAAAAGGTACGAACATATATATTATTTCTTAGTGGTGAAAAGATCATCATCATTATTATCATCATCATCATTATCGGTTTAATGTCTATTTTACATGTTGGCATGTGTTGGACGACTTTAAGAAACTGACTTCCAAAGTAACCTATCTCTGGCCATATCTTTATTTATCTCTCTTTCCCTCAGGTCCATCCTTATCACTTCCTCTCATGTTTTCCTTGGCCTTCCCCTGTAAACTGAACCTGCTACCTCAACTGTTCTACATCTACTAACCCAAGCACTCTCATCCATTCTTTCAATGTGAACATACGAACGAGATCTCCTGTTTTGCAAATGTAGTTTATTAGCTAAGTGGAGCTTGGTGTTAATGGAAGGAAAGGGTATCCTGATCAGTGAAAAATGTTTCCTAAGGGGTATAAAATCAAGTGGATGGCAAGATGACTTGTTATCATTATTATATATGTGGTGGTACCTGTATGGAGTCATGTGTTTAAATATATTAAAGAATCTTACGAGTTAAATATCATCAGTATGGAATTATGTAACCGAGTAAAAAAAAAGTTATTATTATTATGTCCTCACTAGGAGTTCTCACACAGGTCATCATAAGTGATTGCTCACTGATAATAACTTGTGGTGTCCCTGGAGTCTGTGTGACAATAAGTCGCCCAAATTTCCAATACTCTCACTTTTGATAACCATTGCAAATGACTTTGTATTGTCGCAGCAACTTCCTATCATTGATTTCTCACTGCAACGACCATTAGTCTTCCCCAGAATTTTGGTAGCAATAAGCTTCCCCAAGGTCCCAGTTCTCTCCACACTCTTCCAGTGGAGGTCTGGTTAGTGCTCTCCCTCCTCGGTCTTTCTATCCTCCTTGACCATTCACAGCTATTGTGTATGGTATCAGCCAGTTTATAAGATTTGTTGCAGTTTCAGTTCTCTCAGGTTTATGTGGTGTTCCGTTCATGTTTTTGTTTTATCTCTGCTGCGACTTCCATGTGAATGGCTGGTTAGTTTTCGTAGTTTATGTGGGTTGGTTTCCGCATTTGAGGATTTTCTTTAAGATTTCAGCTGTTTTCATCATTGCTGTCCATTGTATGGTCTCAGTCTTCCCTTTGATTCTAATTTCTCCTAGTCCTTTTTCCAGGTTTTTTGGAACTGTTCCTAGTGCTCCTATGATTATTGGTATTATATTGACTTTCTTTATGTTTCATATTCCTGTCAGTTCTTTGGTTAGTTCTGTGCATTTGTTTCGTTTTGCTGTCGCCTTGATCTTTACTATATGGTCTGCTGGAATGGCCAAATCTACAATTTGACAGTTTTTTTTTCCTTCTTGTTAACTATGATCACATACGGTCACCTTCCTTGGATGAGCTTATCTGTTTGTACCTCTATGTCCCAGAGGATTTTGTGATTTTCGTTTTCCAGTACTGTTTTTGATTTATGTCTGTACCATTTGTCTGCATGTTCAAAATGCAATTGTTTGTATAGTTCCGAGTGTACTGCTTTCCCCATGCAGTCGTTTCTGGTCTTGTATTCTTTTGGGGCTAATTTGCTGCATTCACTTATTATGTGATTTAATTATGTGATTTATCATTTCATCTCTTTGTCTACAGAGTCTATATTTACTGTTTTCCTGTGTTTGATCTATTTTAGCTTTAATGTAGTTAGTTCTAATCGCATTGTTTTGTGCAGCTGTCAGTAGTTATTCCGTTTTTCTGTTTAAGTGTCTTTTTCTTAGCCATGTCCAGATGTTTTCATATGTCTCTTCTCTTGTCATTCTTATTAATCGTCCATGAATTCTCTTCCCACTTTTCTTCTTGTTTTTTTTTCTGCTTTCGCTGCTTCCTGAATTGTTTATTTTGACGGTGTCACTTGCTGCAGTGATCAACCTTTTTGTGTTCTGGGTTATGCATTTTTCCAATTCTTTTTTTTGTATCTTTCACGTAGTCTTCTATACTTACCAATCCTTTTCCCTCTTTGTACCTTTTCACGTAGAGTCGGTCAGTATCATCTTTCAGGTGTAGTTCATTGTGTATGGTCATTAGTTTCCTAGTTTTCTGATTAAGATGCCTAAATTCTTCTTTTGTCCAGCCTATGAATGACCCAGAGTATCTTATTAGTGATACAACCCAGTTGTTTATTCCTTTTACTAGATTTCTACTATATAATCTCGTTTCTAAGAGTTTTCTTGTTCTTCTCAGGTATTCTTTTCCAATCTTCTCTTTCATTTCTGTAGATTTTATGGTGTCTGCTTCCAGTACTCCCAAATATTTGTAGGTATCATGTTAGCCAAGTGCCTTCATCTCTTGGTTGTGCAGTTCCATACCCTCCGCCATGTCCAGTTTTCACCTTTTCATCTCTAGCAGTGCACACTTTTCCATTCCAAATCCTATTTGAATGTCCTGGCTGAAAATTCTGGTTGTGTTTATCAGCCTTTCCAGTTCCTTTTTGCTTTTTTCAAATAGCTTCAGGTCATCATAAAGTGGTTTATTCTTTTTCTGTGTCTGTAAACTTGTATCCAGTATCACATTTCTTGAATATGTAGTTGAGTGGCATCATGACTACGATAAATAGTCGTGGGGATAGAGAGTCTCCCTGGAAGATGCTTCTCTGTATTCTCATCTCAGTCAGGTGTTGTCCTCCAGCCGTCAGTTCCAGTCTCCATGTTCCCATTGCTTTCTTAATAAGATTAATAATTTTGTTGGATATCTTGTACATTCTTAAGCATTCAATTATCCATGCTTGAGAGGTTCTGTCGTAAGTTTTCTGGTAGTCAATCCACGCCATGACTTTGTTCTTTTTTCTGTCATCAGATATAAGCCCGTCTTTATAATCACATGACACACCTATATAATTTCTGTCTGTGTCGTCAATCCTCACTGGCTAGGTTTCGCTTTCATACATCATCTCATTGCATACACGTGCCTGATAGACTCTTTCTTTGGTCAACAGTGGTAATGCTCTGCTGGTTAGTAATGGCAAAATTTCCCTGAATTTAATTCATCCACTCCTAACCCTTACAATCATACTAGCACCTGTGCCTCCCTGTGCTCCAATGCTATCACCAAGGTAACACAACTTCTGAACAATCTCAATGGCTTCACCATCCAGATATACTTTCTTCACATCTGAGTTTTCATCCATCTCCATTGTCTCACACTTCTTGCACACAAACTGGTTATCATCTCTCAACCTACTTGTCATTTCACTGAATATTTGATTTGAAAAAATGGCTTCTAGGAGATCTCTGAGATATCACCTGATTTAAAACAGGTGATCTGTGTGGGTGTTTTGAATAAAAAAAAAAGACAGCCTGAAATTCAGCAGCATAGTCTTGCCAGTCTATCAGCTAGGAAAGAGTTGACACACCTCCATCTCTGTATCGGGTTTATGGGGAGGCTCCCATACATGATGCAAGAACAACATTATTTCACCAACCATATGCCAGACACTAATTGTTACTCCACCCCCACTCCCGCTATCTCTCATCTGAAAATGTAAAAGAAAAATATCTATCTAAATGCAAAAGTTGGGCTCATTTCTCCCACTTATACACCTTATTTCAAGTTAATTCAAGTTTACATAATAGCAGCACCCTATGTGTTTTATATACTTCTTATGCATATGTGATCTTAATAGTAAAGTTAACTAATTTACATATTGCTGCGCAAAAAGATACTTTATTAATTAACCTTATTTTGCTATTGTTTTTTTTAATTCAACGATTGTTTTGATTTTAATATAACAAATAGTTCTGTTTTGGAATATTGTTTTATTTCATAGACAAATGTTTAGCAAGTCAATAGAATTCAGAAATACCAATGATGTTGGGTTCTCCTTCTTGGTTATGGTGGCAGGACAGTTGTTTATGTACCACTATTGTGTGCCTGTTCTTTGGGGGAACTAACTTATTGATTTCGCCTTTCTTTTCTTTTCTTTACAATAATATTTAATAGATAAGTAAATTTGTATCAAAATTACCGAAATCTTAATGTTTATCTACTTATATGAATAAGTGCGAAAGTGTTTGTTTCGTGTTTACAACAATGAAATGTTTATTATTTAAAAGTTTTGTTTCAAGTATTTTAAGTAGATAATGTTTGCGAAGCAGTAGCGACCTGACGAGACCGTCTAACTATCCTAAAGCAGAGTCAATTATCCTTTGTTTCCCTAAGGCTTTTTCCTATAAATTTAGTCATGCAAAATACATGCTAAAATATAAGTTAGTTTGGGGATTTATGAGTTATGTTTGAAAAAATAATTTTTCTGATTAGCTGTAATTTGTAATTAACTGAACAAGTCACCCATTTCTCACTGAGCTCTCTATGCATTTCTCTTGCCCCCTCTCACTTTATGTTGTTTCAGCTTCTCTCTGATATTTCTTAATGTCCCTGTGAGCATTTAAAGAGTGACTTTCTTTTTCAGCATTACCATCTAATTTACATAGTGTATTCGTTCGCACCACAAACACGTGTGTAAATTAGATGGCAAAATGATAAGTCTATTTACTTTTATATTAGCCATAAGGATAATATAGAATTAAAGATACTTATTAGTTTTTAGTTATGTAAGAAGAATATCTTAAAAGATATGTCACAGTTTACGAATTTTTGAATTAAAGAGTAATATTATATGTATTTATCTTTGCAACACTGACTTTGCCAAATTTTCTTTCCTCATAGTGTTATTGTTATATTGATCAAAACGACAAGAACATAACTTGATTTAATAAACAAAGTGGGACTATGGGTCCACAAAACAGCTGTGGCCCGAATCGCTTTCAGTACTTCCAACTAATTTTTCTCCAGCTGAAGATCAAGACTAAACCAGACGCCGAGTAGCTGTCAAGGCCCTTCAGTCCAGTTAAAGGGTCCCTGTAGGCCCTACAGTTTATGGATACACCCTTCCAGACTCCGATGCACAAGCCCACGGATTTGTCGCAGTTAATTTTGGCCCCTGTTACTGTTTCATACATTCTGATTTCTCTGTCGACGACACTAATCTCGGTACTGCTCGTTACAAACATTGTTACATCGTTGGCATAGGCAGAATACTTTAACGTGGTGCAAGTATTTGTCAAAGTAATTCCATTAAGGACCGGATTCACCCTTAGCCTGTGAAGGAAGGGCTCCAACATGAGCGTATAGAGCATCGGTGAAAGCGGACCACCCTGACGAATAGATCTGGATAATGGGGCAGAAAGAAGAGAGAGAGTAAATTTAATTGTTCTAATTCCTTAACCCCCTTTTTGTACCATAATTAAAAAAGTCTAATAAAATTATTTTTACGATAAGCGCATACGAAAAGATCATACACACTGTTAGCAAAGTAGGTATTTTTAATATTTGGCCACGGTAAATTTTAGGGAGGCTGGAATTAATATTATACAAACATGTTTCGGAATTTTTTAGATGAGGATTTATAATTTGGATTATTCGGAAAATGTTCTCATCTTTGATGTTATTGTCACAACTTTTCGGCTGATGTCAACTCCGACCTTCTTTAGCTGCATGAACCCATTGCGTAACCGATGAAGTACTAAGTAATAATCAGTTCTAAGTGATAGTCTTCTGGAGGTTGAAGGTTCAATCCTCAGTGCAGGTGATACGAAGACTACAATTATGAATTACTTAAAACTTCGATCCAGTTATGGCTGATGGTACGAGAGCAAGCTACTCCTATGGATTAAATTCCGTACAGATTCTCGAGTTTGACAAGATATATCTGAAGAAGGTTAAAGGTTACATCGGCCGAAACGTTGTGAGAATAACATCCGAGATGAGAACAGTAGTCCAAATAATACAAATATAACAGACATCTTTTTTTATACACCGGACCGTCACAGATGATGAACAAATATTTTTTTAAAATATAAAATTAAAAAATTTGAGTGAAAATAGAAAATATTGTATTTTTAAGATGACCGGCTACTTTTTCAATATTCATCTATTGTCTTATTAAATATCTGCTATTTTGGGTGTAAAAATTTCTGTCGATTAGCGCATAGGATAAACCGATGTGAAATGGGACACCTTTTGCCGTTTTCTTTCTTTGGCATCTGATAACTTCACCAAAACTGCATGCATGAAAGGGGAAATGTGCTCAGGGTAGCAAATGGCTTCTCAGCATTCAGTGAAATAAAGATAATGCATAGTAATGTTCCCTATAGTACTAAAATGTATCAAGTTTTATGAGGTACTTTACGTATCTTGAAGAAAAAAATTACTGGGGTGAATAGAGCCACTTATATTAAGAGTTTAAAAATCACTGTAAAGAAGAGGATTAAGTATTTTTCATCAACACACCACGTATATTAGATGAAGTTACTTTACTCTTGCATACATTTTTTTTACAGTAAAAGTCCTGTTAAAGATCAGTATCACTTGGTAACACATACTCGTCATGTTACATATCCGAGTCGGTGCACGGAAAGGTTGTTGATGAAACAGATGCATCTGGCGATTGTCAGTTGATAAGATAATTGTCGGATCACAAAAAGTTATTTGAAAATAAAATTAAAAAAACTCACAACCAGACAAACACCTGCACAGGAAGAGGCAACATATGATCGATTGTCAAAAGATAAGTTTCTTCTGATAAAAAAAAGGATGCACCTGCAAGAATCACTTAAACAGTGATGTCAGAAGAAACAGATGTCGGAAAGGTTAAAGATCATATTGCCAGGTGCGGTTGTTTCATGCCAGGAAAAGATGGACAGATTTTGGAAGTGTCAAATAAAGTTCAAGCTGTCACCGAGTGCCATCTCAATGAGGTCGTTCAGGTGGCGACAAAATCGTTATATAATAACAACCGAAAATCAAAAGACAGTCAGTTGACGATCGAACCTTGGAGAGAATCAACCGTCTAGTTCCCTGTGCACAAAGCCTCTCTGACCACCACCCTCATCGTCACCGACAAATAAATATACTTATTATATTTTCCTAAGATACCTGTGTTGTCATTTTTATTAAGTCCCGCACAATACAACAGTCACAGATGTGACACATAAACCAACTCATACCATAAGGTCGCAAATGTGTGGACCCCATATCATATATTTGGAGTGGGCTTATGAACAACTAGTGTCGCCACTTCATGCAACTATTCCAGTATGACTTTTCAAAAGTAAATTAATGTACATTGTGACAATCGTAAACAAATATAATTATTTTGCTTAGCTTTTCCTGAAGGAAAAAAACAAACTAACACAATAAAAAGATTAATCTATAAATATAAAACCGATTAATGAGATATAAAAAATCTCATCTACAATAAACCTAGAAATTCTTTTTTTTGATAGAATAAAATTCAGGTCTGAGTCAGATTTGCTTATAATTTTTTGTCTCTATTCAGTTTTTAATGTGAACAATGAATTCATGTCCTTGAAAACTGGACATGCAAGAAGAAAAAGCCTGTGAATTTTCCCATTGGTCAAACATTGAGCAGGCAACATCAAAAACGCTAATAGAGAGTAGCAGGCCAAGTTTTAAAAAAAAAGGAAGGAATTTTCTTGGCTGGACTCCACATTAGTGTAAGTCAATCAAAGTTAGCATGAAATATTTTGTTTCTAACTTCTATGATAATTTGAGAAAATTAATTTAAAAATTGGACTTTTCCAATTCTTTGATATTATTGTTGTGTAACTTCAAATGATAACCAGACTGACAGATAGATATTATTATGATAAAGCTGAGGTTTTGTTTTGTTTTGTTGTAATAACAAATCACCGATTATCAAGGCCCAAAGGCCACTCGAGGATAAGGGTTACTGAGCTTGTCAGGATGATGGTGAGACAAACCTTGATTGGAGACAATGGTTGAAACTGGACAGAATTTGATTATTTAAGAGGACGGCTCGATAATAATTTGTTAACATTGGACTTGAACACGACCATGTTGTGGTCAATAGTTTTGTGTTCTTTAGACTGGTAGTTCTTAGAATGAAACTCTGCTCGTGGATGTTCCGGTTAGCTCCAGATACACCGAGGAAGAAAGGAAAATTATTTACAGTGGTTGTAACTAGACGAGTTAATCAACATTTGTTTCTCTTTCCTAAGGCTTTTTTTTCCTATATATTGTAATCACACAAAATAGATGCTAAAATATTCCTCGGTTTTGGCATTGAATTATGTTTGAAAAAACTTCCATTCAAACTGTTCTAATTAGCTGCAATTTGCAATTAATTCATCAATTGTCCCATTTCTTACTCAGTTCTATCTATCACTATCACTCTTTCTCATTGTATGTTGTTTAATCCTTCCGCTTTTATTTCATACCGTAGTATCCATCATTCTCGCTTTCATCTCTCTCTCTCTCTCTCTCTCTCTCTCTCTCTCTCTCTCTCTCTGGTTATAAAGGAGAAGTTAATATAGAAAGGAAAGAATAAAAAGATTGGAATAATCCATTATAAACAAAAAGGAATACCATCACAAGTAGTAATACTATTTAACCTATAACTGGAGAGTGAAAGAGTGCAAGGGAGATACAGTGTGCAGAAAGATATTAATTTTGGATTTTGTTCTTTTGGCTTTGTAAACTCACTTTTTCCTGATCCAAACAATCTAACCGAAGCTCAATGGGTGACCCAACAGGTCACATTTTTTTCTAGTAATCTATAAATATATAATTCATTTTTTTAAAATATCTGTATAAAATCCTTTATAAACAAAGGAAATCTTTATACAATTTAATCATTTTTATTTTTTTCTTGCCTTTATACCACACAGAAGATTCCGTACCGGTTTCCCCTCACCCCCACCATACATGATCAAAGGCTTAGTCAGGGTAAATTCTGGTAATTTTAATTCTTGGTGTGAGGTGTCCAGTCAACATTGTTTCTGCTGTCTGTTCTGCTTTTCCTAGGGGTTTCCATCTTGAATCCCATTTTCATGACAGTATTATTGTTAAATAGTAATGGGTATGTTTGCTAGTACATATCTGATGATTTAAATTCGCAGAGCAATGTTAGCACATATAAAAAGAAATTGAATTCAGGGGTTCAGCATACGCACTAAGATTTCATCTCAACCTGCTGTTGCTAAAAACATGTGACGCCACATGGCTAAAAGAGAGAGTGAGCGAAGAATTAGTGAGTTCATTGGGAATTTTTGAGCATACAGCACGTGTAAAGAAATGACGTCAGAATTGATTATAAACTAAGGGGTTAAGATGTCCGTAGCCCCGGAATGTCCTTCCCCCTTCACCGGTAGCAGAAGAGAAGGCAACATCAATGGCTTAATAAATGGTCCTTCTCCAAATTCGAGAATATTCTTCTTTTCTTTGGTTGTTGTGAGACTTTTATTCTAGGCGAGAATGAACTGCCCCATGGAGATGGTCGAGGAACTATATGCCCTCAGTCACAGGAGGAACAGTAACCACGAAGTATGATTTAATTGTGTTGTTGTGATTTGTCAGTTTGCATTAGATAAGAAACATGTATTGTATTTGATCGTCACATGCGAGACATTATACCTACTCCTGGAAGGGAGGTATATGCAACATTATCGCAGTATATGTCCCTACCAGCACAGACGATTTTCACTCATTTTCACTGAGATTGACGCCAATTGTACCACAGTTCCGCATGAATCCACACTGATTGTGAGTTAACAAAACGATTATATATTGTAACACAGGCAAACCAATGTATTGTTTACAAAAAGTATTGCCGTTCGACATTAAATTATCAAAAACGGTTTATATGTCGTAAGTTAAACAAACTAATCAATCAATGAATCATAGATATTTTTTGTTGCTATTAACGGTTGAAATGCTGTGAAGTGACCGTGTCGTGGTTATTGAATGATGCAAATTTGAATATGTAAATGTGAGTTAACAAACAAACATATGAGAAAGAATTTGAATGAGAAAATTCAATATGGTATAGAATTAATTATTTACTTTTTACAATTGGAAGAAGAGGGTTTACTAATTAATTGTCATTGATAGTGGTAGCTAAAACGGATACATAATCATAGAATGTCTGTCTCTTGTTGGAAGCCAAGGGAGCATAATTCTCGCAATTTTGCAAGGGAAATAACCCTGACAAGTTTATCTCCCTTTAATATGTTCATTCTGAATGTCTCATTATTTTCTAGCTAGAAATGGCTCTAGCTAATATGCTGTAAGACAGAATCGTAGATATATTTTTTAATTAAATAAGTAAAAAAGTGTTGATATGCCATATTGGTACATGATTTAAAGCTGTTAATAGTTTTGTCAATGTAGGAATCATGTTGATTAATCCTTCTGACAGATTCTTGCAATCAAATAAATATTATTCAAGTAATTCCTTCCATACTGACAATCTAAAATTGCTGAATTATTTATTACACTCTTTCTGTCATATTCTTCAACTGCTAAAGCTCAAAACTTATATACTTTACATATCTGTTTAGATCTTTAATAAACAGAGTATTCACCTTCGTTTCACAGATCTTTATGGAATGTGGAAATTGCAACAATCTGCCTGACTGCCTTTCTTCTTCCAGATTGGTATGGTTGTACTGCGGTTCTAGACTGATCAGATCTTCCTCTCTGCAATCATTTGGTTCAACAGCCGTGTCAGACATGCCTAAGATGTCGTTGAACCCATTTGACTGGCTTAATAGAGCGCAGCACCACTTTGACTTTTCATTTTTCGGCGCTTGTTCGTAATACTCCACCACCCGTTTTTCTCAACTTTTTTACTGATCAAATTTTAAAAATTTTTTCGGTGTACAATTGCCTATCATGTCGTCAGAGAATTCTGTGTTTTTTTTTGGAATATTTAAAAAATATTTTTAATTTTAGAAGGGGTCATCAGTTTCCTATATAAATTGAACGTAAACTGATGACCCACTTTTTAACCATCACAAATTTAAAAAATTATTTTTTCTGTGTACAATTATCTATCATTTGGCTAGAGAATTCCGTGGATTTTTTAATTATTTTCAAATATTTAAGATTTTAGGAGGGGGGCAGTTTTCTATATAAATTTAACGTAAACTGATCCCCCACTTTTTGACCATCACAAATTTTTCAAAGAATTTTTAAAAAAAAACAGAATTCTCTAGCGGCATGATAGATAACTGTACACAGAAAAAAAAGAAACAAAATTTGGTCCTTAAAAAAGGTGAAAAAAAATGGGTGAACAAACAATAACATGCAAGATGGTCAAAAAGTAGGTGATCAGTTTATGTTAAATTTATATAGGAAACTGACCCCCCTCTTAAAATCTAAAATATTTGAAAAAAATTCCAAAAGACACGAAATTCTGGTACTACTCCAGATGAAGCGCCTAATTTCTGTTACTGCTTGGCGGCATCGATCAGGCAGGTCGCGGAAGCGCCTGAGAGCTGCCGAGACGAAAACGAGGCTGAAGCAAAACTGAAAGTCGTAAAATGGAAGATTGGCAGACGACAATATAAGACGAAGAATACAAAAGAAAAAAATAAATATATTTGAAAAAAATGGAAAAAAAAAATGAACAAACCATAGCTGAAGAACTATAAATAAACTTTTATTTTTTTTATTTTTTGTGGGCCAAATGAACCATTTTAATTTTTTTTTTTGTCTTTTTTTACATAAATCAAAGAAGTAAATGCTATTTCTTTTACGATATTTAGGCAACTTTTTTTTTTGTCTTTGTTTTTTTTACATAAAACAAAGAAGTATGTTATTTTTCTTAGGATATTTAGGCAAGTTTTTTTGTATATTTTTTTTTTTGGGTGGGGGGGGATTTCATATATTTTCTCGTCGAGGGTCAGGGTTTACGGATACGTTTGCGGCCGGTTCGAAAGGTCTTCCTACCACTTGTTTTGTTGTGCTGAGCGCAGATGATTGGCAGCAACATGATCGGTCAGCTCTGCTTCAGCCTCGTTTTCGTCTCGGCACATCTCGGGCGCTTCCGCGACCTGCCCGATCGTTGCCGCCGAGCAGTCACGGAAATTAGGCGCTTCATTTGAATTCTTTAGCTACATGATAGGTAAGTGTACACCGAAAAAAAAAAAACGGGTGGTGGAGTATTATGAACAAGCGCCGATTTTTCTAGGTCTATTATCAAAATAACACAATCTTTCCACCAAATATTACAAAGATCAGTGGTTGTTTGTAAATTTTAGATGCCAAGTGTTATCTCAGATTATGGTTAGGGACCATATTTATAGTAGGCATCCTAAGTGGGGAATTGTGCAGCAAGATGTTTGTTCACATTACATTTAAATTCTGCATGTTGGTACAGCCGAGGAAACAGGGAGAGAATTCTAAAGGCAAGCAGTCCGAGGAAAGAAGCTATTTGAATAGAAAGTTTTTTGGCATCTTGGGACCTCTACAGTGAAGGGGTGAGATTTTGCTCCGAGTCGGGTTGGTCGAGGGTTTTTAGGTTGGGAGGAGGGTACAAATGCAGTAAGTTCGTCGGAGCACATTCCGTAGAAGTACTTGTAAAAAATCACAGGGATGCAACATTGCGGCGATGGGACAGGGATTGGAGCTTTGTAGACAGCGTGTGACCTATTATGTTAGAGACTCTCTTTTGCACCCTGTCCAAGAGGTAAAGAATAGTGGTTGGTGCACTAGCCCAAATGTGGCAACAATAATTTATTTTGGCCTCAGTATTTATCTCATTAAGTCCTAACTCTCTCGACTTGTTCAAAGTGGATTTGAAAAAACATGCACAATCTTAATATAGAAAAAAAATGTTTATTTACTAATGAGTCACCACTTATCAAGGCTAAAAGCCACTCCAGGATAAAGGTTAATGAGATAGATTGTCGGTTGAATGGTGAATATTATTAATATTTTATTCATTCCATTCAATATTTTCAATGAATAAAATTTGATGAGGACGGTTTATGCCATGTTTATTGACACTGAATTTGAAGATGACTATGTTATAGCCTTCAGGAAAGCAATCTTGTGGCATTGTGTTCCACAAATGGATTGTTCTTGAAAAGAAACCCTGTCCATGGAAATTCCTTTTGATGTTTGGCACTCATAGGAAAAAAAGAAAGTTATTTGCAGTTGTGGTAATAAGACAAGTTCTTGCTGTAAAGTTTTACAAGGATGAACCAGAGATTGAAGCTCATTTGAGCACCTTCCATCGAAATAACAATAGAGTATAAAATGACTAGCAACGTTTCTTCTGTGAGAAAGAGGCTGTCGAAAACAGAAAAATAGGGATGTAGCTCTGTATTCATCCATTCTAAAATTATTTCCCTTTCTTCGGAAAAAAATATAAAATTGCAGAATAAAACCCTGGCAGAGTTTAAAACAAAAAAGAAGTAAACCAAATTGAAAATAAATGCACTACCGGGCAATGCCGGGAAGGAACAGCTAGTTTTTAATCATTCTTAAAGTGCATATCACTGCAAGGATGTGTTAAATATGCAGTTAATCTGTAATGAAAAACCACACGACACAGCTTTATAAATGTTAAGGCTTTTCTTTATTTGCTATATTCGTATGCATACAAAGAAAAGTCCGCAAAATCCTTTTTATGTTTATTCTTATTTTTAAATTGCAGTAAAATTATATGGGCGACTTTTTTTTTAAAGAGCATGTGTAGCTTGATGATTGCCTTCGTGGTCGCACTACGATAAAACCAACACAAGACAAATTGTTGGTATAACTCAGTTGAGCTCTGGATGCGTGTTTGATATCATCAGCGCGAAAAGTTGTCCCCCAAATGTTGTCCGTTGATCGCTGTCTCGTCGTTTTCTTGGTCTGATCTTCTCCGATCTGCTCGCCTCCTTTCAGAGCCGCAAACTGCTGCTAAACTCAACTGTCGCAAAGAATTCTGACTTCTAAACATCTTGACTCACGACCTGCACTCCCATGTCTGGTCTTTTGTCTTAGTTACTGATAAGCGGAAATGACTCTGCCACTCCTAAAACGCCTGGCCTTTGTCCCAGAGTGACTGATAAGCGGAAATTAACCACCAACTGTACGGCATCCTGCTGCCTTTGTGCACCTTGGTGAATCATTTGCTATCATTGTTCGGGGTTTTGGCAGGGGGGGGGGCGCAGTCCATTGTATCACACAAACAAAATCATTTACACATTTATTATTTCTAAATCATGGTAAAAATAAATGATCACGAGAATGCAAAATCTTTTTTTTTTTAGATTTCTTCATAAGCTGAATAACGTTTTTTTGTAGGCGGAGAAATCCTATTTCAGTCACGTAAATTATTAATGAAAGTAAAAAAGACTCCCGGGCAACGCCGGGTAGGGACAGCTAGTATTCAATATAATTTATTAAAATCCAAAATTTTCTTCGGAACCTAACTTATGTACGTTTTCCTTTAATAAATTCATTTTACTTTAATATTTTATGTACTTAATTTAATTTCTATGTTGATTCCTCTTCCCTCCTCAAACTAGAAGTGCTACAAACACTCTAAGATCTAAGTTCGGCTCTGATCTGAATCCAACATGAGTAAGCTGTTGACGATGGCAATTTTTTTCGATTTGTTTTTATTTGATGAGTTGACAATGATACATCATATTCGGTTTAACGTCCGTTTTACATGCTGAGATGTGTTGGACAGCTTTTAGAAATTCATTTCCAAACTAACCTATCTCTGGACAAATATTTATTTATCTCTCTTTCCCTCAGGTGCATCCTTATCACTTCCTCCTATGTTTTCCTTGGCCTTCCCCTGTGAACTGAACCTGCTACCTCAACTGTTCTACATCTACTAACCCAAGCGCTCTCATCCATTCTTTCAATGTGACCATACGAATGAGATCTCATGTTCTGCAAATGTAGTTTATAAGCTAAGTGGAGCTTAGTGTAAATGGAAGGGAGGTATCCTGATCAGTGAAAAAAGTTTCCTAAGGGGTATCAAATCAAGTGGATGGATCAATATAGGCTTGTTATCATTGTAATATATGTGGTGGTACCTGTATGGGGTCATATGTTTAAATATACTCAAGAATCTTATAAGTTAAATATCTAGAAATATATTTATCGAATGCCCTTAAACAAAAGAAAAGATATATATGACCAAGATTTAAATCCTACCGATTCACACAGACCTTTAGATAGGCTCATAAACATTATTAGGTAAAAGTTAACAGAATTAATTAAATACAAGGATCCCAAATGACCCCATACAGATACCACTACATATATTACGATGATAGCAAGCCTATATTAACCCATCCACTTGAGTTTATACCTTCTTAGGAAGCTTTTTTCACTGATATATATATGTATATATGTATAATATATATATATGTATATATATATATATATATATATATATAATATATATGTATATATATATAATATATATATATATATATATATATATATATATATATATATAATATATATATATATATATATATATATATAATATATATGTATATATATATAATATATATATATATATATATATATATATATATATATATATATAATAATATATATATATATATATATATAATATATATATATATATATATAGTGTGTAGGCAGAATTTTTTTCATTGCTTATATATATATATATATATATATATATATATATATATATATATATATATATATATATATAGTGTGTAGGCAGAATTTTTTTCATTTGCTTATATATATTGCAAGAAGTGCAAGACAATGGAGACAGATGAGAACTCCGTTATGGAGAAAGTATGTTTGGACGGTGAGGACGTTATCTCGTCTGATAACTTTATTATATAGAATGCAAAAGTTTACATGATATATATATAAGAATGGAGATATAGTAAAAGAAATATGGGCAAGTGAAGCGCTCAATAGTCTTGGTGGGCAATCACCTAGAGATGGTGTCTTGATACAAACACTGGTCCTCATCACCTCACTGAATTGGCACAAGGAAGAGCATCTGGCCTATAAAAATCTTGCCTCGAGTAAGGAAATGACTTCCAAAGAAACCTGACGAGAGATAAGTTTGAAAGTCAATTTCTAAAAGCTGTCCAACACATGCCAGCATGTAAAAAGGACGTTAAACTGATTATGAAGATCAGTGGGAAGAGGATGAGAAGGAGGCTATTGATGATTGTTCAGAATTTGGTTGAACTTTTTGTCAACCATTTTTCTTTCATGATTAAAACATGTCAAGTTCAACAAGTTGTTTACTTTCTCTGTCGAATAATGTATCCCCACTATTTTTTACCATTTAAACCTAAATTTAAAAAAAATACACAAAAATGAATAAGAATTGTTATAATAAGAATTAATTTTTTCATTATTGTTTTACTGAATGGTAAAAAATCACGAGTTTTTATTAAAAGTTCAATAAAAACAATAACTTATGAAAAAGGAGCCTTGATTCTTATAATTCAAAAACGTTCAGCACTCGCATGTTTCTTGTCCTTTTTTTCATATCCAAGTGTTAAGTTGGAGACTTTGAGGAATGCTACAGAAAGTAAATGTCTGAGAGTGAATGTTACCAAGACAAAAGTTATGATACAGGGTTCTAGTGTCGGAAATCCCTCAGAAAGAAGAAAGTATCCCTGCTCAGTTTGTGGAAAGGGAGACAAGAAATGCAGTATAATTATAGGTCGGTTGAGAGATGATAACCAGTTTGTGTGCAAGAAGTGTAAGACAATGGAGACAAATGAGAACCCAGATGTGGAGACAGGTTGTTCAGAAGTTTTGTTACCTTAGTGATGGCGTTGGAGCACAGGGATGAGCTGGTTCTGATATAATTGCAAGTATTAGGAGTCGTTGGGAGCTTGATTTTCCCTACATTAAAAACCAACCTTGTGTTTAACTTCGCTCTTGTGGGGAGGCAAATAAATAGAATATCTTTAGCCAATTATTATGTAATTTTACTCAAAGACTTACAGAGGATAAATAAAGAAACCGTAAAGCTATTTGTCCAACAGAAAATAAAACAATATTATCAATCTTCTTGGTGGAACTGGCAAGAAACAAATAATTTCCGAAATAATTAAGAAGGCAAATGTTGGATAAGAATCCAGATATTTCTTATGAAGATTCCGTTTTCCGAAATGCTGCATTATTGGTGAAAATAATAAAGTAGAAATAAAATAGGTATTTCTATTTTTTTTTATATCAACAAGAAAAATGCAGTTAGCTTGGTAAATAAAATTCTGGAAACATTGGAAGAAGACAACATTTCTGTAAATGTTGTGGCCAAGTATATGATAACACATCCGTTATGGCGGGAGTGAAGGAAAGTGTTCAGCAAAACATTCATGAAGTTAACCCAAAAGCAGTGTTTGGAATTGTGTGAACCACAATCATAATTGGGCGTGTGTCCTCCTCCTCCTCCTCCTCCTCCTCCTCCTCCTCCATCATCATCATCATCATAGGTTTCATGTATATTTTACATGCTGGCATGTGTTGGACACCTTTAGAAATTGACTTTTAAACTAACTTATTTCTTATCAGGTCTTTATTCATCCATCTTTATCTGAAGTCCATCCTTATCACTTCCTCCAATGTTTTCCTTGAACTGAACCTGCTACTTCAACTGTTCTATATTTACTTACCCAAGAACTCTTATCTATTTTTCAACGTGGCTATGCCATTGAAGTCGTCAGATCTAAGCCCCACATTACACATCCATCGTATCATTTTCATATCATTTCTCTGCATGCAACTCATGTCCTCAACCCTCACTGGCCAGTTATCACTTCCGTGCATCATCAAACTTTGTACACATGCCTGCTAGACTCTTCCCTTGGTTGACAGTGGACAGACAGACCAAATGTTTCCTTAGGTATATTTTCAGTTTTGCAGGCGGATGAGAAATCAGATGTGGAGAAAGTATATTTTGATAGCAAGAAAATTCATGTTGTCCAGAAATGTTATTACCTTGGTCATACCATTAGAGCACAGGGAGAAGCTGGTGCAAGTGTGATGCAAAAGTTAGGAGTGGATAGAGTAAGCTCAGAGAACTGCCATTACTAACCAGCAGAGCGACACCACTGCCGACCAAGGGAAGAGTCTATCAGGCATATGTACACAGTATGATGATGTATGGAAGTGAAACGTGGCCAGTGATGGTTAAGGACATGCGTTGCATGGCGAGAAATGATATGAGAATGATACGATGTATGTGTAATGTGACTCTTAAAGACAGGCTGAGATCTGATTACCTCAGAGGAAGATTAAATGGAGGCAGTATTAAAGATGTGTGCAAAACAGGAGACTTTGATAGTTTGACCACATTGAAAGAATGGATGAGAGTTCTTGGGTTAGTAGATGTAGAACAGTTGAGGTAGCAGGTTCTGTTGGCAGGGGAAGGTTGAGTAAAACATGGGAGGAAGTGATAAGGATGGGTTTGAGAGAAAGAGAAATAAAGAAAGATGTGGCCAGAGATAGGTTAGGTTGGAAGTCAATTTCATGTAAAACAGATGTTAAACTGATAATGATGATGATGATGATGATGATCATCATCATCATCATGTATATGCAAAGATGTAACCTATGATGAATTAAAGCAATGTATTCCTTTTTACTAGATATTTTAGTTTTAGTTTTTGCAATGCATATTGAATTCTGAATATAAATGTAAATTTGAGAATCTCTAAGTGCAGCAGCTGATGCCAACTGATACTCTAAACACTTCCTGGCACTTACTGAAAACGCTATAATGCTGTATTTTTTTATGCCTTCTCTCATCTTTATGAATGACTTTGTCCGTTTGTCGGTCGGTGTGTCACGCTTTAGTTTGAAATAGCACCATCCTCTTTACTAAATGCACAGGTTTAAAAGACACACCTTATTTTAAATGCATCTGGCCCGTTCTATAAGAGGCTCCATCAGTCGGTTGATCTGTCATACTTAAGTTTGAAATGGAATTTGAAATTTGTGACACTTAAGTATGAAAATTGCATTTTCGTTGGTCTGTCATGTTGAAGTTTGAAAATAGCATTTTCATTAGTTTGTGATGCTGACGTTTAAAAATAGCATTTTCGTTTGTCTATCATGCTTAAGTTTGAAATAGCATTTTTATTAGTTTGTAATGCTTAAATTTGAAAATAGCTTTTCATTGGTCTGTCATACTTAAGTTTGAAAATAGGTTTTCGTTGGCCTGTCATGCTTAAATTTGAAAATGCCATTTTCGTTTGTCTTTAATGCTTAAATTTGAAATAGCATTTTCAGTAGTCTGTCATGCTTTAGTTTGAAATAGCATTTCCATTAGTTTGTGACACCTAAGTTTGGAAATAGCTTTTCATTTGTCTGTCATACTTACGTTTGAAAATAGGTTTTTGTTGATCTGTCATGCTTAAATTTGGAAATAGCATTTTCATTGGTCTGTCATGATTAAATTTGAAATAGCATTTTCATTAGTTTGTGACGCTTAAGTTTGAAAATAGCTTTTCATTGGTCTGTCATACTTAAGTTTGAAAATAGCTTTTCGTTGGTCTGTCATACTTAAGTTTTTAAATACATCCATGCATCTGTATGATTGGTTTTCTCTGCCAATTCGTTACGCTTATTTTTGAAATAACATTTTGTAGATTGAATGGAACATTTTAAGAATATCCGTTTTTGTTAAAATCACTAGGAAAGGTATGAAACCTTCAATTCCTTCAAGTTGTTGGCACAGTATATTAGAGTTACGTCCCTTGAATCATATTCAAGTCATTTCCCTTGAATTATACTGTCAGCAAGTAAAAATTAACTCTTCGATTTTGAAGTATAAAAAAAAGAATTATACATTCGTAGTACCCAACTCTCCATTTTTACAGCGTTTCAACGTTGTATCGATAGATTTAGCTTCTGGCCAGTTAAGATGCGACTCCCAGATAACTAACTATTTCAGCATGGCATTTTTCTACTGGTCACAGCATTATATCGAGAATAGCAAAGTAAGTCCTATTATCTTTACATAGTTATGCATTCTCTATAATGTGTTTACCCTGGCAATTCATGTTTATTTTTATTGTATGTATAGACGTTTACTATAGATTCTTATATTAGTAATTACATCTGTAATTTTTACCCCCTTTTATGTATCATGTATTAAATCCATCTTATGATTATCTTTGACAAACCTCTTTGAGAAATAAATGTATGGATATATGTAAATGCAACCATCTCTTTATTACCAGTTCTTTGTTGTTGTTATTTTCCTGTTCACTTCTGACCCTCACATGTTCTCAAGAAAACACTTATTCAATATTGTAGAGTAGGGGTTTCAATATGTACATTGCTATACAAAAGGTATAAAATAGAATATCAAATATTCCCATTTTATATTGCTGTGAGTTAAATAGCGTTACTAACATATTTCTAGTCATAGAAGGTGGAGACAGACCAAATGTCTATATTTACTTGCCTTCCTACGAGGGCAGAGTTAGACATAAGGTCGGTTTTTAATGTAGGGAAAACTTAGTTCTCCAAAAAGGGTCACTCTGAATTGGGACCAAAATAAAAATTGCCTCAGTCTTCACTGACCGAGTACAGAAAAGAGGAAGTACAGTATCAGAACAAATACCACACTTTGCTCTTAGCCAAAATAATGTCTCCTTACAAATATTTATAATAAATAAGTGGTCAAACAGCCTACTTTAAATTTTACATATACAATGGTGTATTTAAGCAAGGTAACCCATTGTATATGTAGAACTGAAGGTATCACACCGATTGAGGGCAACATGACGGAATAGTGGTTTAGATGGTTTGGATATATGCTGAAAGCCAACAACGACACTGTTACGAAACTTGCACTTGCATCAGAAGTCACCGAGAAGCGACCAAGAGGAAGGCCGATCATAACATGGGCAGAGACCATACATAAAGATCTATGTAAAACCAGATTTCACCCGAACCAAGCCTGTGATTGTGCCAAGTGGATAAAAAAAAATCCATCATTGTGAACCCTGCCGAAGCTCGAAAAGAAAAGAACCCTGGGGAAGGATGGCCTCCTCCAGGGTACTACCCCAAAAAACATGCAGCATGGTAACAGCAGTTTGGGACTATTGAATGTTTAGTTTAATCATATCACATCGTCTTAAATATTAGATTAGTTCTTTTATGCGACAGGGGCGTGTGAGAAAATTAATGTTTTGCTTTGGTTTAGGAGCACAAATAAACCATAATACTTAACAATTGCATTTAAACTTTAATTAAACCCAGTAATTAACATGTAAGTAATGGATCATAGAATATGACAGTAGTGTATGATTCATTATTTGATTGCCAATCAGTTCTATGTGATAGTTTTCTTGTGGTTGAAGGTTCAATCCTTACTACAGGCGATAATAACTAAGATTATGACAGTGTAAAAGCTTAAAAATTACATTTGGATTTCTAAGTTTCACGATATACTAAACAAGAGTCAACCATTTTAATATATTATTAATAGATCGAAAAAAAAATGACTGACGTGTTTACTAGCTGGAAGGATGATTTCCAAAATTTAATGCGGGCTAAAGTAAAATTTTCATAAAGTTCCAATTGGTAGTTTTTGTGTTGAATTGCAGACAAACAGACTTACAAAAAGTCACACACCAGGTAAAACATAACCTCTGTAACAGAGGAAATAAAAAAAGCATTTTGTGACAATATTTAACCTTATTATACTCCATCATAATGGATGTTTCGTAGCGAATATAAATCAAATCAAGCATTATGAGAATTTCATATGGCACATACTTGCTTGTTTTTTATAATGTAAATAAAGTGTTTTTTAACTGTTTTAAAATTTCTATGAAGTAAAAATTAATTATTTTAATTAAAAAAATTGTTAATTTGGATTATTTGGACTACTCATCTTGGTTGTTTTTTTACATTTAAGACGATGTAACATCTAGCTTTCTTTGAACTGAACCTTTTATTTAAACCATTTAATCCACGAAGGTAGGTTATACTTGTTCCATCAACCATGAGTAGTTAATTATCATATTAATCTTAGTTATTATCGCCTGTAGTAAGGATTGAACCTTCAACCACAAGAAAACTATCACATAGAACTGATTGGCAATCAAATAATGAATCATACACTACTGTCATATTCTATGATCTATTACTTACATGATTAGTATCTAATCTAGTCATTAATCCAGTGAGGGGGTGATGTCTTCTTCTCCCTGCAACCCCTTTCTTATAAAAGAGACATTGCTAGTCTCTCTCTACTCTATCGTTATTTCGATGGAAGGTGCTCCACTGGGCTCCAATCTTTGATTCCTCCTCGTAAGACATTATGTGATGTGATTATGTGATGTCTATGTGTGATTTGAATTGATATTGTTTTATTCGTTTGGTACCCCAACCAAAATGGAAGCTAACATCCAAATGACCGAAACAGATTCTAATCTGATCTTTCTCTGCACCCATTACAGAGTGCAAAATGCAGAGCCTAAAACATCCTCATCACAATTATAAAAGCAATGGCATTTCACATTTCTGCCAAAAAATCAAGACCAGGTTTCAACCATTCCTGTCTAATTAACCCTTATCCTCGAGTGGATCTTGGCCTTGATAAATGGTGACCCTAATAGTAAAAAAAAACAGACCAACTACATTCAGCAGCTATGCCAGTAGACGATGATGCTTCAAGCCAAATTACCATCGATTCCAGCAGATGATTCCTTAAGCTGACAGGCCATCCAACAAACACAATGTATGTGTATGTAATATTTTTGTTTCTTCTGTGAGTTACAAATAGGTGATCATCTTGTATTTACAATATGCCCCTCAGGACATAACAGCAAACTTTCACTCTAGCTACAACTTTTATTTTCACTACAACTCTACACAATCTCTAAAGCAAGAGAATGGAATCTCCTCTTTATCTTGCACACATCTTATCTCCATCTTTTTATTTTGTTACTTATACTCTATTTTTGCTGATTTTTTTTAGTTGTAAAGTGAGTTGGACTGCTACATATGGCTCACAAAGATCATGCTTCAGGACGTACTACACAGAGATCACTTGAGAATTATCGCCTGTTTAATCATTGGACATAAAAACTGAGTGACCAGGGAGTCTATCAACTGAAGTGGTCATGACTTCTGCAGAATGTCAAATAGTCCGATTTCTCAGCATGAACCCTCCTTTTTATGAAGCCATTATTTTTTCAAGGAGACTAACACATTTTGGGGGTGGTCTCTTCTCTTAGCTAAATATTTTTCCCATTGCAGGTCTGCCGTTTGTAACATGCATATTTGCACCCCACCAAACATGCAGCATTGAATATATTTACACATCTATCTCTCTGACTGTTCAGTCTTTCTTCTCTCTGTTCTTGCACACATCTTCATTGGTTCTTAGTTCTGGTTCTTGGGGCTGTCTTTTTCTTTGATTTACAAAACAAATCTCTCTTTGCTCACTATTTTGTTTCATTTTACTTCAGTCGAAGTTCTCAGAAATCAAGGAACCCCTTCTTGGGGCTTACACTTGATCTCTATATGAGATACATAGACATTCTCCTTTACCTGTAAAACGTTGAATTAGTAAAGAAGTTAAGAACATTAATTTTCCTCTCCCCAATTGACAAGTTAACAATGTTATAGTATATCTTTCTTGTGGTCTCTTGGTCTTACCGGATTCCAGGACAAGAATTCATCTAATCTGGTGGAGTATCCAGCTAAGTGCTGTTACTTGAGGTAACATTATTCGAAGAAAGTGCACCATTCCACGTATGAGTCAGTATATAGCTGTGTCGAGGGGATCTTATTTGGGCTTCGAATACTATGTTATTTTGAATATTTGGTCAGGGTTTACTTGTAGAATGAAGTATCCTCATGTCAGGTTGTCCTGACAAACCCTTGTACAGAGAGACCGAAGACACTCGAGGACGGTGTCTCGTATGTAATTCAAACTTTCTCTCTATATATATATGTATGTGTGTGTGTGTATTGATGTTTGGGCCATTGTTCCTATTGGATTAATGTGGGTCTTCAGTGAACATATATAAATAATGCTATGAGGTTACTCTTCAAAAAATATCTTTCTTAAATAAATTGCATAGATAATATATTTGTGGCAGATGCTGATGTGTGATTATATATATATATATATATATATAAAAATAAATATATATATATATATATATATATATATATATATATATATATATATATATATATATATATATATATATATATATATATATATATATATTCTGTTTAAGAGAGGGAGAGTGTATGTGAGTGAGTCACCAACTGCTGATAACTGATTCTTCTTCATGGGAAATAACCTGGGGTAAAAAATCTTGTCCTGTCTCAGAAGAAGATGAAGCAGTCTGCTTCAGAATGATTTCTCCTGTTGCAGAATATCCAAGGTTGATAGGAAAAATAGGTTGGAAATTAACCCATTAATGAGTGAGGCATCAAAAAGAAATCACTACATTCAATCTTTTAAGAATTGGAAAATATATCCTATGCATAAGCTATGCATATTGATGGTAAATTTTATATAAAAACTAGAAGAATACCCCATATGGGTAAAATTAATTTCTCGAACAGAACAGTTTTGCACCACTTTTATATCCCCTTTCAAGGATTAAAATCAAGATATAACGATACTAAACACTATGTCTAGAATACTTATTCCAATTTTGATCAGAATCCATTCCATGATTTTGATTCTAGAAAATGTCTAATATTTACAGCTTAAGAAGTCTTAAGAAGAAATATAAATTCAGGGAATCTTGCTTAATTAGCGTCCAATAACTATGAAGCAAATTTAATGCAAATCTGAAATATTTCAATTTACAAATGGAAGGTTGTTCCCATATTATACTTCATAAAACGCCTTTAAAATACTCCAAAGAAACTGAAATTTAGGGAATATTTATTAATTTATGTTGGATATCCGAATTTTCATGAAGCTTCCACCCCCTTATTTGCCACCTTTGCATAAAACTAAATTAAACTAAATATAACTGTGTTCAAAAATTCATAATGATCGGTTAATTAGTTTAGGAGTTAATCCTACGCATAGAAATATATAAACACTAGTAGAATACCTGTCCCTGATATAATCAATAAATATAGCATTAGTTTTAATTTTTTGTTTTTTCTTTATTTTGGGAGTAGTGTACGATTTCGGTGGCACCCCCTAAATGGTATAGTTTACAAAATAAATAAATAATGTACCCACGTTGCATACCCTGTTGCCTAGAATACATATTCCATAACTCATAATGACAAGTTCAATAGTTTAGGATTTTATTAAGCACATACATATTATTGACGCTCACGTGCATGCCCCAACCCTTTAAAAATATATTATTTAATATAACTCAAAATTTGATATAGAGCAATTCTTTTCTCTATTATTTTTTTTGTATCTAACTTATTTTAAAAGTTTTATGGGGATAGGTGGGTGGGCTTACCCCTTAATAGTAAAGTTTACAAAAAAAAAATGCTTATGTTACTCACCGGGTTACCAACAATATATATTTCAAAATGATCGGTTCATAAAAATAATAAAAAACAATAAAGACGTTAAATATATGCACCATTCAAATGTTAGCATTTTCAAAAAATAATGTGCCATGGCCTTCACCGTGTTGCCTAGAATATATATTTGTGCATGCAAAAAATGAATTTGTAAATTAATTATAAAAAAATCTGTATACAATAAATTAGTTTATAAATTAATTAATTAATTTTTTTAAATCTATATATACAATTGATGACTTGTCCGATTAAGGGTGAATTAAAAAAAAAAAGGAAAAATGCGCTCATTTGCATATTCTTAAATAATAAAAACAAAACGCTCAGGGTAGCAAAAAATAAAAACGCACCATGAAAACACTGGTCGCTATCGCCAAAAACGATAACAAATAATCTACGTAACATTATAGGCAATAAGAAGTCGTTCACAAATGGGCAGGTCATTCTAGTCTAGTGGTTAAAACGCTAGTCTACGAATATTAACATCGAAGGTTCGATCCCTTCCTGGTGAGGCATGTTGATGACTGCTTATAGCCAGAAACGTGCGTCCATGTCTAATTTGTAACTTAACTATAAAAAATATGTATACAATAAATTGGTTTATTAATCAATTATATATAGTAATTCAGGTTAAGAGAATCTCTACTGTGTTTATATAAAGGTGCTCAATGCGTTTTTTTCTCAATATATAAACTTAAAGCACGGACATATTTTAAAGCTGGTATGAATAAAACTTATTATCATGTGGCTAAAAATCTCTATGGGTTGATGATCGATCTCAAAATAAATAAAACCAACTTAAAAATGCATTTAGATATAATTTTGTTTTTTTCTTCACTTAAAAATAAAAATAAATGATTAGGAGAGATTTGTTTTTGAGACTTTAATCCCCCGATATTAATGTTTTTATACATTTGCACTCGATTTGCTGTGGGGCTGGCCATTCTCATAGTTTAGCATCAAAACAATGAAGGTTTCACACTCCATCTCTGGTTTTGGAAATAGCCTTATTAGACACTTTAAGATTTTTGAGTAATAATTATTAATAAATAACAACTAAGAATAATTTACGGATTGTCTCGGGACTTGGGGGTCTTTTCTTCTAATAGAGAAATTTCGATTTACTAGCAGGAATTATTTAGGTTAATTTCGTAAATATTAGCTTTGAGGGCCATCGTTGAGAAATCTAATTCTCGAGTGTGAACATCTTATTTAGGGTTGGAATGTTTTCTTTTTTAAAGTGGTCACTTTTTTCCCAGGTGAGTGTTTTGCTTTTATATACTTCAGTTTGACCCAAAGGCTACCGCTGAAATAGATAACAATTTTATCGTCTGCTGAAAACATTTTAGGTGCGATTCAATAATAAATTTGAAACCGCTAAAACAAAACTAATCTTACGAACATTTATTTTCACTGAGCGTTTTTAATTAAAATGAAATATAGGCATTTTCAAAATAAATTCCGAAACTCTCTTGTCAAAAAAAAAGAAAATTTTCTCCTTAATTCTATATCATAAGAGATTAATATTCTATCTTCGACAGAAGTAAAAAAAAAAAAAAAAAAAGGCCATAGCAGTTTTAATAGTATCCTAACCGAATACACAGACACAAAAATTGAAACATCTTTTTCCACATCAGAAAAAATACCAGCTTAATAAAATTACAAACATTAATAATTGAATTAAAGTATCAGAAAATATATGAGTAAACCCGTAACACTAAGATAATTAAATAACATTAAATTATATTTCTTGCATGGACAGCAAGAAATAACAGATTTAAATGTTTGCCTGTATTTATTGATGCTATAACCAGACAGATACAATTTACAAATACTAGGATTTCACATGACAATCGATTACAATATTTAAATTACAAACCAGAGATAAAAAAAACCTCTGTTTCAAAGGTCCATCGAGAAAGTTTTTTTTTCTTTGAGACAAATGGAGATTGTATTAATCTCATTACATATATCCTAGCAGATAACACAGGATCAAAGAAGATTCCTTTAAAACATTTACAAATTTAAATATAAGAGTAAAAATTCCTTACCGTCTAGACAAAGAATATTTCTCCTTGTCTAACACAATTTTTTTTTCTTGAGACTAATGAAGATTGTATTAATTGCATTACATATATCCTTGCGGATAATACAGGATCCTTTAAAACATCAACAAATTTTAATGTAAGAGTAAAAACTTTTAACAGTCTAGACAAAGAAGAATATTTATCTATGTCTAACACCAAAGCACCATCTGAAACAGTCGGCAAATTAGCCATTGAATTAGTCAAAATCATCTTTCGACTTTCAGAATTAAGACAGCTTAAATTGCTTGTAGGCCATTGTACGACCTCACCAGACAAACACAGAGGGCCTTAAAAACAGAACTGTGATGCAGTCCGGAATTTTGAAAAGTAATACTTGTTGATTTAATAATCAACATTATCTCTAAAAATTTCTATATTACACTTAAAGGCAAGTTAAGAGTTGGGAATTCATTATCAAAATTACCTTAAAATTCAAAAAATACTTCTCGTTCAAATTTGTTATACGGCGGTTAGAGTATAAAATGATTAGGATCACTCTCTCCCCCTCTTCCCCGCCCTTGCTCTATCTTAACCTCACACTTTTCTCATCTCAATGCTAAATTTAAAAAAATTCAATAAACATATCTCGTATCCCCTCCCCCTTTCATTATTTTAATTAATTCAAGCCACTACCAATGTTCGCCCCCACTCCCTCCACATTTATTGCAATACTTCTCCCACTTCCTAATGATTTTATACTCCAACCGCCGTTTGCCACTGCTATTTGTATCTCATAATTTGATTTTTTTCTTAAGTGGCCGCAGGTTTTGAGCCGGCTGCCACCGCCACCTTTCCATTTCAAACATTTTGTACTTGTGTGTTGTTTTCTTCAGGCAATCATCTTGAGGAAGTCTTAGAATAAAGACAAAACCTTGATGAATACATAAATAATATTTTTTGGTGTTCCTTTTTCAATTTCCATCACGTTGGCACACTTTTTTCCTTTCTTATATATATATATATATATATATATATATATATATATATATATATATATATAGTGTATTTGAGTTTATATAAAATATATATATATTTTTTAAGGGTATATATCCTTTATAATACCATCCAAATTGTTTCAAAAACAAGCTCAATGAAGTGTTCAGCTTCAGAGCATATATACTGGTCCGTTGCATTCCAATTACCCCCAAAAATAAATAAATCAGTCTACAATCATATTTTTTTATTTATTTATTTTTATTTATTACTTTATTTCGGCGAATGTCTATATTTGTTTTCTTTCTGTCTTACACGCATTTTGCAACCCGGTAAGAAAAAAATAGTTTTCGGTCTATCGGTTGCTCTTCAGAGACGAACAATCAATCATGAAAAAACAAGCACATTATTCCAACAAAACGGGAAGAAAGGTGGTCAAGAAAAGTGAGAGGAACGGCAAGTCAAAACACATGAAAAAAAAACTCACTTTAAAGGATGACAATCATAGAAAAATACCCCCCCCCCCCCAAAAAAAAACATCTGACGTAGCATAATCCGATTCTCAGGCGGCCATTTTGGAACTAAACCAATAAATAAAAATTTATGATTGTTAACTGATTTATTTATTTATTTTGGTCATTGGAATGCAACCAACCAGCATATATATATATATATATATATATATATATATATATATATATATATACACACACACACACACACACACACACACACACACATATATATCTTATTTTATATAGATAGAGATATATATTTCGAAATTAAAATATATGTAATCGTTTGCATTAACAAAACCTGTTGTATGTAAACGTTTTTGTATTTTAAACGAAAAATGGTTTTCCTATTCAAAACATTTTAAACTTATGAAGACAATCTTTCTTTTTAAAAATCAATAAGATACAATTGAACATTTTAATTAAATAATTTTTTTTCAAATTCTAATCATACTAGATGTATCCATGACCCGTTGGGGCATAACCTGATTTCATTTAAAAATTTAACTTTTTTTGTATAAATATTATTATTTGTACTCACTAGGTGTTCTCACACAAGTCATCGTCAGTGATTGTAGTGATAATAACCGGTGGTGTTCCACGGATTTCCAGTACACTCCACCTCTTTTTGATAACCGTTGCAAATGACTTTGCGGTATCACAACAGCCGCTTACCATTGTTATGATTTTTAGATCTCATTTTGATTTGACGCCGCCGTTATACTGTCGGCACATGTTACCGTGACGATTGCTACCCAAGTCAGCCTTGTGTACGTGATTCCCGACCGCTTAAAAGTGGAATCGGCTGCATTGGGACTCGTTCTGTAATCGCTGTGATGGCACAAAAGTCGGAGCACATGATCATACTTGTTACCATTGCAATTACACGCGGATTGCTCATGTGCCATGCTCACTGTGGCAAAAAGAACGTCCCAAAAGAAACACAATTTTCTGAATCATGGGGCCATCTTTCATCCGAAGACATATGTCTACTACTACGTCCGCCACTTTTCTATAAATAGTGGGGTCTAGCAATAGGCAGGCAGAGGGACCGTTGGCCACCGAGACCCGTGGCTGCTGTGGTGGGCATCGCGACCGCTCCGCCCCGACCATCAGCGCTGCTACTTCTACTAACGACAACAACAACAACAACAGTCATCGCTGCTTCTACTCCTACCAACAACAACAACAACAGTCATCACTGCGTCTACTCCTACCAACAACAACAACAACAACAACAACAGTCATCGCTGCGTCTACTCCTACCAACAACAACAACAATAGTCATCACTGTGTCTACTCCTACCAACAACAGCAATCATCGCTGTGTCTACTCCTACCAACAACAACAACAAGTGCCGCCGCTGCTTCCATCACTACCACCAACAACAACGACGACAATTCTTGGTAATTTCCTTCCGTTTGTTTGGAAAATAAATGATTGAATTGTTATAATTTCCATCCTGTGTTGTCTATTCCTTTCTACTTGCCACCATACGCTTTAATAATATAACACCATTGATTTCTCGCTGGTAACGACCATTGGTTGCCTCTGGGGTTTGGGTGGCAATAAGCTTCCCCAAGGTCCCAGTACTCTCCGCACTCTTCCAGTAGAGATCTGGTTAGTGCTCTCCCTCCTCAGTCTTCCCATCCTCCTTGGCCCTTCATGACTATTTTGTGTAGTATCAGCCGAGGTTTGTGCCATCACTTTTTTTCGGGGGGCAGAGTTTATGATATTTCTTGCAGTTTCTGTTCCTTAGTTCGTGCGGTGGTGTTCTTCCTGTGGTTTTGTTTTCTTCTTATTGTAACTTCCATGTGACTGGTTACCATTCGTAGCTTATGCAGGTTGGTTTACGCATTCGAGGATTTTTCTTAAGATTGCAGCTGTTATTATTATTATTATCATTATTATTATTGAGAAAGGAATGAGAACGATGTTTGATTAATTCAGAGGATGACTCCACTGGACTTGAAAACGAGCATGTTGTAGTCTGTAGGGAAGCGGTAACGTGTTCCACGGGTGTGAAGTTCATGGAAGTTCATGGAAGTTCATGGAAGTTGCGTTTGATTTTAGGTACACAGAGAAAGGAAGGAGAGTTCTTTGCAGTGTTGTTAGCAAGATGATGTTTTAATGGGGTGGGTGGGGGACAAGAGACTTGAGCTCAGTCGAGCACCTACCATGGTATATAATATTGTTTGGTTTTCAGGATCACTATTTTGAAAGACTCTTTTAATGAGTTTTCCAAAAGCAACATATTTATATGCAGGTAAAAGCGAGCAGAAAATTGGCAGAGAGTGTGATGTCCGCGGGAATTCATATGGAAAAGGTATCCAGGGGGTCAAGCTAAGTTGATGATGTTCATACCAGTCAAGGATACATCCTAGACAATCATTGTGACAGTCTAGGCCATTGAGATAGTGACCGTGCTTCAATCGGACTGGAGTATGGTTTTGTACAGTTCTAGATCTACCCCCTTAAGCTTTACCTTCTCTCTTTGAGAAGGGATTAGCCCATTTCTAATCACCTCTTGTGCGATGGCTTTTCAATCCCCACTTTCTGGCCTTGTGTCACATCTCCCCGTGGTAGGGAGGTAAATACCACCAACGAGTGAAATAAAAATTTAGTTTTTGAAATTTGAAATTTGAAATTAAAATCTTCTTTTTTTTACTTTTATTCACCTCAAACAAGGGGTCATATTGCAACTGAGACGTAAGAGGCTACTGTGATTAGGGGCCAGATTTATAGGGGACATCCTAATTGAGAGGTTGGGTAGCAAGATGCTTGTTCATATTACATTTAAATTTCTGCATGTTAGTACAGTCGGGAAAATATGAAGCATAGAGGGAATTCCAAAGGCAAGCGGTCTGAAGAAAGAAGCTAATAGAATAAAGAATTATCCGACATATCGATATTTCTACATTGAAGGGGTGGAATTTTGCTGCTAGTCGGGTTTGTCTGGGATATTTACGTTGAGGGAGTACAAGTGCACTAAGTTTGCCAGAGCACATTTCGTGGAAGTACTTGTAAAACAACATTGAGGCGATGGGACAGAGGTTAGAGTTTTATGGACAGTACGGGATCTATTAGGTTAGATACTCTTTTTTGTACCTTGTCCAAGAGGGAGAGACTAGTGGTTGGTGCACCAGCCCAGATGTGGCAACAATACTCCATACACGGGTGAATGGGTCTCAGTTAATTTCGTTGTATGTACAGTTTCACAAGCTGATATGAATGTGGATGAAAAATCTGTTGCATCTAAATACTGTGTAATGAGAGCAACAGAGATGAAGACGAGTCTCGTCAAAGAGGCACGTTAGATTGCTGGATTAAAAAGAAGTAAAGTATAGAGATGTGGAGGTTCATTTTGTTGAATTTCAGGTGATGGACTCAATTACATTTATATGATACACGCCTGCCGAACCAACTTGCCTTACATTCTTGTGTTCCTGTGTTAATGAAGCTGTTAAATAAAGTTGATTTAATTGATTAAATCAACTTTATTTAACAGCTTCATTAACACAGGAACACAAGAATGTAAGGCAAGTTGGTTCGGCAGGCGTGTATCATATAAATGTAATTGAGTCCAGCTCTGTAGGTCTCGAACGGGAATTTGTGTCTCGTCTCCTGTTGAGTCATGGAGAGAGGAGAGTAAGATAATACGCGTCTGTCTAAAATGTTTTAGCAGAAACAAAAAAGGTGAGCATGCGCAGTAGGTTCCCAACGCCCACGCAGCTACGCAATTCTGTACATAGCAGCACATGAAATGATATCAAAAAGATTTTATTCAAAAAAGATCAAGAGGATTTCCACCATGGCATGCCACTCTTGACAGCTGAAAGACTAGCCCAAGACCGTGACAAGTGGTGGAATTTTGGTTACAACCATGTGATGAAGCCTTCTTGGAGTATCGAAGTAAAAGATGGTGTGGTTCAGCTGTGGCAAAAGATTTTTCTGATATGGAATCGTCTCAATCAGAACGTCATACTGCTTCTTTCTCTCCTCAGTGATTTGAGAAAATTTCTACAAACTGAGAAATTGGGCCGTATGCTACTGTTTTATTGTTTTTTGTTGTTCTCAAAGATGCAGTGATCATCAATACCAACATGTTCTCATATTGCCACTGTAAGGTGTTGTTTTTGTTGTGGTTAAGCGAGTCAGACTTCTGGTCTGCATGAAATCCTTCTCATTGGTCGCATTAATCTACAAGATTGCAATTTTTTTACCTCAAACTGAGAACAGCAAGGCTCAGAAAAGGCATATGAAATCGGAGAAGGTTTGCCCCAGAACATACAAATGAATGGCACAGAAGCAAAGTTGTTACTTTCACTCCATTAATTTGCAGTTCTGCACCTGGCACGTCTTTGGTTGCAATATGCAGAGTCAGAGACGACCAGAGGACAACGGATCCTGATGCCGACTCCTCCTGGACTTTCACCAGAGCCCTGTTAGCTGGGTAGCTTGTGATTGGGGTGGCAAGTGCTGTAGGAGAAATGTAAACAAATTCTTTGACCTTCGGACTAGAATCAAATTGTAGTATCTGTTCTCGGTCAGAGAAGAAAAAATCCTTCTAAATTGAGGCAATTATTATTTTTGTTTCAGTTCAGAGTGCTTCTTTTTGGGAGCTTGAGTTTCCCTACATTAAAAAACAACCTTGTGTTTAACTTCGCTCTTGTGGGGAGGCAAATAAATAGAACATTTTTAGTCAATTATTATGTAATTTTACTCAAAGACTTACAGAGGATAAATAAAGAAACTGTAAAGCTATTTGTCCAAGAGAAGTTAAAACAATATTATCAATCTTCTTGGTGGAACTGGCAAGAAACAAATAATTTCCGAAATAATTAAGGAGGCAAATGTTGGATAAGAATCCAGATATTTCTTATGAAGATTCTGTCTTCCGAAATGCTGCATTATTGGTGAAAATAAAAAGGTATTTCTGTTTTGTTTTTTTTATATATCAACAAGAAAAATGCAGTTAGCTTGGTAAATAAAATTCTGGAAACATTGGAAGAAGACAACATTTCTGTAAATGTTGTGGCCAAGTATATGATAACACATCCGTTATGGCGGGAGTGAAGGAAAGTGTTCAGCAAAACATTCTTGAAGTTAATCCAAAAGCAGTGTTTGGAATTGTGTGAACCACAATCATAATTGGGCGTGTGTCCACCACCACCACCACCACCACCACCACCACCACCATCATCATCATCATCATCATCATCATCATTCTGTTGTTGTTATGGTTGTTGTTGTTACAATTTGTTGTTGTTATAGTTGTTGTTGTAACGATTTATGTTGTTTTTATGGTTGTTGTTGTTATACGTGTTGTTACAGTTGTTGTTATGGGTGTTGTTGTTACGATTAGTGTTGTTATTATGGTTGTTATCGTGATAGTTTTTGTTATAGTTGTTGATACATTTGTTGTTGTTATAGTTGTCGTTTTTGTTATGGTTGTTTTTGTTGCAATTGGTGTTGTTATGGTTGTTGTGATAGTTGTTGTTATGGTTGTTGTTGTTGTTGTATGGTTGTTGTTATGGTTGTTGTTGTTGTTGTTATGGTTGTTGTTGTTGTTACGATTGTTGTTGTTATGGTTGTTATTGTTTTTGTTATTACGGTTGTTGTTATTTCTACGGGTGTTGTTGTTACGGTATTGTTGTTGGTGTTGTTATGTTGTTGTTATAGTTACTGTTACGGTTGTTGTTGTTGTTGCTGTCGTTGTTATGGTTGTTGATTTTACGGTTGTTATGATGTTTGCTGTTGTTGGTGTGGTTGTGGTGGAGATGAAGGAGGAAATTTTGGTCTTCTGAAAATGCTATTTACCTTTTATTTCTTCATCCACTTCTCATTGGAAAGTGCTAAAAATCATTTATCTCTTGAGCTGTGCAAGTAAACCAAAAAGAGCGTGGATCTTGTCTGTTTGTTTATTTGTTTGTCCCCATGCACACTTAATGACGTCATCAAAATTATGACATCACAAAATGGGGATGTCCCTAAAGGATGATGCTATCCATTAAAACAGAGATGGGGGATAACCGGTCATAGTGGATGATGTCAAATTAGATAAAGTGAATGGAGAGAAGATCCTTTATTTAGACGACCCATGACTCTTCGGATCATGGGTCATCTACTAAGCGAACGTGTAGACCGCTGAAAGCTTAGTATACCACTAAAAGTCTGTGGATCTTGCTTTGTTTGTTTGCTTGTCCCGTGCACACTTAATGATGTCATCATTTTGTGACATAAGCCATTAAGACAAAAGTTGGAAATAAGCATGTATAGTGAATGATGTCACAAAATGATAATGTCATGCATCAAATCAAAGGAAGAGGATGGAGAGAGATCCTTTATAACGTTTTATCTAGACGACTTGTGACCTTTTGGCTCATGGGTCGTATACTAGATGAACCGTCTAGAAACTTGATCTGCGAGGGGGTGCTAGACTTTATTAAATTTATGCTACTCAATTTTGTCATTAGTGGAGAAAATTTTTTAAAATTTTCAGTATCCGAAAATGTGTTACATCGTAAGTGGGTACGTTTGCTAGTATTCATCTCGTGATTTTAATTCACGAGCCTATTTCGATACATACACATGTCATCGGGTCAGCAAGTGACTTCAAATGTCATCTCGACCCTAGTTGTACTGAGAGCGGACGTGACATCAGTGAGAAAGAGAAACAACAGTCAGTGGAAGATTTCGAGAGCAACAAACGTGCGAGAATGCTGGGACACCAACGATGATTAAGACAAAATTCGTAGCTGAGAATGTGCCCCCCACCCCGCCGCTGGCAGAAGAAAAGGTCCACCCACACAGTCAATAAAAGGTTTTTCTTTGAATCGATGGTTCTTCATTCTTCATGGTTGTGAAATAATTAATTGCAGGTGTCATCAGTCATAGGGAGAAGAGCCCACGAACAACAGGATTGCATGAAGCATGCAGTAAAATGTACGTGATGAACTCGTATATTAAATTGATTCTGAACTGAAAGGCATTAGGCTTCCCCTAAGAGGGGAGGTATGCAACAAATGGAGTTCCACGAATCTTCTTATGATCTAAAATGGCTTATTTGAATTTTGAATTTGAAAAATGACAAATTTATTCACAATTCATTTTATAAAGTAAAATAAATTCATATGAATCAGCATTATACAACTTTTTTGATCAGCTTGATTCTGTTGTTGGCATTAGTTTCTCCGATTTTTTCTAGAATCAAATACTAGATGAAGGTTGTCAACATCCATAAGTGAAAGTAGTGATATGGAACAGACTGGATTCGAATTTTGCATCCCCAGGTCGTCAATCCATGTCGTTGTGTTAGATATTGAGCAAGTAGACCCACTAGTGTATAAAAAGGTTAGTTGAGAATAGCAGGAAATAAACTTGAGGTGATGATTGCTAGACTGTGAGAATTAATAGAAACGGATATGACGTCACATGACTCAAAGAGAGAATGTGAGAGAAGGACAGTGTTTTGGAAGCATGCAACATTTGAATTAAGATGGGCTGACAAAATATGATTCAACAGTGATTATCGATCTCTCTGTGCCCCCCCCCCCCTACTTTCACTGGTCAGTGATTTGGAATGAAGATCAAATTGAATAAACATCTTCTGCATTTCCAGTTAAAACGTGCCTCATTGTCTCAGTTTCAAAGGAAAGCATGGGGGGGGGGGGTTGAATCAGAATCACTTCTCAAGTGAGATCAATCCAATTGTCAAAGAGGGGTGGGGGGGCAAGAAAACCCCAAATGAGAAATTAATACTAATAACTGTTACGCGACTCAATGCCACCTCCGGATTCATTAGGTGAGCTGCCGTTTTTCCGCAAAATCTCAATCAAATAAAAATCAGCTTTTATTTAAACATCAATGAGTATACCCATCACTCCTATGCTTTGCCTTAGTGTGGAATTAGTTGATTGCTAACTGCCTGAGACGCCCCGACCGGCGAATGCCGGTGAGGCTGCCCAGGCAATTTTAATAGGCCAGACTGCTCCCTCTTTAGATTGATTGATTGATTCTCCCCACCTTCCGACCTTGTGTCACATCTTCCTGTGGTGGGAAGGAAGTAAATATCAGCAGGTTCAGTTCTCAGGAGAAGGCCAAGGTAAGTATGGGAGGAAGTGATACAAAAAGGGAAAGAGGTATGAATAAAGACCTAGCCAGAGATAGGTTACTTTGGAAGTCAATTTCTTAAAGTCGTCCAATACATGCCAGCATGTAAAACGGACATGTTAAACCGATGATGATGATGATGATGATGATGATGATGATGATGATGATGATGATGATGATGATGATATCTCTTTATTCCAACCCTTGTGTGTGTACCCAAGAGAACGCAACACACATCATAACAATTGTTTTGTGTTGGTGTAGATTCCATTTCTTGACATCATCATCATCATCATCATCATCATCATCATCATCATCATCATCATCATCATCATGTATTTAAGCAGCTTCTTTCCTAGAAATGTATTTTATTTTTCTTAAATAAATATCTTTTAATTTTCTGTTGTACTCACGAGTCTGTCTTCCTTTCGTTGTTTTCACATTCACATACACACTTTTTTTTCTTTTTTTCTTTTTTTCTTTTCTTGTTAATAGTGATCGTGATACAAGCGGCCATTGTCTTTCACCCCTCCCACCGCTCCCGCTACACATTTATATCCTTTATACTATTACGTTCTTATGTTTGTGAATAAATGTATATAAGTATATAGGTAAATAAGCAAGGCTGTATGCAATGCAGAAAAAACCTGAACGGCAAAAGAGAAGATAAACAAAAACGAATAATCGAAGACAATATCTGCGATATTTTTCTTCAAAACTTATCTATTTAATTTTCAGTATATCTTTCATTTACTGTTAATAGTATCCGGGATGGTGGATTTCAGACATGTGGTCGCTAAAAACGTTGAAGCAAGAATATTCCATATTCTTTTAGCTTGTGATATAAAGGACGAACATGAAGTTAACGTCAATGTGAAAAAAAAATTTCACATGTAAGGTAGAACGTCCGTTAACTTCATGCTTGCTCTTCCTATCAGTTCTTAACTTGAATATCTCTGGTGACAATGTCGATAAAGATATACGAAGAATTTTACTTTGTATGAGTATGAAATCAGCTAAAGATTTGTATTTTTTATAAAGCTGTGTTGGATTTGTTTCGTCGTTACCAACAAACTGAGTATTTAACACTGGCTATTTAACACTGTTTTGACACTGGCTATTTAACAATGGTTTGACACTGGCTATTTAACAATGTTTTAACACTGGCTATTTAATACTGTTTTTACACTGGCTATTTAACAATGTTTTAACACTGGCTATTTAACAATGTTTTAACACTGACTATTTAACGATGTTTTAACACTGGCTAATTAATACTGTTTTACACTTGCTAGTTAACACTGTTTTAACACTGGTTATTTAGCGATGTTTTAACACTGGTTATTTAACACTGGCTACTTAACAATGTTTTAACACTGGCTAGTTTACACTATTTTAACACTAGCTATTTAACACCGTTTTAACACTGCTTATCTAACTCTGTTTTAACACTGGCTATTTAACACTAGCTATTTAACATTGCTTTACACTGACTAGTAAACGCTGTTTTAACACTGGTTATTCAGCGATGTTTTAACACTGGCTAATTAATACTGTTTTAACACTGGCTAGTGTAGCAGTTACCTCCTCCTTTCAAAACATAACTACACCGGTTTGCCGGTAGGTGGCGCTTTTTCACCGACAGGTGGCGTCGTAAAGCGACACCAGAGTTATCTGCCCTTCGGACTATAAGAGCCGGTGCAAAACGGAAATTCTCTCTCTTCTTACCCAGCCTCGACAGACGTATGCTGGCACCTGCGCCTCGTCTTTCACTCTTCTCTGGTCGACAGAACGACGCTAATACACTAGTGTTTCGTCTCACGCTTTTCTCTTGAACTGGTCTCAACAAAACAACTACCAACACACGTTTCTTCCGTCAACACGTGGGCAAACAACGGTAAGAGTTTCTCAACTCGTTTTCTTTGTGTTACGGCTTTCAAAGACTTTTCCTACGCCGGACTCATTTCTTCTTATACCTTTTCAAGAACTGTTTTTCCATCAACACACATGCATACATCACACACTTCATCATTCCACGTACACACACGTTCAATAAACGTTATTTGAACTACTTCATTTTGTTTATTAATTATTACTCCGTCTTTGCATGCAACAATTGCTTGATTCAACTTAACACGTCTATAACTGGGGGAACATCACCACTCGGTCCCGTAACAATTGGTGACCCAGACGTGATAGCTCTGTTGTATCTGACGAAGTAATTAATTTCGTACTAGAACAAACAAAAAAAAAAAAAACAACATTTCTCGTTTTTTTTCTTTCGTGTTGAAACGAATTACGCACTCATCTTTTTCCTTTTTTTTTCTGCCCACGAGGTAGAAATATACAAACAAACAAAAGAAAAGAAGCCGCCATTATTTTTTTTTCTGGCAACGTGGAAATCCCCAAACAAGAAAAACAAAAACATTTCTCGGCTTCTCCGAGTATAAAACAAGTTACAATTTCATTTTTTCTTCTTCTCTTTCTCCACTCACGTGTCGAAAAAAAATATACAAAGAAAAAGACAAACTTTTGCCAATCCTTTTTTTCTTCTTTTTCGACGAACAGAAGGACTTTACAAGACGCCATTTTCTTTTGTTTTGAACACGTGGAGATAAAAAAAAAAAAAAAAGAAACCAAACGCTCACGCTGCCCATCTTTTTCATAACCACGTGTTGACAGAAAAAAAAAAAATGCCGCCACTCTTTGCCATGACCACGTGTTGATAAAAAAATTCAAAATAATGCCGCCATCTTTTTCACCTGGAAATGAAAATTCAAAAAAAAAAAAAAAAATACGAATTTTTTTTTTTTCTTTCTTTTCAACAACAAAGGAAAGAGAAGCCGCCATTCTTTCTCTACGTGGAAACGAACATTCAAACAAACGAAAACTACAAAACAGGCAAACACGAACAACATCACCCTTCAAGGCCTACCAACAATCTTCAACACAACTTGAACAACCACATTTTTCCCGGATATTCATCAAGCACCAAACATTTCCGGACATCACTGACGACACTATGGAAGAAATCACACCAGTTCAAAATGAGTACACCTGCACAAGCACGACTAAATACTCAACAATTGGACGTTCGTTGATCAACTGGGGACACATCAACTCGAACGACGCGCACCAACACCAGTACAGACCCACTTGTACCTGGACCTGCTAACTCACTTGCAGACATTTGTGCATCTGATTTTGACCATAGTGTACCACCAATCTCAACAACTAGATGTTTGTTCATCAGCTCCACAACACGGACTAATTAACATGAACAACATCAACACCGCACAGACTCACTTGTGCTCATTCATCAACAATTGCACAGACTCACTTGTGCTCATTCATCAACAACCGCACAGACTCACTTGTGCTCATTCATCAACAACTGCACAGACTCACTTGTGCTCATTCATCAACATCGCACAGACTCACTTGTGCTCATTCATCAACATCGCACAGACTCACTTGTGCTCATTCATCAACAACTGCACAGACTCACTTGTGCTCACTCATCAATACCGCACAGATTCACTTGTGCTCACTCATCAACACTGCACAGATTCACTTGTGCTCGCTCATCAACACCGCACAGACCCACTTGTGCTCACTCATCAACAACCGCGCAGACCCAAGCACCAAACATTCCCGGACAACACTGACAATTCAACGTTCGTTCATCAGCTCCGCATCACGCAGACTAATCAACATGAACAACGCCACCAACAAGTGCAAATTACCTTGCACTCAACATTTTTCGACCGCAAACTCACTTGCACTCAAACTTGATGCAGACCCAAACAACACGCAGATCCACATGCGTTACAAACACTCAATTCCGCAGATGCACTTGCGATCAATCATTCAATACAGATGCAGAAACAGAAATAAGTAGCGTGCACACTACTTTTTCTAATCTTCAACAGCAAAACAGACATACCCACAAAGAATGCTTTTCATCTACAACTGTACATATTGAATAATATTTTCATATTTTTCAATCTGGGGGGGAGTCCTTGTAGCAGTTACCTCCTCCTTTCAAAACATAACTACACCGGTTTGCCGGTAGGTGGCGCTTTTTCACCGACAGGTGGCGTCGTAAAGCGACACCAGAGTTATCTGCCCTTCGGACTATAAGAGCCGGTGCAAAACGGAAATTCTCTCTCTTCTTACCCAGCCTCGACAGACGTATGCTGGCACCTGCGCCTCGTCTTTCACTCTTCTCTGGTCGACAGAACGACGCTAATACACTAGCGTTTCGTCTCACGCTTTTCTCTTGAACTGGTCTCAACAAAACAACTACCAACACACGTTTCTTCCGTCAACACGTGGGCAAACAACGGTAAGAGTTTCTCAACTCGTTTTCTTTGTGTTACGGCTTTCAAAGACTTTTCCTACGCCGGACTCATTTCTTCTTATACCTTTTCAAGAACTGTTTTTCCATCAACACACATGCATACATCACACACTTCATCATTCCACGTACACACACGTTCAATAAACGTTATTTGAACTACTTCATTTTGTTTATTAATTATTACTCCGTCTTTGCATGCAACATTGCTTGATTTACTGAACACGCTTATAATCGGGGGAACACGACCCTCGATACTTAACACTAGTTTACACTATTTTAACACTAGCTATTTAACACTGTTTTAACACTTCTTATCTAACTCTGTTTTAACACTGGCTATTTAACATTGTTTTGCACTGGCTAGGTAACACTGTTTTAACACTGGCTATTTAACACTGGATATTTAATATTGTTTTAACACTGCTTATTTAACACTGTCTAAAACAGAGGCTTTTCAACTGTTTTAACACTGGCTCGTTAACACTATTTTACACTGGTTAACTAACACTGTTTTAACACTGGCTAGTTAACACTGTTTTTTTAAATAATTTTTTTTCTATTTTCTCAAATATTTTCTTGCAATATTATGCGAATTTTTCAAATTTCACAAAAAATCTCAATAAAACCAAATTTATGTTTTAATAAAAAATACAGCTAAAATTCTACTTTTGTGGTTAAAGCCACAGATAATATTAAAAATAAATATGTATCTTTTTTTGCAATAATTATTACAAACCTCATACTTTAAATTCTGCAAAATAATTGAAATATATCAAAACAGGTTTCGTTCATTTTAAATTAGCCTTATAAGTGTGCCCACTGTTGGATTAAAATCACATACACATCTCCTGTTCTGAAATTAGTGCACATAAATCTTCTTTTTTTATGGAAATCGCTCCAGACAAGGCATGAAGCCAGTTGATGTAAGGAGCTAAAAATACAAAATATCACTTCAATGTCAAAACCCAGCCAACGATAAGTGTTATATAGATAGATTCTGACCCAGAAAATAGCAATTCTTAACCATAACAAATCACATGGTTTAGCTCTCAATTCATATTTAATGTGGCATATGCTGTAATGCAAATTTAGCAAGAAATACCAATCAAACTACTGAAATATTACAAATAATTATTTGTCATTATCATAATTGAGAAACCTACGTCATTGAGTAACGATATTATGTATTCAAGATGTCTGTCATGAATTAGACTGAACTTGTTGCAGCAGTACAACTACAGCGATAGGCTTTATTAAGATTTTAAATTTGTGCTTAATTCATAAGCTCGGTGTTGATTGGTGCAAGCATTTAACTTCCTTCCCAGCTTGCCCAATCAGGAGCCATCTCTCATGCGATCTGAGAACATGATGAGAGATTATAAAACGGATAGTTCCCTCTTCATTTCCTCATTTCTTTCCAACGTGCAAGGACTGATAACAACTCCTCTCTTGGACGCAACAGAAACTCTGGCCCGGCGTTCAACTTCGACAATAAGACCTAAGAATTCAACATGGCTACTTCTGCCGACACATGTGGACTATTTAATACAACACGCACACATACTTACATACATGGACATTGCTTGACTTCCACACCTGTATACTGTACAAACATTCTTCATATATGAACTCTTTCTCTTTTATTACAAACAGGACATTCCTCATATATGAACTCTTTTCTCTTCCCTACTAACGGGACATTTATTTAACAGATTGTGGACTTTCTATCCTTTCCTCTTTGCCCATACTCATGGACACGTTAATTCACTAACACCCTTCTCTTTCATTTCTCCTTTTATTTACATGTTAACAAAGTTGTTATAAATATTAGAAATGGACTTCCTCGCATTTCTATGAACTGATTTGTATGTTTACCTCTGCTAATTAGCTCCTTACATCAAATGGCTTCATGCCTTGTCTAGAGCAATTTCGATAAAAAAAAATTTTTTTTTAAAAGTACGTTATGTATTCGGTCAAATTTGTTACTATGTTTGTTTGTGTAGAGCCTAGCATTATCTCTAATTGTCATGAAACTTGGTCAAAATATCGGTCATGGTCTAACTTAGAATTGATTTAATTTGAGATATCTAGATCAAATGTCAAAGTCAAGGTCGCCGAAGAGGTGAAAGTCACACTTTTGGCGATAACTTCGGTTCTCTTCTTCATAGACTCGGTACTTGACCCATATTGTAGCCAATGAAGCCCCGCATCTTATATTACATTTGACCTTGATATTTGATTGTGACCTTGCAAAATTCGGCCACAGTCGAAATTTTGACGGGATTTCAACTTTCGATTTTTCCAAAATTTGATGCTCTTTTATAACAGTAACCAGCATGCAAAATTTCAGCCTGATCAGATGAATAAGTTATCACTTTCCATGGAATAACTTCGGGAATACTTCATGCAATATGGTGAAGTAAATCCCATATGAGACTTATGTTATCAGGCGGAGGTATTCAGTCTCACCACTGACTTATGTTCTTGTTTTAAAATATGCAACAATATTCATGTCTCTAAAGCAGCGTTTCTCAACCTTTTTGCACACAAAAAAAAAATTATATACTTATTATTATTATTTATCTCATTTTATTTTCATTGTAGTTTACGTGGTAAATATCATAGTAAAGATTTTTTATTAACTGGTTTAAGGAAAAATTAATACTTCTTTGTCAATTTTTTTGGTAATGCTAAATAAAATTCATACTGTTTGTTTTTAATTCTTCATCAGGGAATTTTCATTCACACACAAAAAAATTCTAAGCCTAAATGTAAAAAATGAACATAAGTAACCAATATCATATAAAACCTATAATATAAATATATACAGAACGAAAACAGATAATTGTTGCATCAGTTTAATATTCATTTATCCTTTATTGGCAATGTTAAAAGGATATTTTATTTTTGTTTTTATCATGGAAATCGCTCCAGACAAGGCACAAGGCCACTTGATGCGAGGAGCTAAAAAGAAAATACTATTTCAAGGCCAGAAAATAGCCAACGATAAGTGTTAGATGGAGAGATTCTGACCCAAGGAAAATAGCAATTCTTTCCCCTTTGTCAGAAACATCGCTCATGGAATGTGAGAACTAAAGGACAAAATAAGGGAAACAAGAGTTGGTAAATCAAGGCAAAATGTCCTGTGAATCCAATAAATGAGCTAAGGAAATATTACTTTCAGAGCCATTTTATAAAGTGAAGCATGCGTCTCTTATATGAGACCTGTGGCTGTCTTTTGCAACACAAATACTTAATTCGAGGGATCTTTGGCAGAAATGCTGCTCTAAAGTGTCCATCATTAATAGTTCAAGTGGCATTATCATCCTCAATATAGCATAGCAGTCCAACAACTATTCAACAACTAAATGGTTAATATCCTGAGGTTGATTCTTGGCCAAATTAAAAGCATGAGGTGTGTAAATTTTTTTTTTTTCGTTTATAATTTTAACCCTGATATTAAAAACATATCAGAAATTACTAACCAGCAGGAAAATTATCACTGTCGACCAAGTGAAGAGTCTATCAGGCATGTGTACGAAGTGTTATGATGTATAGAAAGTGAAACCATGCCAGTGGGGGTTTAGGATATGTGTTGCATGGAGAAAAATAATATGAGAATAATACAATGGATGTGTAATGTGAGTGTTAGAGACAGGCTTAGATCTGATGACCTCAGAGGAAGACTTTGTTGGCATGGTCACATTGAAAGAATAGATGAGAGGTTAGTAGAAGTAGAATAGTTTCAGGTAGCAGGTTCAGTTCACAGGGGAACGTCAAGGAAAACATGAGAGGAAGTGATAAAGATGGGCTTGAGAGAAAGAGGGACCTGGCCAGGTATAGGTTAGTTTGGAAGATTATGGTTGTTATTGATGATGATGATGGTGGTGGTAGTGGATGGATGGATGGATGGATGGATGGATGGATGGATGGATGGATGGATTGTTGGTATATGTAAGGAGCATTTGTTTTCGCTTTGTTTTGGTGACGTATATTAACCTTAAATTATCTATCCAGCATTTTGCACATTAGTGGGGCGGTTTAGCTCGAAATTTCAAAAGGATTGTGAATTTTGTGATACAAGCATCAAATTTGGCACACATATACATTTATATATGGCGAACATTTTCAGATATTGGGCAACTCGGAATTCTCCCTTCATGTCCGTCATATTGGAATTCAAAATGGCTGCCATTTGAAATCTACATTTTCGATTATCTTTGGGTCTAATGCTACTATTGACTCGATTCTGGTGTCTAAATGTATGTTTTGGGAGGAAAGGAATTCGATGGTTACAATCTGCATTGTGTATCTTTATAAATTAGCCAACATATTCAATTTCAAAATGGTCGTCACTTGAATTCTACATGTGCGATTACCTCTGGGTCAAATATTTCTATAGTACATGACAAATAAAAAATCCATTTTTCAAAATGACATACTTTATTACAGTACTCCACTTAATTCATGAGAGATGAATATTCATCATCATGTATTTTTGACAAGACAACATTTTACTCAAAGTCTGTGAAGTAAAAATTGTTTTGACAAGTTTGAGTTATTGATTAGATTCTGTGTTGTTCTTGGTTTGATATGGCAACTTTTGTAAGAGATTTGGTTGATTAGTCTTCTCCATTCCTTCAATCAATATCACAAAATGATCAATTCGGGTTACGTCTGAATATCCACAAAAATAGTGTGAACATTAACACAAAACAACGTAAACTTCTCAAAACTAGCTTTCTCTGTATAACTCTAAATAAAAATATCAATTTACTTCAACTACTAATTATGAGTTTTATACTTTTGATACATGTCTTAAGTCATTAAATATCTAAGTTAAAATTCTGACATGCTATGGTGTAATATATACGGTTGGGTGTGTACTGACATTCTACAATGGTCTGGTATTTGAGGTTAGGTATACATCGGTACTGAAGATATGTGTACATAAACAGTGTAATGTTAGCCAGTTCAGCACTGCCACAAGTAAATGAATGTTGTGGACTCATCTTCATGTGCAGTCCCCCTTCACACACACAGAGGGCTGTGCACTTAAGGACAGCCTTCTTGCACTTGCAGCATCTTACACCCTCTTTCTGGCACTTGCAAGACACCAGTTTAATGTAGGTGTGAGCTGCCTCAGGTAGCCTGGTCCAGTATGGTGTGTATTGTCCTCCAGTCATTGACTAACCCCAGTTGGTTGGTGGTGGGAGTTCTAGTGCTGGCAGCAGTATCTGACCCCAAACATGTCCACCTTGATATACTGCCCTCTTGACATGTTCCTCTAAAGCTGCCTTCGTAGGAGGTATCAGCTGCACATTGTTCTTCCTTGCGAAGAGTTTCCTCCTGGCCTTGTCAATGTCCGTGCATTTGCTGGTTTGATCATACAACAGGCTCACGAATCTCTCAATGATGCACATTGCATCATTTGGTATGTAATTTGGTGTGGAAGACAGCTGCATCAACGCCTCAGTTAACTCTGGCAGTACTGTCCAGACTGCCCATGCGGTCTTCTTGCATCTCTAGATTCTCCGGCAACGACGATGCTCCGATTCACTCCTTCACCAGTGTAAGAAGGATGTTGTATTAAAGAAATACCGGTACCATGGAAGGAGTCTTTTGATGTTGTTGCACTGGGGTTGTAGTCTATGTTGTCTACAGTGGCAGTTGTAAACACTTCGCCACACAACTTTGGAGGGCAGCCACTTGTTCTTTGTGAAACTGTTTGCAAGCACGGTTGCCCATCTGTGCTGAGAGCTGGAGCACTCTGTAATACGAGATGCTTAAGCCAAGGTGTGAAAGTCTGTCGACTAATTCTTTCTTGCGTGTATGAGCATGCAACATCATCCCTATGTATTTTTGAAGTGGAGTCTCTTGTGCAACACTATGCCTGACACAGGTAGACGATGTGGTGCCACGAGTTTGCTTGTGTTTGACGCTGTTGAACTTCAGTATCTGGGCTGCGGTAATTGCTGCAGGGTTAGTGTCTTCCATCTGGTCCTTGATGCTGGGTCCCTCAAGAATCATGCTGACTAGTGAAAGCAGCAGCGGTGGCACATATTCTTCTTGACATCCTTCAGGGAATCCTGTGAAGGGCTTGGTTTCTCCAAACATATGACGGCGAACAATGTGTGCAGCATGTGCAAGATGGACTGCATCACTATCACTGTCCAGTTCGCAGGCTTTGTCAAGAGCAGCACCGAGATCTTCTTCAAATGCCATCAATATGTCTCTCCCCTTGGTGTATGCTCGCATGTCACGAAACTGAGATAGCAGTGACTGTTTTAGTCGTGTGGAGTGGACTCTCGTATCGATCTGCACTCCAAGCTGTTCCATTCTCGACTGATATAGGTGGACAAGATCGGCCAATCTAAATACTGATGCTGTCTCCTCATCTTTTCTTGTTTCTTCAATGTAGAGGACAAGTTGAGCAAAGACTACTGCTGACATTGCTCTCTCTCTTGGTCAGAGTCCTGTGGTCCTGTTGATTGAACCGATCTCGCATGGTTGTAAAGTCCTATCAAACACTGCAGGTGATACTGGGCATCCAACGCAACCATGTCTCCACCACTGAGACGGCCAAGCAGTTTTGTATCACTAAGAAGGTTTGCACAGGCAGAGACCCATCTGTCAATGTCGAATGTTGCAGCTTTCCGAAGACTATTAGTCCCCGCAGGTTGTCCACAGAAGAAATAAGTTTCTGGAACCTTCTCTGTACTCGAACGTGAATGCGCCCTGGTGCGTTTGCATAAAGATTGTTCCTCATTGCTTCTTTCTTGAGTTCTCTTTTCTATGCTCTCTGTAGTTTGGTGTTGTTGTACTAGAACTTGCATGTATGGTGATATTGTGCGCCGTGTGCAACCATCACAGTTTCAATGTCATGGCCATCATCAAATCTTTCCAATTGGAGTGATCCTGTAAGATCTCCAAGTTCATTGAATTTGATCAAGTTCTCTGCGAGTGAACTGTATTCACTACCAATGTCTTTTCTCTTAGATTGTTCAGGTTTGGTCAATGTCTTCATCTTGTCATATGATGCATAACCTCCAGTCAGTAGTGGTGAGGTGTTGTGATGTTGATGAAGTTCGTTCAGCATGAACTAGTGAGAACCTCTTGAACATGGTGATCGAACTGTCTTCAGAAGAACAATCAGCACCGTCAGTTTACAGACATGCATGCATCACGATGAACCTGAAAAGACACAATGTAGCATTTCTGTAATCGTAAATGCCATGAAAACTGCTACTACAACTACACTCTTAAAAATTCCGTGACAGACTCGGAAAAGGATCAGTTGGGGCCAAACTCCATTCTGGATCAAAAATGACTCAGAATAGAGTAAGATTTTACACAGAAATGGTCAGATCTGACCCAGAAATGGTCATATTTATTATACCTTATTCTGTGTCATTTTTACCCGAAATATAGTTTGGCCCCAACTGATTCTTTTCCGGGTTATTCAATATGGCTGCAAAATTAATAAAGATGCGCAATGCAGCTTGTTATCATTGGAATCCTTAACCCCTCCCCCAATCATACATTTAGACACAAGAATAAAGTCAATGGCTCTATTAAACCCAAAGGTAATTGCAAATGTAGATTTTAAATGACGGCGATTTTGAAATTCAACATGGCGGCTCATTGCTAAAAGATACAAAATGCAGATTGTTATCATTGGATTCCTTGCTCCCCAAAACATACATTTAGATACCAAAATCGAGTCAAAAGCAGCATTAGACCCACTGATAATTAAAAATGAAGATTTCAACTAGTGTCCATTTTGAAATCCAATATGGCGGCTTAGTGGTAAAAAATACGCAATGCATATTGTTACCATTGGATTTCTTGCCCCCAAAAACTTACATTTAGGCACCAGAATCGAGTTAATAGCAATTTTTGATCCACAGATAAACGCAGATGTAGATTTCAAATGGCGGCCATTTTGAATTCCAATATGGCGGACATGAAGGGAGAATTCGAGTGGCTCAGTATCTGAAAATGTTCGCCATATGTTAATGTACATTTGTGCTAAATTTGGTGCTTGTATCACAAAATGTACAATAGGTTAGCTATGCTGGCCCACTACATTGGATTTGAAATAGACGAAAATATACAAATTTAGTATTGAGGGCAAAGAATTGAGTACACGTGTTCATTTTATTGTCACCGTGTGTTTAAGTGTGTGTAAATATGTATTTTGCTTAGTAGTCCGTGAAAGTCTCTCATAATGTGTGTGCTATTTGTTGAGGGCCATTTGGCTCAGAGGGCCCGGGTAGAGTGTATGGTATGCACGTGTGTTTGTCACTGAAAGAAAAAACAGAAAAAAAGGAGAAAGACGCTGTGTTTGGATTTTTATAATACGCACTGGTATTCAGAGTGAAGATTTTTTGCACTGTGACTGGTCGAAAAAAAATTACTGATCAGAGTTTTTGTCCAATCAAGAGTCGATACGCAAAAACAACATTCACTGGGCTGCTGCTCATAAGATGTCAATCAGATAAATCAGAAAAAAGTTGTCAATCTTTTTTAATCAAACGTGCTTGAATTATCTATTTGCTTAAAGAATAGTGATACAATTTTAACAAATTAGGCACAAGGTCTTCAAAAGTGTTGGGAGTGAGTGTATGTGGGGGAGTCCGTGGTTATCCTATGTCTATCGCAATGATCGTCAGCTGGTAGTCTGTGCAATATATTTGATGGTCCAATGAAAAATGAGGACATTATTTCAATATTTATGAAACTTCAGATTGGAAACTGATGAGTAAGACAACTTATTATGGATGGTATACATGTTCAAGAACTTACAACTCTCCATCTTTTAGTGACGTCATTAGAGCCCAAAATCCACAGACTGATTAAAAAAAAATATGTGTGTGTGTGTTTTGACGATTTAAATCATTTTTGAAATCAAGTCCCAAATAAAGAGCATATATATATATATATATATATATATATATATATATATATATATATATATATATATATATATATATATGAAGAAGAATGGAAAGGAATTAGAGAAGCAAAAGCCAAATCAAAATTCAATTCAATTGCTCAGAGCAAGGTATATTCCGCAAAAAGGCAATTTATTCAAGTTAAATTTTCCTTAAGCCAGGCTTTTCAAAGATCAAAATCTTATCATCAGAGGAAGTCGCTGGGATAGATAAGTTGGCAATGGCCAAGATTTAAAATTTGAAAAACCTAACCTCATTGATAAGTCTAAACCTAACTTGAACTTCATAACATTCGATATTAATAATTATTACCAATCCATTTCCCCTATCTTACTTAACAAAGCATTAATCTTTGCTAAAAATAATTCTGACATTACAGACATAGAGATTAAACTAATAATATTAGCCAGAAGATCCCTACTAGAATTTGATAATAAGCTTTGGACTAGGAAGGACACCCCCAATAACTTTGATATTACCATGGGGGGCCTCAGACTCTGCCCAGGTCACTGACCTGGTAGGTTTGTACTTGATGAGAGAATTAGGCTTTAATTTTGGACATTTACAGGGTGGGTTGTATAGGGACGATGCCCTGTTTGTATCTGGGGAGAGATCGAGACAATATAATAACACTATCAAAAACCTGCATAACTTCTTCAAAAACTTTGGTCTGACCATTACTGTGGAACCTGAGAAAAGAATATCCAACTTTCTTGACCTTACATTAGATCTTAACTCGGGAACCTTCAGCCCATACCATAAACCTAACTTAACCCTTTTCTACATACATAGCCTATCTAACCACCCTAAATCCATCATAAACTCAATAGTCCCTTCAGTATCTAATAGAATCTCTAAGCTATCTGCGAATAAATCTATCATAATTCTAGCTTCTACAATAATGCTTTGCTAAACTCAGGCTACAATCACAAAATTAAATATAACTGCAACCCCCTTACTCAAGTTAACAAATCTTCAGGCATTATTACACACAACATGACCACACACAGAAATAAAAAGTTTAACTCATCTGCACCTAAGATAATCAAAACACACGCTAATAAGCCCATAGAAACTAACAATATTGATATTCGGGCAGACCCACAGGCGCACAAACAAAGAAAAAAACTTAGAAGAAAGAATAACATCTGGTTTAATCCGCCTTTCAGCAGTAATGTTAAAACCAATATACCTAAAGAATTTTTCCAAATCTTAGACAGATCTTTTAAGCACCCCCACAGATATAGCACTATCCTTAACAAAAATTCTATTAAAATATCTTACTCTACTATGCCCAATATTGAACAAACTATCATAACCTCTGACAATAGGAAAATCAAACATATCCAACAACAACCACCCACCACATCCCTCACCACTTGTAATTGCCGTAAACCTAGAGATTGCCCCCTTAACAACAACTGTGTACAGAAGGACGTGATATACGCTTGTACTGTGAAACAATTCCCCCGCTCCACCAATGTTGTGAGTAATCATAGTTCCCATACTCCACCCGAGCTCCTTATCTCCCCACAACCCCAATTCGCTTCTACTCAAGACTCCCACTTATACAGCCATACCTCTAACCAAGCACCCCCAATAATAGATAGTGCCCATGGGCTAACCCACATTTCCCCCATATCCGCTCCACCCCACTTCTCCAAACAACCTTCCTCACATAACTTGGATCTCCAAACCCAAATCTCATCTAATACCATTAGCAATCTCAATGCAACTATAGCATCACCCTTCAAGATACACACATATATTGGGGCGTCCTCTTTCCCCATTAAGACCCGGATCTCTAACCATATCTATTCCTTTAAAAATACCAACGATAACAGCACAGGCACTTCACTTTCCAATCTAATTAGAAACCTCAATCTTAAAAATACTCCCTATTCACTTCACTGGTCAATACTTAAAAAGTCCAAATCGTATACCCCTGGAGCATCCCATTGCCAACTTTGTACTTTGGAAACCTTTATGATAGCTACTGCTACTAAATCTAAAAATATTATTAATTCTAAGAATGAACTTATCTCAAGTTGCAGGCATAAACGTAAATTCAAGTATAGCAACCATAGTAATCCCCCTGACACCCCTCCCCCATTTGATTAAATACCCTCCCTTCATCTCGGATCTTCCCTCCCTACATCTCGAATTTTATTTCCGATAGTTCTAATTCCTGTTGTTCTATAATCCCTCCTTATATTTCCCTCATCCCTTTATCCTTCTCTTAACATAAAAAAATCACCCATAAACTCTGTTAGCTCCACAATTCCCTTAGTTCTAACACCTTTCTTCCACTACCCCCTAAATCATTCAACTTAACCTCCTTAACCGTATATCTTTTATATGGCTTTCCATCTTCTTCCCCGTTTAACTTCTTATAATACATTCGTCCGCTCCCTCTCAACACTTCCAAACTCCATTCCCTTCCCTCTCAACTTGATAACTAACCCACCTTATTCACATTATACCTTAGCCCTCTTATTTACTTGCTGACTCGCCTTATCTACCCCTAATCCCCTTTGCACACTTCGATATCGAACTCCTTACTGTTTTCTCTGTGTACTCTAATTATTCTTCCCCTCCTGTTTTTACTTCTAAATAATTCTTCTCACTCTTATAATAGCCTCGATTATTCCCCCCTTGTTTTACCTCGCCCTTCGCACACTTCTCTCAGACCATACTCAACCCCCCACCCGCCCTCGCTCTACATCTTTTAACCCCCATAATATTTACTTTTAACTGCGATCTCCACTCTCCCTTTGGCTTAATCTATTGTCACTTCTTTAACCTTGTATGTCTCTTACTTCTTTCTGCTATCATTAACCTTTTTAATAATTTTCTTAATTAACCTCCATATAACTTTTTCGAAAAAAATTTCAAAGTTTAATTTTCTCATATCCATAAGAAATAGCGTCCCGTAACAGCATATTTTATTTCAACCCATATCTCTAACCACCTTGGAGATTCCCATTCCGGATATCCCTTCGAGGTCTATTTTACTTTTTACTTTTCTTTATTCTAATTCTCACTCTTGAGCTCCAATCTTTTCTACTTTCCCTTCATTCTATTATTATTATTTTATTATTTTATTATTTTTATTATTTTTTATTTTTTATCGGTCAATCCTTAATTTTCCTTGCGAGCCTAAGACTAATCTTATTATCTCTTTTTCATTTTTTATTTTCTTATTTCTACTTTTAATACTATTTTTATCTTTATTTTTTATCTTTACTTTTTTAATTTTTAATTCATTTTTCTAGTTCTACCCTTCAAATATATTTTGCCTCATTGTTTATATCTAAGGTCATCTGATTAAGCATCTAAACCCCGAACTCTGTTCATAAACATATTCTGTTATTTTAACTCCCTCTCCGAACTTTCGTTAACTCACCCCCACTCCTTTCTTCCCCTTTTCTAGTTGAATCCTATTCCGCGCTGACATCCAATTTCAACTTTATGCGACTCACCCCCCACTTTCACACTCTTAGTTTTAACCGCACTTCTTTCACCGCTTCCGCTCCCTTTCTCCTCCCTCGTACCCGTCCCTTTCTCCTCCCCTGCACCCCTTACCCGTTCCTTCCCTGCCTACTAGTCGCATATTAGTTTTTGCTTTTTCATTTTAAGCCGGCTTTCTCAACGGGCTAGCTTTAAACATTTTCGCTGCCTTTTTTTCCCACTTTAAAACACTTTCCCTTGTTATCTCTGCCCAGGAAGTATTTTTAATGGCGAATATTTTCCACCTCAATCTTCTCTGAGCCTACCTGCTTCCACGAACGTACCTCTTATAGGACTTTTTACCCTTTTGGATTTTCTATTTTCGCCGTACCTGAAGTTGTGGCATCTTGGATTTTAACTTTGAATCCTCTCTCATTATTTATTGTGCCGTTAATGACCCACCTATCTACATCTTATTCTCTCCGCTGGACTTTTCGACACCGGACTTTTTAGCAATCGGACATTTGCTTACATTCGGGCAGAGTTTTGCCCATGCGTTTTCTTTCCCTACAGCTTTTATTTCTTTTTTTCAAATTTTAAATCTTGGCCATTGCCAACTTATCTATCCCAGCGACTTCCTCTGATGATAAGATTTTGATCTTTGAAAAGCCTGGCTTAAGGAAAATTTAACTTGAATAAATTGCCTTTTTGCGGAATATACCTTGCTCTGAGCAATTGAATTGAATTTTGATTTGGCTTTTGCTTCTCTAATTCCTTTCCATTCTTCTTCATATCTACCTGCTCTATCCTGGATATTGAGCTGTATACTCTTCACAATAGGTTTTACCTCTCCTAAAAGTTCGCTTTTAGTACACCTCTTATATATATATATATATATATATATATATAAATATATATATATATATATATATAATTAAATATGATTCCTAATCGTTTCTGAAATGATCGTATGCCAAACCATTGTTGATATTGAATTCTTGGAACTGTAATAAACAATCTTATAAATCTTTTGATATATTTATTTATCACTATTCATTCCCTCTCTCCCTCTCTCTCTCTCTCTCTATATATATATATAGTAAGCTATGAAAATATATTTATGGCAATTAAGCTACACAGAGGCTCCCACGTTTCATCCCTGAAGATTCTCCCCTCTGTGTAGCTTAATTGCCATAAAAATATATTTTCATAGCTTACTACCTAGCTCTACTTACGTATCGAGCACTGTTGAAGTAAATACTGAAAACTGATACATAAAAAAATTATATCTCCTTATAAAATTTTATGTGGATACATGAAATAGTAATATATATATATATATATATATATATATAAATTTCATTTTAAAAAAAAGGCGTTTGCATGAGAAGATGATGTTGACTGAATATAAACATTTTAAAAATCCCTTTATAAGCGGGCCGTTAATTGGAAAAAGTTGGGTAGGAAGAGTTAAACAAACTAAAACAAAAATTCTTATCAAAATGAAATATGAGCAGGACAAGATGCCATAAAAATAGCATTTGCCAGTCTTGTCTACGACCCTATTCCTCCTGCCCACAAACCGAAAATAACTGCTTTTTTTATCTCCCGAGGGCCCAACTCTTTCCTTAGATGTCCCACTTGCTGTTAGCTGAGCCCTATTTGTGGAGGGTAGCCAGCCATAAAGGAAATATGCAAGGTCTGTTGACACTAATAATTCTGGTTGTTAGCCGTGAATCTATAGGAGTTGCCATCTATATGTTTCTTTCTATATTTCTACCTAAGATACTGGAGATTTTTTTGTAAATCCTTTATCTTATTACGCTTTGGGTTTTTGGGTTTTTTTTATTGTATAATAGAATAAAGTCAATTTTTTTGTATAATTGTTTGTGCAATTTAATGCTGAAACACAATCCCTTTGTTTTGATAAGTTCTTAGAACTGACTTTTACCCCAAATCGTTCGTCAATTTTCTTTAGAGAACGGTGGTACATTTTCTTAACACTAGAAAACGTATTTCAATCTAATTTCTTTAAAAATTAATTATTCCGGCTTGGAAGATTAAAAAAATGGGCGTATTTCTTAATAATGACTTAGATAAAAAATAACAGCAGCAGCAGCAACAGGGACCTGTACACTTAGCATTACAAGATATATAGCCAACCTAAATAGCTCAGTTTGGAGAGTATCAAACAATCACATATATCAAGTCTGTTGCTAAGGTTACTTGGAAATGGTTGGATAATTCTAGTGCTTCAGAAAGTATCTGACCCCCAGATGCAATCCACTACCTATAAAAGAGTCATATACATTTTAAGATGAAGTACTGCTGTCACATCTGGAGAGGTGCTGCTCAGAACACTCTGTTCTGACTTTGAAATCTAGTGGGGGTTGATCTCTTCTCTTCCTTGCAGCCCCTTTATCACAGAATAGACGTTACTAGTCTTACTCTACTCTATCGTTATTTCCATGAAAGGTGCACGACTGAGCTACAATCTCTGGTTCCTTCTTGTAAGACATTACTCGTATCTCTGTCACAACAGAAAAAAACATTACTTTCTTCCTCCATGTGCCTAGCATCAGGAGGAATTTTCATGGACAGGGCTTCTTTGCAAAGACTTTCGGTGAAACATATTATCGCAGGACTGCTTTCTTGCAGATTCCAACGTAGTCATCTTCAAATCCAATGTCAACAAATACTTATCATAAATCGTCCTGTAACTAATCAAACTTAGTTTATACCATTGATCAATTTTAGTACTCCCATAGTGTTCTTCATCTTTCAGCTGACAATAATTCCATCTCATTAATCCTTATCCTTGAGTGACTCTTGGCCTAGGTAAGTGATGACCCACTAGTAAAAAAAATAATAATTAATGGGATTTCTGATTAGAGAACACTTTTTAAATATTTCATCTTGCACTGGAAATTTATTGGCAATAACTAAAAAAAAAAAACTTAACACAATTAATTTTTTTTTAATAGAGCAATATATTTTTGGAACAAAATATCTTAATAATGTAACTCATTTTAAGAATAAGCTAGATTAATTCAGAACTAAGTGTAAAACTGAATTTACAAGGACATGACATATTTAGAATTTGATTGTATATTCATCTATATAATAAAGTAAAGTGAGTCGGATTCTCGATTTTTGCCATTGATACTTTCTACAAAATCATTATTTCTTCTGAATAGCCATTTTATTTTGATAAACGTTGGTCCATGTTCTTAAGAACAATAAAATGTAATTTTCGTATATCCATCTTTTTTTAAAGGTAAGTTACTCTGTATTCGTTCTGTACATACTTACTTCCCTTTGTTTGAAAAAAGAAAATAATATTTTGGAAAAAAAAGGATATAACTTTGTATTCGTCATATTACAGACTTACATCCATTTATTCGAAAAAATATTACAAGAAAACAAAACAAAAAACAGCATAGTTTCAAAAAAGAAAAAGAAAAAATTGCAAGTAAATACACGACCGGGCAACACCGGGTAGATACACTAGTACAAAATATTCTGTGATATGTTTTTAGGTAAGTTTACATTATCGATTAAAGTAAGAGATGGCCGTAAAATAGAAAGTATACACTTTATCATGGCCACCATGTTTGAGATCGGAAATTGCGAACCAGTGTTGGTTCAGAAAAAGGTCTACAATTATTTGGTGGAAGTTTTATTTTCATCATTTATAAAAAACAGTTTGAATTTATTATTTGTCAATAATTGCTTGCTACTTTGTAATATAATTATATTTTGTTAATGGTGAATGATTAAACTATTTAAAAATTATTTTCAAAATAAAAATACATTTCAAATATAAAAGGTTTGATTTGATTATTTGTTAAAAAAAAGTTTAAAAATTTTTTAAAAATTCCAATTATAAAAAATAGCTTGATTTTATTATTTGTTAATAATTAAACAAATTTTTAAAAATAAATTATTTAAAAAAAAAATCTCGCCTAAAATATATTTTGGGATTTTTGGGCGATTTGCACTGGTTTGCAGTTTCTGATTTCAGGTGCAGCAGCCATGATGAAGTGGATACTTTCTATTTTACTGTAATAGCGAAAGAGGTATAATACATAAATAAATAGTTGGGAGACGGAAAGATGAATTCATATTTTTTGTCTAAGTGAAAATGAGTTAATAGTCCTGAAGGAACTTGATACAACATGCCAAGCCCACTATCAATGCCGACGGTAATATACTGGGTTTACAAATATTGGTTGCCAGGAGACAAAGGAGACACACCCACAACTACGATGCTATCATTTATTTTTCATAATACATAAATAAAATTTTCAAAACATACATATAAATATAATGTAATCATTGTGTTTGGTGCTCAGGTGCACTACAACTCATCAAAGGTGCATGTACATGCGTGCACGTGTATGCAGAGGGGGAGCATCAGGTGTGATTTGGGCGAATTTCAGGAAGCAGAAGAGTTTGTTTTTTTCAATAAAAATTGCTCCAGACAAGCAACTTTATGTAACGAGCTAAAAAAAAATACTACTTCAAGATCAAAAACTAGCCAACGATAAGTGCTAGATGGATAGATTCCACCCCAGAAAACAGCAATTCTTCCCCCTTTGTCAGAAGCATTGATCATGGAATGTGAGGACTAAAGGACAAAATAAGGGAATGTTTTCGAAACTCATGGGAGCTGTGCTGTTTTCTACCTTTGTAAGTATGTGTTCTGGGTTGTTGTTGGTGAGATGGTTAATAATTTTGTGGGTGTTTACCAGGTCGATGCTAGACGTCAGAGCTTCAATGAATTTAAGCCCAAGGAAGCAAGATGTTTCGAATTATAAAAGGTGTCTGATGGAGAGTATTCACCTGGTTGTATATCTCTGAATGGTTTCCAGGTAGTCAATGTTATGAGCAAGTTGGGGGTTCCAGACTGATGATGCAAATTCTAAGTGTGGTCATCTCATAGCTGCATGCAGTTTTAAATAGATGGTCAGAGAGCGGCTATTCAAAGGTCTTGCTGAGAGATGCGAAGACAATTTTAGAGACGTCCTTTGTTCAATGCAAATTGCTGCTGGCAGTAATGTCCAAGCCACGTTCACAAAAAGGTCATGTTCACAAAAAGACCATGTTCACAAAAAGGTCATGTTCACAAAAAGACCATGTTCACAAAAAGGTCACGTTCACAAAAAGGCCACGTTCACAAAAGGGTCACGTTCACAAAAAGGTCACGTTCACAAAAAGGCCACGTTCGCAAAAAGGTTACGTTCACAAAAGGGTCACGTTCACAAAAAGGCCACGTTCACAAAAAAGGCCACGTTCAGTAAAAGGTCACGTTCACAAAAAGGCTTATTGATATTAACATTGGTGAGTGAGTATGTGAACGCTGGATTTTTCCTTCCAAAATGTATGATGGTACACTTGTCGTCCATGGCTAGCTTTAGTTGCCAGTCTGTGATCCATTTTGTCATTGTGTCCAGGTCTGGAAAATATGGAAAAAAAGAATACAATTAAAATTTTTTGTGGAAAATTATGCCTGATACTAGTCCCCTATTCTACATCCTTCACTACCTACCCTGCTTCGTTTCTTTTCATGCACTGCTAATTTTTGTTCTGTTCTCTTTTTTCTTATCATGTTGTTTTTTAATTAAAATGATTGTCTGTGTTTGATTCTTTATTGCCTTTTTTATTTCATATAGGAGGCCTACTTTATAAGGAGCCCGCTTGCCATCGGACAAGCTGACACTCTGGTCAATCGGTTATTCTATGCTGGTAACCATTACATCACTTTCACTTCCTTACTTATTAGTCAAACTCTCTCTTTCTCTGTCTGTCTGTCTGTCTGTCTGTCTGTCTGTCTGTCTCTGTCTCTCTCTCTCTCTCTCTCTCTCTCTCTCACTCACCTTTTCCTCCTGTCCTGCCAGCAGTGGTGTAACATTAGGGAGGCTTAAGGAGCATTGGGCACGAAGTCCTTAAGGGTGCAAAATCTCTAGTTTCTAAAAATCTTTTGAAACCTAAAATGTTTAATATTATTAGTATACTATCTGTACCTACCCGGCGTTGCCCGGGAGTAAAATTTAAAAAAATGACTGACTTATTTACAAAGAAATGGAAATTAATTTTGGTGACTTTAATTTCATAATCAAATTATTTTGTGAACAATGGCATGCATAGTTGGGGGCAACAGGGCAGTGGCTCCGGGCATCCAAACTGGAGGGGGGGGGGGAAGCATCCAATCATATTCAAACTATCTTCCTTTCTCATAATATTTCTCAGTATTAGGACTTATATTTGAGTCATTGGAGCATCACTAGTACATGCCACTATTTGTGAAAAAGGAATCTAAAAAAAATTCCAATTTAGTATTTGATGCTAATGGATTAATAATAAATGACAAATAATAATAATGTGTAATTAATGTGGAAGTGAAAAACACATAAACGCACACACGCTTGAAGTCACACAATTTAAGTAATATATATATCTATTTTTGAAGAACTCAAGGGAGAGAACTCAGTGTAATTGCACACGATCAAAGAAGAGAAGCCAGTATAATTGCACATGATAACTTCCCTTTAACCTTTTTTGGTGAGTAAGGAAAATGTCTCTATTTTAACAGTTTTCTTAGCATTACTACTTGTGGTGATATCCACTTTTGTTTATATTGAACTATTCTAATCTTTTTATTCTTTCCTTTCTTTATTAACTTTGACTGTTAATAAACAGAAAGAGAGAGTGTGTACGCGAGAGAGGTTTGCAGAGAGAAACGGAAATGAAGGTGATTAATGGCATATAAGAATGGGGGTTCAAATATATAGTGAGAGTAGGTGAGACAGATAGTACTAAAACTAGTAAAAGATGAGTCACTTAGTGAGTTAATTGCAAATTACGGCTAATTAAAACAATTAAAATTGACGTTTTATTTTTCAAACATAACTCAATCCCGAAACCAAAGAATATTTGAGCGTGTATTTTATGTGATTAAAATATATAGAAGAAAAAAAGCCCTAGGGAAAACCCGTTAGTTAACTCAGCTTTAGTATAATAATAGAAGATAGATAAACAGTGAGTGAGAGTGATAGAATTGAGAGTGAGAGACAGCATATATAAATGAGGGGTCAAACGATATACGATGAGAGTGAGGGTGAGAGTGATAAACAAAAACATAGCAAGAGATGGGTAACTTGGTGAGTTAATTGCAAATTGCAGCTAATTAGAAGAAAATGGAAGTTTTTTTTTTTTTCAAACATAACGAAATCCTTAAACTAAGGGATACTTTAGCATGCATTTTATGAGATTAAAATATATAAGAAAAATACCTTAAGGAAACAAACGTTGATTAATTCAGTTTTAATGTGATAATAGATACTTGTAGCAAGAAACTAATGACAGTAGCCATATTGAATTTATTTCTGGTTTTGAGTTATCTGCCCATGACTGCTCACAGCAAAAAGAAACATCCAGTTTTATTAAAAAGAATGATTCATAGTGTGATGAGTCAGTAAAGAAGTCTGTCTAATGTAAACTCATATAGATGAGAATTATGGGGCGTTAAAACTGTCTCTTGGGACATGATTCCTCTCCTTACAAGAAGCAAGTGATTATTACAGATATGGATGAGAATCTCATACAACTCAAATAATTAATCGGACATCTACTCACAATGACCTATTTTTGACATATTGACAGAGTTTGCAATGTGAATGAAATTCTATATGCTATCTGCAACTGTGGAATATACTATGCATTTAATAATCCGGTCTCCATTCATTTAATTAAAAAGAATCTGAAAAAGCATTTTGAATTCTTCTAATATATAAAGTAAAGTCAGTTTCTTTTTCCTACAAGATTAATATTAGATTCTGTTTTGTCAGTTTTTCTTGTGGATCGTTGCAGCATGTTGTTAAGAAGAATTAAAATGTAATTTAATTTAATTCCTTTGAGAAAATCTTTTGTTGGTGTCAGAATTATGTTTCAAGTGGCCACCATCTAAAAAAGACATAACTCTGTATTCGTCCATACAAAGTTACTTACTTTTGATTGGAACAAAAAAATAATATTCGTCAAAAGCAACCTGGTATAATTTAAAAAAAGGAGAGAAAAGCAAATCATATTGCAAGTAAATACATTACTTGGCAACGCCGGATAGGTACAACTAGTACATGATAATTTAAATATTATTAAAATATTTTTTTCTTTTGCCATAAAAAGATGCTTTTCTGGTGAGAGAGATCCTTCTTTACTACTCATGAATGCAATAATATTGTATTTCTGTTTTGGGAGCATTTTGCTAAAAATAAAATATAATTTGATTTAATTCTTTCCAGAAAATACTTTGGAATTATTTTCAAATGGCCGCCATCTTTAAAAAGGAGACATAACTATGTATTCGTCCATACAGAGTTACTTCACTTTGATTGGAACAAAAAATAATATGTTGGGGGAAAAAAACATAATTAAAAAAAAAGATAACAATTGCAAGTAAATACATTACCAGGCAATGCCAGGTACGTACAATTAATATTTGATAATTTAAATATAATTGAAATGTGTGTTTTTTGTGATTAAAGGACTTTTTTCTGGTTAGAAAATATTTAGTTCAGGTTGGAATTATGTTTATCTGAGAAAAAAAGGATGTAACTCTGTATTCGTCTATACAGAGTTAGTTACCTTTGATTGGAACAATAAATATTATGTTGCCAAAAACCAGCATAATCGAAATGTGTCGTCTTTTTGCAATGAAAGGCCTATTTTCTGGTGAAAATATATTTTGTTCGGATTCGAATTATTTTCAAATGGCTGCCATCTTCAAAATGTAGTTTTAACTCTGCATCCGTCCATACAGAGTTTTTTTTCTTTTTGATTGAAATAATTTTGGAAAAAAGAAACGTTCATAGAAAAGCAAAAAAAATTGCAAGTAAATAAACTACCGAGCAACGCTGGGTAGGAACAGCTAGCATTTCATAATTCTTCATTAAATAAGATCTGTGAAAAGCGGAGCTCTCTTCTTGTTTATAAATTAACTTAGCGACTCCGCATTTGTACTAATCATAAAAATAAAAAGTAATGGATCGACCGTATTAGAGGGCGACCCAAAGACTTCCTTTTCATTGGCTACTATACTGAGATGTACAGGAGGACACCACTCACCCTTGATACTTACCTTATAATACTGAGTGTTTATCAAGGAGGCATCAAGTACCATTTTTTTAGTCTTTGGTATGACTTAATCAAGGATTGAACCCCAGTCTTTCAGCCCATTAGTTAACACTCTCTGCTAAATAGATCGGTCTAAAGGGAATCAACATACATTAGATAAAGTAATAATGCAATTCGTACAAATTAAAATATATACGAAATATAGATCGTTCATTTTAAAGCATTGGTCGGTCAGAATTATTAAAATTTAAAATAGAAGCCTTTATCAATGCAAGATTAATTTTTAAAAATTTTACTTTAATTTTATTAATTTCGGAATAATATTCCATCATCAGAGTTGACCAGTATTGTGTCATTTTTCAAAAGAATAAACACTTTTTTTTCTTCTTTTTTTTTTTATATAACGTCCATATAATGGGTATCACACGGACGTTATATCAGAAAAACAACAAAAAAAAGTTGATGGTGGAATTTTATTCCGAAATTAATAAGATTAAAGTAAAAAAAAGATTAATTAATCTTGCATTGATAAAGGCTTCTATTTTCAATTTTAATAAAATATATACATTTACTTATACACATCAGAAGGTAATAGTACAGCTGTTAAACTTGACATAGTGATATGAGAAAAGAAGTAGAGAGTAGCACCCCTAGTTGAAGTTAGTGTCCCTAATGATGTTGGCGTAAACAGAGCTGAGATGGAGATTACTAAATACCAAAGTCTTATGTACAACATAAAAAGAAACTGGAATTTTAGGAAGATCTCCATCGTTCCAGCAATAATAGGAGCTACCGGACTTATGAAAAAGAATTTCAAAAACTACTTGAGGAATATACCCAGTGAACCAAGTACAAGATAGATCCAAACAATTGTGCTTAAACAGACGGTTAGAATCCTAAAGAGATCTATCGGTTGGAGTCTCTGAAATAGCAGGTGAATGTCTGGCATCTAGCAAAAACAAAAAAATTTGTCACTGTGTTGTTTTTGTACAGCCTAGCGTCAACATCGCTTGACCAATCGTCACCAAACGTGGTCAAAACATAAATCATGGTATAACTTTTAATTTTGGGATATCTAGGTCAAAGGTCAAGGTTACGGAGAAGGTAAAAGTCATACTTTTGTCGATAACGTCAGTTCTGGTCATTGTATTGTAGCCAATGAAGCCCCACATGTTATATTACCATGACTGTAAATGTTTGGTCAAGTTTGACGGAATTTCAACTACGTTGTCAGGCGTAGGTATGCAGTCTCATGATTTCACAAAAATCGAAGTATCTGAATTTTCATGAAGGGATTCCACCCCTTCTTTGCCTGCTTTACATGAAACTAAATTAAACTAAATCTAACCCACATTACCCACCTTTACGCCTAATAGCTGTGTTTCAAAATTAATAATGATCGGTTAATTAGTTTAGGAGTGTATCCTATGCATAGAAACATATAAACATATACACATACCTAACTTTATATAAATAGAGATATG
>OY744530.1:41730430-41873883 GCA_963556195.1 Sepiola atlantica | reverse complement strand
CATTATATATATATATATATATATATATATATATATACATTATATATATATATATATATATATATATATATATATATATATACATTATATATATATATATATATATATATATATACATTATATATATATATATATATATATATATATACATTATATATATATATATATACATTATATATATATATATACATTATATATATATATATATACATTATATATATATATATATACATTATATATATATATATATACATTATATATATATACATTATATATATATATATATATATATACACATTATATATATATATATATATATATATATATACATATATATATATATATATATATATACATTATATATATATATATATATATATACATTATATATATATATATATATATATATATATATACATTATATATATATATATATATATATACATTATATATATATATATATATATACATTATATATATATATATATATATATATATATATATATACATTATATATATATATATATATATACATTATATATATATATATATATATATATATATATATACATTATATATATATATATATATATATATATATATATACATTATATATATATATATATATATATATATATATATATATATATATATATATACATTATATATATATATATATATATATATATATACATTATATATATATATATATATATATATATACATATATATATATATATATATATATATATACATTATATATATATATATATATATATATATACATTATATATATATATATATATATATATATATATAGAGAGAGAGAGAGAGAGAGAGAGAAATAAAATAGTTATCCACGGACACATGTTTTGCTGTTACTGTGGCTCATCAGCATGTCTGACTATGGCAGTGACTGTATTTGGGCTCTCAAGCACTTAGGAAGTGCAGCTTTAACATATATATCAACGATAGATACTAGCTAATAGCAATTGGATGACATATCTCTCATCAATATTTAACATAGGTAAAACACTGACTTGTATTCAACTAATTGTATGTAATTAATTCAATTAACAATAGGTATTGTGTTTCAGCATTAGATGGCATAAAAGTGGTTGATATGTTGTAAAACATACAAACCAAATAAAATCAATGTTTCAATCAACGTTTCAGCCGATGTAACCTCCGACCTTCTTCAGATGCATCTTGTCGAACTCAAGAATCTTTCTGTCGAACTCGAGAATCTGTATTCCATACAGATTTTTGAGTTCGACAGGGAAGCGTGAATGGTGAGAAAGTCACAGCAGACTTGCTTTGTTTAACCTATGTAGGTAATAATTACTATTAGCGACATAAATTATTTTAAAGGAAATGCTGCTGGGAAATTAGTCAAAAACAATTTATTTTGCGTTGCCTGCTCGTTTGTGACCTATTTGTGTCAAAAAATGTAATATTTAAAATAAGTTTAAAGCAATTTATTTTACCTTAATAGTTACTGTGAGTAAAATAATCGAATAATGAAAATAGTGATGTGGAGTAAGCTAGTACCCCTTCCTGAGGTTGGAGAATGAGATGCTCCAAGAGAATAAAAGAGAGGCAACTCTCGTCACGATGGAGAGCGAGATGTTATCCAAGTTACCGTTTGAACTGTGTAGGACTCTCGATATATTCTATTATATGTTACCCGACTTTTTCCCAAAAGAGGTCTAGTCAACATCATAATAAATAGTAATCCCTAATAGTAATGATTACCCCTATGTGTCCCCTTTTGGTAATATTTCTCTATATATTGGAGCTCGAAACTGACTTTATGAAACCGATTTTCATATGATGATCGCTAAAACAGATGGGGCTACAAAACCGACCCAACCATCTGCGAATGTGGGGATGAAGACCATACGATGCACCACTGCCACGTCTGCCCTCTATCCCCCAACCAGTGCAGCTTGAAAGATCTTGTACAAATAATGCAAAGGACTGTGTAAGAAAGTGGGAAACTGTCGTATGGCGACCACATGTTTCAAAGAAGAAGAAGAAGAAGAAAAGAAGACTAAAAAAAAAGAAGAAGAAGTAGAAGAAAAGAAGAAAAGAAGAAGTAAAGAAGAAGAAAAGAAGAAGAAAAGAAGTAGAAGAAAAGAAGAAGAAGAAGAAGAAGAACAGAAGAAGTAGAAGAGAAGAAGAAGAAGAACAGAAGAAGTAGAAGAAAAGAAGAAGTAGAAGAAAAGAAGAAGAAGAAGAAGAAGAAAAGAAGAAGTAGAAGAAAAGAAGAAGAAGAAAAGAAGAAGAAAAGAAGAAGAAGAAAAGAAGAAGAAAAGAAGAAGAAAAGAAGAAGAAGAAGACCGATTTGTCAAAGCCAATTTTTTTCTCTATGAAACATTTCTCTATTGTTTTCCCTTGGAAAAATTGTAACTGCAGTCAGTCAGCCTTTAGCTTGCTGAGTGCTGTCTGTTTCGTTGAAACAGATCACAACATATCAATTTCCAAGACACATAGCTAAGTGAATATATGCGTTGGTTAAGAGATATTCTCGAGTGAATCGTACCTAGAATCAAAATGACCGTCGAAACAATGTAAAAAGAAACTTTAATCTTTTGTGTTATTTGGAGTACTATTCTCATCTTGAATATTATTCTTACAACGTTTCGACCGATGTAACCTCTGACCTTCTTCCACATGGACCCATGACGTTGAGTAGTAATCAATTCTAAGTGAGAGTTTTTCTGAAGGTTGTAGGTTCAATCCTCACTACAGGCGATACTAACTAAGAATAAAAATAAACCTTACTTATTAAACAATTCTTACCCGTTCATGGCTGAGGGAACGAGAACAATCTACCTCTGTGGATTAAATAAAGGATTCAGTTCGAAATTCCATGTAGATTCCCGAGTTTGACATAAGGATTCCTGAGTTCGAAAAGATGCGCCTGAAGAAAGTAGGGTGTTACATCGGCCGAAACGTGAGAATAACATAAAAAATGAGAATAGTAGTCCGAGTTATCCAAATACTAAAAAGTATCAATCATCCTCTTAAAAATTCCGAATCCGATTTAATCCTGATCGCAGATTTGTTACTTTATTCAAAAAAGAGAAAGAAAGGTGATTTGGAAAAGTGTGAAGTGTAAAGAAAGTCATGCCAAACTTAGTTTAACCTATGTATCCGTTGACTAATATCTCTGTATTGATTGAAACCTATTTTTTCATAGGATGATCACTAAAACCGATTTGCCAAAACCGATTTTAATGTTTGTAATTTCCATGAAAAATTTCTCTATTGTTTCCCTTTAAAGAAATATCAGTTTTGTAACTGAAGTCATTCAGCCTTTAGCTAGTTGAGTGTTGTCTGTTTCATTGAAACAGATCTCAACATATTGATTTCCTATCTTGGCTGCACTGTTGTCACAACAGTATTTTTCTCTTATGTAATTGGTGTTTTATATATAAACATTGTATGTACATCCATTCCTCTACAATAAGTCAAATGTTTAAATATCATAAACTCGTTTGGTCCATGTTGAAAACGGTGCACAAAGGTAAAAATATTCTCCAATTTAATTCTTTTTAAAATAATAAATTAATTTTATGATTACTCATATATATATATATATATTATATATATATATAAATATATATATATATATATACATATATATATATATACATATATATATATATTTTTTTTTTATTGCATTTTTGATTTCACTCTATATGTGCTGTTTTTTAACATGCATCATGCGACGATGTAAATATTTACAATATCGATCCTTTTTGACCAGCTTCTGCATGACTGCTTCACGTGGCTATTGTTCAGATCGAGGGTCGTGTCCCCCGATTATTTACGTGTTCAGTAAATTAAGCAATTTTGCATGCAAAAGACAGAGTAATAATTAATAAACAAAAATGAAGTAGTTCAAATAAGGTTTATTGAACGTGTGTGTACGTGGAATGATGAAGTGTGTGATGTATGCATGTGTGTCGATGGAAAAACAGTTCTTGAAAAGGTATAAGAAGAAATGAATCCGGCGTGTGGAAAGTCTTTGAAAGCCGTATACAAAGAAAATGAGTTGAGAACTCTTACCGTTGTCTGACCACGTGTTGACGGAAGAAACGTGTGTTGGTAGTAGGTATGCCGAGAGCAGTTCAAGAGAAAAGCGTGAGACGAAGCGCTAGTGTATTAGCGTCGTTCTGCCGAGGCCAATCGACCTGAAGAGAAAAGTGAGACAGAACGCTACTGTCAGCGTACTTCTGTCGAGGCTGGTGAAGAAGAGAGAGAATTTCCGTTTTGCACCGGCTTTTATAGTCCGAAGGGCAGATAACTCTGGTGTCGCTTTACAGCGCCACCTGTCGGTGAAAAAGCGACACCTACCGGCAAACCGGTGTAGTTATGTTTTGAAAGGAGGAGGTAAGTGAAATAAAATATATTTGTGCCAATAACAAAGTGGAACATAAAAAGGAAAATAAATAGTGTGATGGTACATGCCAAACTGAAGTGAAATAAATAACTAAATAAAATAAAATAGATAAAATAAATAAAAAAAAATGAAAAAAAAATAAACAAAAAAATAAAATAAAATAAAATAACTAAAAAGGAAAATAGTGTGATGGTACATGCCATACTGAAGTGACATAAATAAATAAATAAATAAAAAAATCAAACAAATAAAATCAAATAAAATATAAAATAAAAAAAAAATAAAAAAATAAATAAAATAAATAAAAATGAAAATAAATAGTGTGATGGTACATGCCATACTGAAGTAGAATAAAATAACTAAATAAAATAAAATAAATAAAATAAAAAGGAAAATCAAATAAATGAAATACATAAATAAAATAAAATAAATAAAAAAGAAAATAAATAGTATGATGGTACATGCCATACTGAAGTGAAATAAATAAATTAAAACAAGAAAATAAATAAAATAAAATAAATAAAATAACATAAAATTGAAGACAAATAAAATAAAAAACATAATTAAAATAAATTAAATAAAAAGGAAAATAAATAGTGTGATAGTACATGCCATACTTAAGTGAAATAAATAAATAACAAAAAAATAAATAAAAAATAAAATAAATAAAATAAATAAAATAAAATAAAAAGTAAAATAAAATAAATAAATACAATAAATAAAAAGGAAAATTAATAATGTGATGGTACATGCCATACTGAAGTGAAATAAATAACTAAATAAAATAAAATTATTAAAATTAATAAATTAAATAAAATGAATAAAAATGAAAATAAATAGTGTAGTGGTAGATGCTATACTGAAGTGAAATAAATAAATAAATAAAATAAAATAAATAAAATAAAATGAATAAAATAAATAAAATAAATAAAATAAAAAGGAAAATAAAATAAACTGAAATATACTGAAGTGAAATAAATAAAATAAAATAAATAAAATAAAAAGGAAAATAAAATAAATAAATAAATAAAATAAATAAAAAGGAAAATAAATAGTGTGATAGTACATGCCATACTGAAGTGAAATAAATAAATAAATACAATAAAATAAATGAAATAAATAAAAAAAAATAAATAAAAATGAAAATAAAATAAATAAATACAATAAATAAAAAGGAAAATAAATAGTGTGATGGTACATGCCATACTGAAGTGAAATAAATAACTAAATAAAATAAAATAAACGAAATAAAATAAATAAAATAAATAAAATAAAAGCAACTGAAATATACTGAAGTTAAATAAATTAATAAATAAAATAAATAAATTAAATAAAAAGGAAAATAAAATAAATAAATAAAATAAAATAAATAAAAAGGAAAATAAATAGTGTGAAGGTACATGCCATACTGAATTGAAATAAATACATAAATAAAATAAATAAATAAATTAAAAAAAAGGAAAATAAAATAAATAAAAATAAAATTAAATAAATAAAAAGAGAAAATCAATAGTGTAATGGTACATGCTATACTGAAGTAAAATAAATAAATAAAATAAATAAAATAAAATAAAATAAAATGAAAACGAAAATAAAATGAATAAATAAAATAAAATAAATAAAAAATAAAAATAAATAGTTTGATGGTACATGACATACTAAAGTGAAATAAATAAATAAATAAATAAATAAAATTAAATAAATAAAATAAATACAATAAAATAAAAAGTAAACTAAAATAAATATAAAAGAAAATAAACAGTGTGATTATACATAAATAAAATAAATTAAATAAACAAAAAGGAAAATAATATAAATAAAATAAATAAAAAGGAAAATAAATTGTGTGATGGTACATGTAATACTGAAGTGAAATAAATAAATAAATAAATTAAAAAAAATAAAATAAATAAAATAAAATAAATAAATAAAAAGGAAAATAAATAGTGTTATAGTACATGCCATACTGAAGTCAAACAAATAAATTAAAAAAATTAAATAAATAAAATAAATTAAATAAAATGAAAATGAAAATAAAATAAATAAAATAGAATAAAATAAATATAAAGGAAAATAAATAGTGTGATAATACATGCCATACTGAAGTGAAATAAATAACTAATTAAAATAAATAAAATAAAATAAAAAGGAAAATAAAATAAATAAATTAAATAAAATAAAATAAAATAAAAAGGAAAATAAAATAAATTAAAAAAATAAAATGAATAAAATGAAATAAAATAAACAGGAAAATAAAATAAATAAAAAATATTGCATACTGAAGTGAAATAAATAAATAACTAAATAAAATAAATTAAATAAATAAAATAAAATAAAAAGAAAAATAAAATAAATTAATACAATAAATAAAAAGGAAAATAAATAGTGTGATGGTACATGCCATACTTAAGTGAAATAAATAACTAAATAACATAAATTAAATAAAATAAAAAGGAAAATAAAATAAATAAAAATAAAATTAAATAAATAAAATGAATTAAATAAAATGAAAATGAAAATAAAATAAATAAAATAAAATAAAATAAATATAAAGGAAAATAAATAGTATGATGGTACATGCCATACTAAAGTGAAATAAATAACTAATTAAAATTAAAAAAATAAAATAAAAAGGAAAATAAAATAAATAAATTAAATAAAATAAAATAAAAAGGAAAATAAAATAATTTAAAAAAATAAAATGAATAAAATGAAATAAAATAAACAGGAAAATAAAACAAATAAAAAATATTGCAATACTGAAGTGAAATAAATAAATAACTAAATAAGAAAATAAAATAAAATAAAATAAAAAGGAAAATAAAATAAATAAATACAATAAATAAAAAAGAAAATAAATAGTGTGATGGTACATGCCATACTGAAGTGAAATAAATAACTAAATAACATAAATTAAATTAAATAAAAAAGAAAAATAAAATAAATAAAAATAAAATTAAATAAATAAAATGAATTAAATAAAATGAAAATGAAAATAAAATAAATAAAATAAAATAAAATAAATATAAAGGAAAATAAATAGTGTGATGGTACATGCCATACTGAAGTGAAATAAATAACTAATTAAAATAAATAAAATAAAATAAAAAGGAAAATAAAATAAAATAAACAGGAAAATAAAATCAATTAAAAAAATAAAATGAATAAAATGAAATAAAATAAACAGGAAAATAAAATAAATAAAAAATATTGCAATACTGAAGTGAAATAAATAAATAACTAAATAAAATAAATTAAATAAATAAAATAAATAAAATAAAATAAAAAGGAAAATAAAATAAATAAATACAATAAATAAAAAGGAAAATAAATAGTGTGATGGTACATGCCATACTGAAGTGAAATAAATAAATAAATAACATAAATTAATTAAAATAAAAAGGAAAATAAAATAAATAAAAATAAAATTAAATAAATAAAATGAATTAAATGAAATGAAAATGAAAATAAAATAAATAAAATAAAATAAAATAAATATAAAGGAAAATAAATAGTGTGATGGTACATGCCATACTGAAGTGAAATAAATAACTAATTAAAATAAAAAAATAAAATAAAAAGGAAAATAAAATAAATAAATTAAATTAAATAAAATAAAAAGGAAAATAAAATAAATTAAAAAAATAAAATGAATAAAATGAAATAAAATAAACAGGAAAATAAAATAAATAAATAAAAAATATTGCAATACTGAAGTGAAATAAATAAAAAATAAAATAAAATAAATTAAATAAATAAAATAAAATAAAAAGGAAAATAAAATAAATAAATACAATAAATAAAAAGGAAAATAAATAGTGTGATGGTACATGCCATACTGAAGTGAAATAAATAACTAAATAACATAAATTTAAAAAAATAAAAAGGAAAATAAAATAAATAAAAATAAAATTAAATAAATATAATGGAAAATAAATAGTGTTATGGTACATGCCATACTGAAGTGAAATAAATAAATAAAATAAATAAAAAAGAAAAGAAAATAAATCAAATAAATAAACAGGAAAATAAATAGTGTGATAGTACATGCCATACTGAAAATAAAATAAATAAATTAAAAAATAAAATAAATAAAATGAATAAAATAAATTAAAAATAAAAATAAAATAAATAAATAAAATAAAATAAAATAAAATAAAATAAAATAAAATAAATATAAAGGAAAATAAAAAGTGTGATGGTACATGCCATACTGAATTGAAATAAATAACTAAATATAATAAAATAAATAAAATAAAATAAAATAAAAAGGAAAATAAAATAAATTAAAATAAAATTAAATAAATATAAAGGAAAATCAATAGCGTGATGGTACATGCCATACAGAAGTGAAATAAATAAATAAATAAAATAAAATAAATGAAAACAATAAAATGAATAAAATAAAAAATAAAAATAAAATAAATAAATACAGTAAATAAAAAGGAAAATAAATAGTGTGATGGTACATGCCATACTGAAGTGAACTAAATAACTAAATAAAATCAAATAAACAAAATAAACAAAATAAAATAAATAAAATAAAAGAAACTGAAATATACTGAAGTGAAGTAAATAAATAAATAAATAAATAAAATAAAATAAATTAAATAAAAAGGAAAATAAAATAAATTAAATTAAATAAAATAAATATAAAGGAAAATAAATAGTGTGACGGTACATGCCATACTGAAGTCAAATAAATACATAAATAAAATAAATAAATGCAATAAAAAGGAAAATAAAATAAATAAATAAAATAAAATAAATAAAAAGAGAAAATCAATAGTGTGATGGTACATGCCATACTGAAGTGAAATAAATAACTAAATAACATAAATTAAATTAAATAAAAAAGAAAATAAAATAAATAAAAATAAAATTAAATAAATAAAATAGATTAAATAAAATGAAAATGAAAATAAAATAAATAAAATAAAATAAAATAAATATAAAGGAAAATAAATAGTGTGATGGTACATGCCATACTGAAGTAGAATAAATAACTAATTAAAATAAATAAAATAAAATAAAAAGGAAAATAAAATAAAATAAAAAGGAAAATAAAATAAATTAAAAAAATAAAATGAATAAAATGAAATAAAATAAACAGGAAAATAAAATAAATAAAAAATATTGCATACTGAAGTGAAATAAATAAATAACTAAATAAAATAAATTAAATAAATAAAATAAAATAAAAAGAAAAATAAAATAAATTAATACAATAAATAAAAAGGAAAATAAATAGTGTGATGGTACATGCCATACTTAAGTGAAATAAATAACTAAATAACATAAATTAAATAAAATAAAAAGGAAAATAAAATAAATAAAAATAAAATTAAATAAATAAAATGAATTAAATAAAATGAAAATGAAAATAAAATAAATAAAATAAAATAAAATAAATATAAAGGAAAATAAATAGTATGATGGTACATGCCATACTAAAGTGAAATAAATAACTAATTAAAATTAAAAAAATAAAATAAAAAGGAAAATAAAATAAATAAATAAAAAATATTGCAATACTGAAGTGAAATAAATAAAAAATAAAATAAAATAAATAAAATAAATAAAATAAAATAAAAAGGAAAATAAAATAAATAAATACAATAAATAAAAAGGAAAATAAATAGTGTGATGGTACATGCCATACTGAAGTGAAATAAATAACTAAATTACATAAATTTAAAAAAATAAAAAGGAAAATAAAATAAATAAAAATAAAATTAAATAAATATAATGGAAAATAAATAGTGTTATGGTACATGCCATACTGAAGTCGAAATAAATAAATAAAATAAATAAAAAAGAAAAGAAAAGAAATCAAATAAATAAATAGTGTGATAGTACATGCCATACTAAAAATAAAATAAATAAATTAAAAAAATAAAATGAATAAAATAAATTAAAAATAAAAATAAAATAAATAAATAAATAAAATAAAATAAAATAAAATAAAATAAATATAAAGGAAAATAAAAAGTGTGATGGTACATGCCATACTGAATTTAAATAAATAACTAAATAAAATAAAATAAATAAAATAAAATAAAATAAAAAGGAAAATAAAATAATTTAAAATAAAATTAAATAAATATAAAGGAAAATAAATAGCGTGATGGTGCATGCCATACTGAAGTCAAATAAATAAAATAAATAAATAAAATAAAATAAAATAAAAATAAAAATAAAATAAATAAATAAAATAAAATAAATAAAAAGGAAAATATATTGTTTGATGGTACATGACATACTAAAGTGAAATAAATAAATAAATAAATAAAACTAAATAAATAAAATAAATACTATAAAATAAAAAGGAAAATAAAATAAAATAAATAAAATAAAATAAATAAATTAAATAAATAAAAAGGAAAATAAATAGTGTGATGGTACATGCTATACTTAAGTGAAATAAAATACTAAATGAAATAAAATAAAATAAAAAGGGAAATAAAATAAATAAAATAAATAAAATGGAAAATAAATAGTGTTATAGTACATGCCATACTGAAGTCAAATAAATAAATTAAAAAAATTAAATAAATAAAATGAATTAAATAAAAGGAAAAGGAAAATAAAATAAAGAAAATAAAATAAAATAAATATAAAAGAAAATAAATAGTGTGATGGTACATGCCATACTGAAGTGAAATAAATAAATAAAATAAAATAAAATAAATAAAAATAAATAAAATAAAATAAAAAGGAAAATAAATAATGTGATGGTACATGCCATACTGAAGTGAAATAAATAAATAAATGAAATAAAATAAATAAAATGATATAAAAAGAAAAAGAAAATAAATGAAATAAAATAAATGAAAAGGAAAATAAATAGTGTGATAGTACATGCCATACTGAAGTGAAATAAAGTAATAAAAAATAAATAAATAAAATAAAAAGGAAAATAAAATAAATAAATAAAATAAATAAAAAGGAAAATAAAAAAATAAAATGAATAAAATGAAATAAAAAGGAAAATAAAAAATAAAAAATAAAAAAATTAAATTAAATAAATATAAAGGAAAATAAATTGTTTGATGGTACATTCCTTACTGAAGTGAAATAAATAACTAAATAAAATAAAATAAATAAAATAAAATGAAAAGGAAAATAAAATAAATAAAAATAAAATTAAATAAATATAAAGGAAAATAAATAGCGTGAAGGTACATGCCATACTGAAGTGAAATAAATAAATAAATAAAATAAAATAAATAAATAAAATAAAATAAAAAGGAAAATAAAATAAATAAATAAAATAAAATAAATAAAAAGGAAAATAAATAGTGTGATAGTACATGCCATACTGAAGTGAAATAAATAAATAAAATAAAAATAAATAAAAAGGAAACTAAAATAAATAAATAAAATAAATAGAAAGGAAAATAAATAGTGTGATCGTACATGCTACACTGAAGTTAAATAAATAAATAAAATAAAATAAAAAGGAAAATAAAATAAATAAATAAATAAATAAAAAGGAAAATAAATAGTATGATGGTACATGGCATACTGAAGTAAAATAAATAAATAAATAAAATAAAAAAATAAAATAAAAACGAAAATAAAATAAATAAATAAAATAAAATAAATAAAAAGGAACATAAATAGTTAATGTGGCTCATCAGCGTGGCTTCGGCAAAACACGTGTCCGTGGATAACTATTTTATAAACAACAATATAAACCTCAGCCCCCCACTTTCCTCTCTCCCACCCTAAGGCAAATTTGCTTACACTCTCACCTCTCCCCTTTTTCACTGCTTCCTTAATGGTACCCACTCAAAGCTTTCCATATTCATTTCACTCTTTGCCACGGCTACTACTTTTCCTTATCAACCCATCATGTCAACCTAATATTTCGATGTACTTGCATGACATATTTCTTTAAATATCATCCTGAGGAAGTCTTACAATAAAGACGAAACGTTGATGAATATATAAAAAATATCTCTTGGTTTTTCCTTTTTCATTCCCCATTACGTCGGATTACTCTCATCCTTCCTTTCTCAACAATATATATATATATATATATATATATATATATATATATATATATATATAAACAAGTAAAAGATGAGAATAAAGATTGTATAAAATACAATATCTATTAAATTATCAGTTGTTCAAAACAAGAGGTTTCATATAAAATAAATTTTATTATTCCTTCCTTAAGCCATGGCTTTTCAAAGAATGAAATCTTATCGTCAGAGGAGCACAAACAGATAAGTTGGTAAAGGGAAATTATTATGAGCTCAGAAAAGAATTAAACTCTCATTTAGGGGCTTTATTCAAGTTTTATTGTTCATATTTTTTTACGTTCATAATTTAACAAGCAAAAACTACCTATCATCCGGCGGCTATTAATCTAGCTCTAAGTATTCGTTTTAAATGTATAATTTACATTATATATCTTTAATATATATAAAATGTTTGTGTGTATGTGTGTGTGTGGCATTTGTATGTTCGCTAAAGAAAGAAAGTTTAAAGAATCTACATAAAATCTAAAAGTGTATTCTTATGTAAAATTTACCGGGGAGGACAATGGAAGTGTTCCCGAATCTCTAAGTGCACCCCTACAGGAGCTATGAGGCATAACCCTCTTGAAACTTCAAATATATCCTTTTTTTCTGAAATTTAAATTATATATATAAAATTTTCTGTGGAAGACAATGGAAGTGGTCGCGAATCTCTAAGTGCCCTCCTAACCTAAAAGAGGAGCTATGGAGGCTGAATCTACTTTAAAACTTCAAATATATCCTATTTCCATTCAATTTAAATGCTGTTACAGAACAGATGTGCCAGAAATGTTTTGCTCGATTCTGAAAAGCAATTTTTTCAGTAAGAGATGCTCCTCGCTCTGGCCGATCGACAATGACCAGTTGAACAAGATTGCCATTTGACAACCGGATAAATCAAAGACATTCTCAAGATTTCCAAATCGAGCGTGGAAAATTAATTGAATAAACTTGGTTATTTTTCTCAACTTGATGTTTGGGTTCCGCCTTCCTAAAAACACGAACAAACTTTTTGAAATTTGTCAGGGTGCATGTCCGTGGCCACCGAGAGTTACTACAGGCCGGTTGGCTAGAAAATGACGTCACTACATTGCGTGTCAAAACAATGGCCGTCGTAATAACAATAAGAAGGTATTTCGACTTCTCCATTCACTAAATAATCCATCAAAATTCAGGAAATCAACCAATTTTAATGAAATTTTCAGTATTTATTAATTAATGGTCACAGAATATAATAAATCCATTACTTTATTATAAAGCTTGGTCCAAATGTATTATTTCTTGTAAAAAAAACACCTTTACTAAAGTTATCCAAAATATTAAAACATGTTGACCATACGATATTGTAAATATTTAAAACAAAGCATTAGAAAACTTAAAAAATTGCATTTAAAAAAAGAAAAGAAAGGAACACGATTCGATTTATCCTGAAACTGATCTTTATTCAATATAAATTTAAAGAAAATAATAATTCACGATCAAATACTGCAAAAAACTGAATTATGAATTACCATTATTTAAACTTCTAACCCAATCAACCGTAAGTAATTCAGACTTTGAAATTTGTTTAAAAATTATACAAAAAAAAAGTTCAATGTTAACTTTTTGTTTAATAATGGAATCACCAACTCCTATCTTGCTATTAAGAGATAGGTACGTGCAAAATCAAAGGCCGATCCCCAAAATGTAAAAACATTTTGACCCTCCCTTCACTTAAAAATTCACCAAAAATTCAGGAAATCAACCATTTTAATGAAATTTTCAATATTTATTAATAAACAAGCACAGCAGATATAGTGAAACATTTTTTTAAATCTTAGTGAAAATGTATTATTTTTTTAAAAAACAAAATACACCTTTATTAAACGTATATTTTTATATATATAAAAAAAATCTATGATTTTTTTTTAATGAAAATAAGATCTGTATATGTTTAAAATATTTTTCTTTTTAAAACTATTTCGTATATATTACGAAAAATGCCCCTACACTCTTGTTAATAAAATCAGTATAACTCGAAGAATTAACGATATTATCATTGAATAAAGCATTGTTTAATTAATATTTTTGTGAAAATATTGATTAAATATGACGTTATTATTTCATTTATTTAATCTACAAAAGTACAGAGAAAAGATAAACTATACTACACTTAAGACATCGAAAAAAAGTAATTAAAAAAAAATGGAACACTACTTTTTTATCAAATAATGAATAAGTAATTCAGACTTGATTTTTTATATAATTAAAAAAAATTCAAACTTACTACACTATATTTAGTCGGTGTAAACATTATTACGTGTATCCATATTTGCAGTAATTATTTCTCTTTTGAAAATCCAAACATATGCAGTAGGCATTTTAACTTTGTGAATTATGAAATGAAATTTTTAAAAGCGCGAAATTATTTTAAAATTGGTTGATTTCCAGAATTTTGATTCCAATATTAAACAAACAGTTAACATTGAACTTTTTTTTTGTATAATTTTTAAACAAATTTCAAAGTCTGAATTACTTACGGTTGATTGGGTTAGAAGTTTAAATAATGGTAATTCATAATTCAGTTTTTTGCAGTATTTGATCGTGAATTATTATTTTCTTTAAATTTATATTGAATAAAGATCAGTTTCAGGATAAATCGAATCGTGTTCCTTTCTTTTCTTTTTTTACATGCAATTTTTTAAGTTTTCTAATGCTTTGTTTTAAATATTTACAATATCGTATGGTCAACATGTTTTGATATTTTGGATAACTTTAGTAAAGGTGTTTTTTGTTTACAAGAAATAATACATTTGCACCAAGCTTTATAATAAAGTAATGGATTTATTATATTCCGTGATCATTAATTAATAAATACTGAAAATTTCATTAAAATTGGTTGATTTCCTGAATTTTGATGGATTATTTAGTGAATGGAGAAGTCGAAATACCTTCTTATTGTTATTACGACGGCCATTGTTTTGACACACAATGCAGTGACGTCAGAGGGGGGCAAGAAGTTAGTTGCTTGGCCTTGTCAACTCTCGGTGGTCATGGCATGCCCCCCCCCCCATTTTTTGGAATGATTACTATCGGAAATTTTTGATTTCTTTCGATTGCTGTAAAAATAAAAGCTATTTTTCTGTTAAATAACAATGTCACCGTCTACTCTTGCTTCTGTGAATCTGAGGGACATTTTATCCAATTATTTTATTTCAAACAGGGAGTCACAAGGAAAATCGACCTCAAATAAAACTTTAATTACAATTGTTATGGATATCCAATTACCCCATCATTCATAAACTCATTATAGCTGCAAATATGCAAGGAATATCTAAGTATTCTCTATGTAAATGGCAACCATTTCATGTGTCTTTTTGTTGTATCTATAAATACGACATGCATGTCAGAAAGAAAGATAGAAGGAAACAGTTATTTACTTATAACATTTAGTTTATTTACAAATTGTTGGGGATAAACATTAAAGGCAGGTCAAAAGGTATACAAAGGAGATAACTACAAGAAATGAATCCTAAACAAAAACTACAACTGCTCCATGACAATGATGAAAATTCAGCTGCTGTTAAAGAGACCAAATAGAAGTGTGTGAATACACGGAAATGCCAAGGTACTCACAGAGTCTCAATGGTAAGATAAATATACAAACAAAGTCGTCTGGTTCCTTGACCATTGTCGGTTGACTCGATCAGAAAAATAATCCTAACAGCCAACACCATTAAGCTTAACAAAACATGCTATGCAGCAGAGCTGGTTCAGACAAGGTTCTACCAGTTCAGTAATAAGAGGCAGAATATCTTTTCTGAATTTCCACCATGTGGAGAACGAAAATACAAAATCATGTGCCAGTAGCTCCCTCTTACGGTAAAACCAAATATCTCCAAGGGAGATAACTCTGGCCCAACAAAAGTTTGGTGCCTAATTTTATTTGGTTCCAAGACTCAGAAATTAGTGCAATTCAATAAACATTTCAATTTTTTAATGTACAAAATCCACATTTTTTTAAATTTTTGCTCCTGTTAATTTCAGTTATAACTATGGCCAACTTTTTAAAATTAATGTTATTAACTTGATGCAGAGACTCTAAAAATTCGTCTTTATTTTGTTAAAAAGAAGAGTAGTGGTAGTAGTGTAGTAGTAGCAGCAGTAGTAGTGTAACCTTATTTTCGTCTGGAGAGCTAAAATTTTCGAGCAATGCAAGATGACATTTTTTTTTCAATGAATCATTTACTACAGAGTATCTATATCAATTTAAATCCTTCCTGGTCTATTGAGAGAGAGAGGGAGGGAGGGAGGGAGAGAGAGATGGGGAGGGGAACAAACGAAAGAATTTATTAACAAAAGACCACATATGTATGTACATATGATTAGCCTTGAAAATTGCTGTGGCAAGACCATTGAAGCAGAACTATTAACGTGTAAGTATAAAAACCTGCCACAAAACCTGAAGAATAATAAGTAGTCAAGGATCGTTAATAATAGAAATAAGCAAGGAAATGATACACGCTTTCGTTTTACAAACGAGTCAAATGAATGAATGAACAAGTGAGTGCAACTTAGCGATTTGATTAACACACAAGAAAAAATTGGATACTTGTAAAGAATGGGCACCCAGAGGATTTCAGTTCTTATGGGGTCAGGTGTGAGTATCGGCGGAGAATCCTGAGTCAGTCTTGAAAATGGCCGAAGCAGTTTATCATTTGGAGACCACCTTCTTTTCTTTTTTTTTCTTTTTTTGAAGAAGTTTTTTCAACTTGATTTTTTTTTTAGGGGAGTAAAAAATTCTTTGATTAAGCCAATTCAAAGAACAAATCCTTTCTTAAAAAAGAAATGTTCTTACTAACCGTTCATTTTATTTAATCATTTAATTAATTTACAATCATTGTTTCTGTGTTATAATTCTTCATTTACTATTCTTATTTTTGCTGTGCCCCGTCTGCTAACAAAACTGGATGTTGATCTTTCAACAGCTTCAGTACGTGTGTTAGCGATAGACAGGATTTTCGTTTCTCTGCGCACATCTTTCTTTTCCGCCGACTAATAAAGTGTCATCAAAGCGTCAGTATCAGCAGCTGCTGGCAAGCTGTATAAAGGGGGGGGGTCACTTAATGGTTACTTCGAGGCATTGCCCCACCATCACCAATGAGCAATATGGAAAATCAACCAGCAGCTTTTGCCCCAGGCTCGGAGTCAGATAACATGGTGCCATCACCACCATGACAATAACTATGTGCCAGTCGAGCAGCAGTAAAAGTTTCCCATCTATATCGGCAATTCCATTAAAATGACAATGATGAGTGACTGCAATAATACTACAGTAGATGTTGACATAGCGATCCATCATCACGACAACAGTGACAACAGTCAGAATCTGCAGTAGCTCTTTCCTGCCTGCTATCATCATCTTCATCACTGAATCTACACCAACCTGCCGACAAGTCATCAGCAGCAGCTCCCATTCTATCTGTAGTACAGTATCAGCAGCAACTCTGTTCCTAGCACCAAGGTTTGTAAGGAATGGAGCATCCAAAGGATTTCAGTTCAGAATCGGGAGCGAGTATCAGCGGAGAATGCCGAGTCAGTCCCGGAAATGGCCGAAGCAGTTTATGATTTACTACATACGAAACACGATTGCATACATCATCATCATCTGTCTGTTCCTATCTACAACTAGCAGCAGCGATGCTGATCATCATCATCATCACCATCATCATCATCATCATCACTGTATTTATCTATAACTAGCAGCAACCATCCTGCCCTCTATGACTAGCAGCAGTTTCCAATTCATCATCAGCAGCAGCATCAGCAGCAGCAGCAGCAGCATCATCTACTCCAACAACTCTTTTCTAGAGAAGCGTTTATTTCTATGAAAAAAAAACACTCCTATCTTTATTGTACACCAGAGTTCGCCTTCCCTTTGTTGTTGCCACATTCATCACACACCTTTTTATTATTTTTGCTTGCTAACAGGAGTGGAGGTACACTAGACGACATCTGTACTACCGCTCCTACTAAACCTTTTTTATTTTTCGAATAAAATAAAGTTACTGATTACAGGCGGACATATTTTAACAGGGCCACGTGCTGGCAGCATTATTCATAGGCCGGCCACTTTGCAAAAGAAAAAGAAACAAATCTAAGCCAGACACCCACCAAAAAACATCTTCGCTTCTGCCCTTGAGGCTAGCATTCACAAATATCCGGGGGCTTAGAACTAACATCAATGACGTAGAAGTAGAAAACTTTCTCTTAGTAAACTCCCCGGATATCCTAGCACTAAGTGAAACAAACCTACAATCCTGAATCTCCTAATACCATTTTGACATAACTGAATATCTCCCACTCTACTGTAAAGACTCTGACAAACATATGCACGGGCTAGGAGTTTATGTTCGGAACACCCTCCCCTTGACTAGAGAACATAGGCTAGAATCAGATGATCAAGCCTACATGTGCTTTAGATTAACCTTACAGCACAGCGTTAGTTACTTATATTTCTTATACCATTCTCCTTCGATCAAGGACTGTATACTGCTTAATATTTTCTCTGAAAGCATAGATACAGCACTCTCACTTCACTCGAGTGCCGAAATACATGTATTTGGGGATGTTAATGTACATCACCGTGACTGGCTTGGATTCTCCAGCTATACAAATATAGCTGGTAACTCCACGTATAGTTTCTCCATAGCGCACTCCCTCTCACAGATTTTCACTTTGCTGACCCGCCTCCCTGATCATGTGAACGAGTAAGCCTCACTTCTCAACCTTTTCTTGACCTCACTGCCTGAGGCTTGTGTGACGAATGCTTATAGCCCGCTCGGGAACGCTGATCACCTTGTGGTAATGATTGATATCACTCTAAAATCTCGTCCCAAAGCTGATGAGCCATTGCTCAAAACGATGAGATACTACAAGCGGGCTGATTGGGAATCTATCAGAGATCACATCAGAGATGCCTCATTGAGTGAAACTTTTTCTCTCTCTGCTGATCAGTGCACTAATGAGTTAATCAAATAGGGCAAAGCAGGCATTGAAGCACATGTCCCCATGTGGAAATTCTACCTCGAACTGTGCAGCTGCTATTGCTCAGAGGCAGCAAGCATTCCGATAATTCAACCGCCACATGTCAGAAACTTATAGCATCTAGAAATCATTGTAAGACTGTAATAGATGAAGCAAAGATAAGGTATACAGAGATTACCAGAAAAAGGATTGAGTCACAGAAACTAGGTACTCGCGATTTCTGGAAAATCTTCAATAGTGTGGTGAATAATGGGAAATCAACAATTCCCCCGCAATCCAACCACAATGATGTCGTTTGTACGCAACTGACAAGGCTGAACTACTTGCCCAGCGTTTCGCCTCAGACTTAACTTTGGACTCCAGAAACCACTCTCTCCCAAATTTCCCATTGCGGACTGAAGCCACACTTGATGACGTGACCATCACTCTATCTCATGTCTGGGACATCATAAAAAACCATGACACCTCCAAAGCATGTGGGCCTGATCTTATACCAGTAATAGTGAAAAAGAAATGCTCTTCTGAACTGTTCTCTGTCCTCTCCAACAAATGCTTTGCCAAATCTTGTTTCCCTGATAGCTGGAAAGTTGCCTCTGTGATACCAGTCTTCAAGAATTCTGGGGATAGAACTGACCCTCAGAATTATCGCCCTATCAGTCTACTCCGCTCTTTGCTAAAATCTTTGAATCCTTAATTAATCTAGCGATAGTCCTTCACTTCTTTAATGCTAAACTTCTTTCTGACCATCAGTATGGATTTAGGCAAGCACAGTCTACTTCGGATATCTAAACGGTCATCTCTGAACGCATATACCATACACTGGACAAAACAGATCAAGCTAGGACGGTAGCGCTTGATATATTCAGTCTTTTAATATATGAGAATTTGCCAATGATTTTAAAGCCGGAAATGACTTTCTTTCGACAGCTTCCAAATTCCTTTCAAATTTTGAAGGGTCACAATGTAGTTCATTTTTTTTGCTTTTTCAATTATCAAAAATTGAAATGGCTGACTTGCTTGCAAAGAAACCGAAATGCATTCTGGTGGATTTTATTTCATAATTAAATTATTTTTTAAATAGGATTTTAAAAAGTTCATTTAAGTACTTTACGCTGTTGAACTTTTTATTTCAATAAATGATTGATTAATGACGGATAAAAAATGTAAATTTGCTACATTTAAGCGAATATAAAATGATCCTTTCTCAGAATATTTATTAAAAAAATGATCCCTAAGCTGTTTTTTTTAAAATTAAACACTAATCCAAGAATCAAATGGGGTTATTTTATACTACACTTACACGACATAACTAACTGAATACTATGCTAAAAATTAAACAAATAATTATTTTTTTATATTTCATAATCTGAAAATGTGGTGCTTTATCGATAGTATTACAAAGAATTAAAAAGATTATTCAGTAATAATGCACATTTGGGTAGAGGAAGGTCGAAAATCACTATTATCGGGGATGTGAGTTCTCCGTTTTTAGCAGAATTCTGCTTTTTTTTAATCCAGAAAAAGAGGATTTCCGCTAAATTGCTAGAGCTTACTTCCTTATTTTATGTTGCTATTTGGCTGGATTTTCTCTTTGTTTTGAATCTATGCTTAATTTCTAAGCTCGGTGCTGATTGGTGCAAGCATTTAACTTCCTTTCTAGCTTGCCTCATCAGAAGCCATCTATTTCTCAGGCAAGCTGAGCACACAACCAGAGTTGATAACAGAGAGCGCCCATGAGATTCTCCCTGGCACAGGGAGGCACTGTCAACAACTCATCCACATTACTCGAACCGACCAGAAAACTTCTCTCTTAGCCTGCAACATTCCCACTGAGCCCACGAACTCTGGCGTCGACGATACCCAAAGATCCAACATGGCTACAGCAGCACACATGTGGACTTTATAACGTAGCACACACAAACATAACTATTTATACAAGGCCCAACTTAAAGACCTGTGTATGTACACACATTCTCATATATGAACTTTTTCCTTTCCTTACAAACAGGGCATTCAAACATTCTCATATATGAACTTTTCTCTATTTCCTACTTAAGGGACACTTATTCCACACACCACATTGACTTTCTAACCTCTTGTCTTCGTCCATACTTAAGGACGTATTTCATTTACTAACACTCTTCTCTTTCATTTCCTTTAACTCTTATGGTGCTACCAGATCAGGCTGTCTTAAGATACCGGCTTCCTGACTTAAAATGCACCAAACATTGATGTTGTTGTTTTTCTTTCCCCTTTGCAAAACTCAATCATGTTCTGCAAAGCTAAAAAAAAAACAGCAATTTTCCTCGACAAAACAACCAAACCAAGCACCATGAATAAATATTTAAAAATATAAAGAACTTGAAGCATAAAACTTTAACAGAATGACCGGATTCTGTATTAAATAACCCGAAAAGGGTTGATATGCCGTAAAATAAAACAACCAAACCAAACACCATGAATAAATACTTTTTTAAAAAAACATATAAAGAACTTGAAGCATAAAAACTATACCAAAATTCAGCATTAAATAACTCGAAAAGGGTTGATATGTCGTAAAACAAAACAACCAAACCAAACACCATGAATAAATACTTGAAGTATAAATTTTTTTACCAAAATGACTGGATTCGGCATTAAATAACCTGAAAAGAGTTGATATGTCATAAAACAAAACAACTGAACCAATCCCTTTTACTCACACCACAACGAAGATGACTCAATAAAGTTGCTTTGAATATTAACTTCGCCACATTTTCTATAGGGTTACTCTGGATTGGTAGAAAAGTAAAACATCACCTCACTCTAAAAAGATTTCTCCCTCACTTACCGACGACAGAAAAGATGAAATGTAGTATCAGAACAGATACCACATTTTCCCAATACTGTACTGGCATAGCTTGAATAGGTATCTTTTTACCAGTCGGGGATATGTCTTCGACAATCAGCCCAACAGTGACTTTGTTGTTGTCGGACTGAGGTATGTTTCTGCTCAGTCTCAGGAGGTCCACCATCCCAGCTTACCGTCTCTTTGAAAAGGGATTAGTTTATTGCTAATCGCCTGGGGCTCCCCTACCAGGGAATGTCAATGGGGCTGCTTAGCTATTTTTTAGGCCAGAGTGCGATAATCCTAGCGCGCTGCCTTTTCAAAACCACACCTGACCTTTTGTCTAACCTCCTGGAGAGGAGGTAAATAAAATAGTACATTTTCCTCTTAGCCAAGAATATGAAGCTTTGATATTTCTTGACTTAACAACTCAAGCTAAATATTATTTTAATTTTAGTTTATGCCGACTTGTTAATTTTTATAATTGATGTTTAATTTTTTAGTGAAAACAAATAATTGTTTTTTTTTTTTAAAGATTTTCAAATGTTCTTATTGTGTGAAATTGAAGTTCATCTTCTGCTATTGTTCAAACGGCTAAGGGCGATAACTCGATCAAGAGTTTTAATCAAATCGAGTTATTGATCGAGTTATCGCCCTTAATCGTGTATGTGCGATTACTAAGAACGATGGCGAATTTAAATGCTTGATTAACGATACCCAACAGTTGCAAGTTCAATTCCTAGTCACGACATAATTTTAATTGTGATTACTTAGCGATATAAGTAATTTATAAAACGTATTTAATTTTTAGGATTAAGCAATAATTTCCAACGCACGCGTTTTTTCCGTCTAACTTTTCGTTAAAAAAATGACATTTGTCTTCTTTTTTGCTAGGAAAAAAAGTCGGTACGTTTGTAGTTTACAGATCGTGCTATTTTTTAGATAGGATTTTCAAGTTACGGTATCTTTTGTTTATTAAATTGTTAGGTGAAAGTACAGAATAGTGAACGGCTTTCTAAATAATAACGTTATTATTTCAACACGGTCCGTAAACTGCAGACGTATCAAAAAGTGTAGTATCTGTTCTGATACTATATTATACATCTTTTCTACCCTCAGTCAGTGAAGGAGAAATCATTCTAGACTAAGGCAGTTTTAATTTTTGCCCTAATCCAGAGTGCCCCTTTTTGGGGAGAGCTGGATTCCCCTCACATTAAAAGCTTTGCCCTCGTGGGGAGGCAAGTAAATAAATCCTCTACTAATGAAATTAGTTCATTCATGATCGAAAAATTTACTATGATTTTAGACTATGGGTTTTGTTTACAATATAGATACGATATCAAAACGGTCTTTGATTTGTAGTAACATACAGAGAACCGAATGTTCACCGTATATAGAGGAAGAAGAAAGATGTCGAGATCGCTATTTTTCAGATGGGGTAGAAACCTTGTTGGATGAAAGAAAGGGTTGTTGTTGTTCTTTCTGGCTGGATATGAAGAAGATGGGTTACCATCGTTTTGTTATAAGGACAAACTTTCTTCCTCTACCATTCAAATCAATTTTATTGATACAGTTTCATCAATGCAACAAACATGATTCGGAAAGAGTTATGAAAATAGGAATACAAAAATAGGTTGAGTCAGTAGACATGCATGTACTATAAAATTAAGATTGAGTTTGGAATCTTTCATCTTGCCTTCTACCTGGGGATCGGGGTCACCTGACCATAAGATTGTGTTTTTTCCATATCAAGTTGAGGATACGTCCTCGGCAATCAGTCCGACAGTGTCTGGGCCATTTGAGTTAGGTGGCCTTTTTTCTGTCGGGCTGGGGTATGGTTCTGTGCAATTCTAGGAAGTCCACCTTCCCAGGCTTTACCTTCTCTCTTTGAGAAGAGATTAGTTTATTGCTAATCGCCAGAGGCGCACCTACCGGAGAATGCTGACGGGCTGCTCAGGCATTTGTTATAGGCCACAGTACTCTGCCTCTTGAGTGCTGGCTTTTCCAAACCCAACTTCCGACCTTGTGTCACATTATCCCGCGTAGTAATGGCAAAAGGCAAGAAAAGAAATATGACGTCTTGTCGACTGGACTATTAAAAACTGACTGATCATAAATTACGGGAAACGGTTTTAGCGGAAGTGCCATCCCATGCAAAAATGTTCTGACCGAACAACGTATAAATCACTCCGTGAGTGAGAACATGCTAGCGCAAAAGAAAATAGATCGTAATTATGTAACTGTTACAACCCTCGTTTCAAAATAGAAAGCGTTTAAAATCGTTGGTGCGCATGTGGATCCACGCAGAATTTCCGATGAAAATAATAAATGCAAAAATATTTATTTCAATCCAACCAAAAGTGTCTCGGCTTTTTCACACCGTTATTTCCAAATTCATCCAGTTTATTCTTAGAATTATCTACATTTTAAACCTGTTACAAAAAAAAAAAGACTCCTCTACGAGTTGAGTTCTTCCAAATGTATTGCATTCAGTTACATGTTAATTCTGCTGGAAAAATGTTGTGGTATCATCCCTATGTAGATACACAATGGACTCTAAGTATAAGTATATAATAATTTGAATGTAATCCACTCGGGAGGAGGGGGTTGTAGTAGAAGCTACACTGGCGACATTGTATTATTGTAATATAGTCGTGTACAGATAAGAACTCCCATCCATCAACTCTCCAGGTTGCGGATAGGAGAACAGCCTCAGCTGCGAACACACAAAATAAGCAGTGCCGGACAAAATCATGGGTTGTCCTCTGGCAAGGCATAGCACCTGGAAACCATGCTACCAAGGTTATGGTGAAACTAAGAGAAACAGCTTCATGGATGTATGCTTCCAGCAGATGAACTAGCCAGTTCAAGTCAATGGTGGAGCACGCTAGTTCAACAAAAAACTACTGTGTTGTCTATAGGGGTGGCATCCCTAGACAAAATACAACTATCGAAACATCTAATATGACTCATACACAAATTAAACACTCAAACCGCATCGCCCGTCGTGTGGGTTAACAAGTGACGCTATCTACTGAAGTCACGACTCCAACCACAATGTTAGAAAAGCCAACTACGGAGTCAGAAACAGCACAACATAGGGCAGCACGTTTACTACAGTGTAAAACGTATAATTTAATGTACACACACTTAGTTCAATCAACCAACTTCCAGAGCTGACTGCCTCTTTTGCTGAGCACAACATCATTGACTTCGTTTGCATCCAGGAACATCGCCTTTTTCACAATGAACTTGACCTAAAGCATCTCGACACAGGAAACGAGTGAGTTTTCATATCTGCCTCTGCTTGAAAAACCTCCAATAATTCTACAATTGACGGTGTAGGAATGCTATTCAGTCCACATGCATTGAAGGCATTAAAGAGCATCGAAAAAAAATCAGCCCAGAATTATAGTGGTTACCTTCAAAGGAAACCCTGAGGTAACAGCAATTTCTTGCTGCAGCCCAACAAATATGGCCAATGATTACGATGTCACAAAGTTCTACCACAATCTATCTTCGGTCATAAAACAGGCGCTGATTCTAGGAGGTGACATGAATGCTCAAATAGCTAAAGACGATTTCCACAGACATAGCTATCATGATGTAACAAACAGAAATGGTGAGCTCTTTCATGACTTCGTCACCGAAAATGGTCTCATATGTCTGAATACTAGATATAAAAAATGACCTGGTAAGCTTTAGACATTCACATATCCAAATAGTGCAAAGGCTCAATTGGATTATATATTAATCAACAAAAAATGGGTGAAAATGCCATCGACTGTGCAGCATATGATACATTTGACACTATCTCTTAAGACCATAGAATAGTATCTGCTTAGATCCGCTTCAGTCTAAGAAAAAAGTAAAAAGAGAAAGGTATTCTAAAAAGATACGAATGGTCAAAATTGTCAGACCATGATATCTGCAATCAATATACTGAGAAACAGATTCAGTGTACTTCAAGAAATGGCAACCTTTGCAAATAACAAATTTTAGCAACTTTTTATTGCTCACAAAGAAGCCACAAAAAACACATCCTATTGAAGCCGAAAGGGAAATGGAGAGTACCCTGGGAAACAGCTGCAGTTTCAGAAAAGAGAGAAGTCCCAAAACAGACCTCCAAACTGAAGCGGAGTAATCCAACTGCAATTAATCAATCTAAATTATTAAAAGCTAACAAAGACCTTGCGAACACCTATCAATAGGAGCAAGAGACATATGTCCAAAAAAAGAGTGATCTGATCTGGTCTACACTGGAAAATAGACAATCGGCAGTGGCATGGAAAATGGTAAATGAATTAAGCAGAAGAAAAGGCTCTGCAAAATCGAAGATTAAAGCAACAAGTGAAAAAGAAAGGCTTACATTATGGAAAAATCACTTCAGCAATCTCCTGGGAAATGTACCAACAGTCAATGTCCTACTGATTCAAAAAGTCATTGATGGACAACTCAATATTAAAACTGGGAATTTTACCATAGATGAGCTCGAAACAGTTCTATGAACATTAAAAATGGTAAAGCAGCTGGATTGGACGAAATTCCTCCAGAAGTCTGGAAAACAGGGAAATTCAATGACATCCTGCATTCTGTAACGATGTATATCAACAGCAATGCATTGATAAATCGACAAAATGGTATATATTCCATTCCTAAGAAAGGAGACGTGTATTGTCTCAAACTACTGAGGAATAACACTAATCGCCATTTCTGCCAAAATATAAAATGCTATGTTGTTGAACCGAATCCGACTCGAAATTAAGAAAGTCCTTAGACGAAATCAAAATAGATTTCGCAAAACTAGATCAACTTCTGCACAAATCTTAACGATCTGGAGGATTATGGAGAGTGTACGAGAAAGAAATCAGAAGGCCGTGGATTTCTCTAAGGCTTTCGATTCGATACACAGAGGGAAGATGAAGAAAATACTTCTGGCATACGGTATTCCAGATGAGACTGTTTATGCAATAATTATCTTGTACAGCAGAACACAGTTTATAGTGCGATCACCTCACGGAGACACCAACTTCTTTTAGGTCACTGCTGGTGTTCTTCAGGGTGATACTATAGCTCCCGATCTGTTTATAATCTGTCTTGACTAAATCCTCCTCCGACAAGTTGAAAGAAAATGATTAACATTGCTACCTGCAAGTAGCAATATGTATCTTGCAAAGAAAATTACTGATGCAGATTATGCTGATGAACTTGCAATTTTTGCTGACACAACTAAACAAGCAGAGCCCTACTACGAAGGAACGGCAAATTGCATTAGGATTTATGTTAACACAAACAATATAACAGTTGTTCATACTAGATTAATATATTTTTGTCTATTTTAAATCCAATGTTAGTATATATTTTCTTTATCTTCTCCATTCTGTAAGGGAAAACATATATACACATTCATTTACATATTGACGAAAGTATTCATTTACATATTGACGAAAGTAAAGTGGACTTGCAACACAACATAAAAGAACATACAATAAAAACGGTTTGTTACTCACCACTCGTAGTGGTCTCTACCATACATGGTACGTTTCGAATCTTGGACAGAGTCTCTTTATATTCGACCACATGGCATCCTGCATGGTGAACTCTACTCTCTCTCTCTCTCTCTCATGTTCTTGGCCTTTTGGCTAAGATCAAAGTGTAGTATCTGTTCCAATGGATACTGCACCCCATACTGGTATTGTCTTGTCTTTCGGGGCTTGACTTACGCCGATCAATGGGTCTGTCCTGTGCAGTTCTAGGAGGGCCACCCTCCCAGGCTTTGCCTCCCCTCTTTGGGGAGGAGTAAATTTATTGCTTACTGTCTGAGGCGCCCTACCGGGGAATGCCGACGGGGCTGCCCAGGCAATTTTTAAATGACCAGAGTGCTCACCTCTCGGGCGCTGGCTTTTCTAATCCCACTTTCCCGACCCGACCATGGGTCACATCTTACTTGTGGGAGTAAGATAAAAACTGGCCTTGTGCCTAACTCCTGGAGAGGAGTAAATCAATACTCTCTCTCTCTCTCTCTCTCTCTCTCTCTCTCTCTCTCTTCCTGTAGTCTGGGTCTCTCTGCCCAAAAGAGAAATAACACACAGGTGTCCTTAGCAACCGGTGTCATTCTCCCTTGTTCCATAGAGCATCACACAGCTGCTATATATACCCCCCCCCCGGTAGTGAGAGAGATAGCATGCGATGTCAGGACTGGCAACAGTTCACAGAACTTTCCCCATGCCAATCTTACCCTAATGGCAGAGCTCAACTTGCAACCACCTCCAGCACTCAACATCTCAAGATAACAAAAGGAGTCCACCACTTAAAGGGTATCGTTGTCCAATTTTAACTCAGTGCAAGGAACAATATTTATTCCCAAGAAAGAAAGTGTAAAGAAATGTTGTGTTTGCAGGTGCGTGCATAGTGGAATAATTCAGAAGGCGATTAAGTAAATTATTATCCAACTTGATAGGAGTTTTGTTGAGTGTTTTATGCATGGGAATAAAAGTCATATGTACATAGTAGTTCTATTCATGGTGCTGCTGGTAATTTGTTGCTCCCTTGTAGTTGTTGACGATGATGATGATTGGGTTTCACTTTGCATGGTGAAGTATTGTCATAGTGTTGTCATTACTGTTGTTATTAAAAAGGAAAGAGTGAACGAAACTGGTTGTGTTCGTAGTTGGCAGTACATCCTTTTGGCGGATGGAGGAAAAAGTTGGTTATGAGTTAACCGTTTTTGTTGGTGCGAAAATAGTAGTCAATAATCTTATAGTTTTATGTGGCAGTGTAGATATCTTGGATACAGCTGATTTCGTTTCTTCCCAAATCGGTGCTTTTATAAACAACTTCATAGAAGGTTCTAGATTCGAAATTTCTTGAAGCACATGAATTTGTTTGGTTAATCTGTGTGTGGGTGGTTAAGTTATGCATGCATATTTCATTTGAGAACTACTCAGCTAGCTAGTTATATCATTCAGAAAATAAGTCGATATCGAAAAGATAACTCATAAAACTTAGGAACGATATGACTCTCATTCCTCTCATTTATATACATCTGCACAATCTCCATTATAGTAATAGGTTTTTTTTATTTTTTAGTAAGTGATCTATAGTTGTAGGAGTCCATGACCCCCCCCCCCCTCCCCGAAAAAAGGTTTATGAACCAAACTGATGAAATGTTGCCCAGAGAAAGATTATCATATTAAAACATGTCACATATTCAAACATCACCTTAAAAGTAGAGATTTTGGTGCATGTTTTCATTAAAACTGAAGTTTGGTTTTATTAAGATTTATAGCAAAATCTGCAGTGTTTATTTATTAATAGCAGATTTACCCAGCGTTGCCTGGGTATCAAATATGTCAAATAAAAATTACGTAAGCTATGAATCACCCTCGCTCCTCCCATTTATGGGTTAAATAGTACATCAACTACTGTTCTTCTAACAATTCATTTACAAAAGTAAAACATTTGTTTAAGAAAAATGGTTCTCAGCATTAAATGACCGTAGATGTTAATATTCCGGTAAGCAAAATATCCCAACCTTTTATATTATATATTATTATAATAGATAAAAAAAAATGAATTATTTAAAACCAGGCTGAAACGTTCACAGAAACATGTTGATTCCAAATATACGATTGGTTTTTCTGATTGTAAAAAAAGAGAGAAAGAAAGAAGAAAGAAAAAAACAAAAGGAAGTAAAAAACAAAGAAAGTAAAAAATGAATTAAATAAAATTCTTAGGGCCCGAAGATCTGAGCCCTAATCAATGATAGTAATTATAAGTCCTACTATTACTTCTACTAATACGACTACTACTACTAGAAAGAATGAAAAAAATTAAGACAAGTCCGCAGGAACATGTTGATTCTAAATATACAATTTGTTTTGCTCAGAGATTAACCATTAACAACTGATGCATGGACAAACATATACACATACAAATATTTGCTTTATATATATATATATATATATATATATATATATATATATATATATATATATATATATATATATATCCCATCTCTTTTAATTATCTCTTTTAATTATTTCAATCATTCTAAGTTAAATTACATTGTGTTATCAGAATAGGCCCTCTCTCTTTGTTCCTCTCTCTTTTCTTCTCTCTTTCTTTCCTTCTCTCTCTCCCTCCATCTCTCTCTCTTTCTCTCTTCCTCTTTATCTCTCTCTCTCTCTCTCTCTATTAATTATTTACATTATTCCATTCCTCTCACCACTTCTTGTCTCATTAGCCCTTTATTTATGTTATTCGCCCTTCCTCCCACCATCTAAAACATTCATATAGGGGTGAAGTGTGCACGGTGCAAGCAAGACTTTTAGTAATATCGCAAATAAAACAGGGACCAACCACAGCGCAAATTTCAGATTACCATTGTCATGATGTCGTAATTTTAACTTCGATACGATACAAAAAGAAAATGATATTAAATATTGATACCACAGAAAAAATGTGCTTTTTTTATACTAATGGGTCACTGCTTATCAAGGCCCAGGGGCCACTTGAGGATAAGTGTCAATGAGATTGTCGGTTGAACGATGATCGCCGTCACGAGAGGATTGGAAACAGTGTGTGGAATGGGCATAAGATTACTTAAGAGAAAGTGATTATTCAAGAGGACGGACGGTTCAACAAGTATTTGAAGAATTTTTATGGCACTGTTGTAGAAAACAAATTTCTTCAGTAATATACTATATGGGATACAGCATTACTATGAGGTGTAAAAAATTAAATTAAAAATTTGTATTCTGAAAACAAAAATTACTGTGAAGCTCTGGTAATAGCACTGTAGAGTTGTTGGTGCGTGTTGAGATGTTTGATGGAGATTGGAGATTTTGGAGTCACGGCTGTGCCTGTATTCATCTGACTCAGTTTGCCTGAGATGAAGAAGAAAAATGGATCTCCAGAGTTCCCTATAAAAATAGCAACATCTTCTCTACAATAACATCAACTTTATTTAACACAAGAAAGTAAGATAGGTTGGCCTGGCCGGCATGTATTAGAGTAGAAATGTAATTGAGTCCAAGTCTGTTAGTTTCGGCTTTAGGGCTCGCCTCCTGTCAAAACACAGACGAAAGACAAGCCAGGAATTTGACTTCTTGCCAAATCGGCATCTCCTTGGAACTGATAGCATTTGCACGGCATAGAAGACATTGCGAAGGCTGATGCAAAGAAAGTGGGCTCCCTCTACTGTGCTAGAAAACTTTTCACACCTGACAGTATGCTATATCTCTACAAAGCGACCATCCGCCCATGCATGGAGTATTGTTGTCACATCTGGGCTAGTGCACCGTCCACCAGTCTCTCCCTCTTAGACAAGATCTAAAAAAGAGTCTCTAATCTAATAGGTCCCTCAATATTCACAAAGCTCCAGCCCCTGTCCCATCGCCGCAATGTTGCATCCTTGTGCTTGTTTTACAAGTACTTCAATGGAATGTGCTCCAATGAACTTGCTGCTCTGGTGGCTCCTCGTCATAAATACACTCGACCAACCCGACAATAAGCCAAATCCCATCCATTCACTGTGGAGGTCCTAGATGCTGGAGAGCCTTCGGAGCAAGACTACAATAAGGACCCCAGTTCATAAACACAATACGCGGAACATATTCCGGAAGTCACTAGCGTCTTCCGGTTGACCTCGCAATACACGTGGCTGCTATTTACAAAACAACTTGTAAATAAACCTTTTATTTCGGAATTTTTTTTTCTTTTAACATGTTAATATTTATTTTAAGGCAAAGGGTCCATAAATAAAAGAAATAAAATATTAACATGTTTTCTTTTAAAAGATGTTTTGTCACATGTTTTTGTGTCACTATTTACTTGCCTCCCCACGAGGGCAGAAATGGGGTGTATGAAATATTTATCGCCGGACTAAAGTAATCTTCCGTTTGTAGGGAAAAATCAAGTGTAATGAATAATTACGAGTAACTTTCATTACTCTGACTTATCTCCCTTTTGGAGAACTCTCTTGCTTCTACTAACCACTATAAATAGTAGCACTAATACTGTACCGACATTGTGTGCTGAATAAAGCTTTCCCAAGTTACGTCTGTTCTCGTTAGTCATTACAATTTATTCAGCACACAATCAACATGGAACAATTAATGCGCCCACAACGGTTCAACGTGGAACCTGACACTTCTAACTCTGAACAACGTTGGACTCATTGGAGAGCGACATTTGAAAACTTTTTGCAAACGTTGCATGCAGAAAATCCACTACGACCGATAAACAAATTCGGACTACTAACTAACTATGTATCTCACACGATACACGAAATTATTATGGACTGCAGCACTTATGAAGAGGCTATAGAAACATTACACACCAAATATTTTCGCGATATTTACTTGCTACACGGCAACAGTAAAATGACGAATCTTTGGAGCAGTTTTTAAAGGAATTACGAACTCTTAGCAAGAACTGTAATTTCCGAGTAATGTCTGCCGAAGACATTCGAGACGAGCACATTATGGATGCTTTTATTAACGGACTCCAAAATGTGCAGGTAAGACAAAGACTGCTCGAAAACAAATGTCTGGACCTCAGAACAGCTTACGAACAGGCTTATACGTTCAAAATTGCCCAAAAACAGTCGGTGTTCTACCTGCAGTCGGATACGGTCGGTGCTGCTTTGAACAACACACACTCTTGTTATTCGGCCCCCTCTTGTGTGCATTCTTCTCCGGACCCCTCCTCTGTGACTTCTTTTCCTAACCAGGAAATTCCGGGCACTGCAAACCTTTCAGAGTTGCCTATCACCACTGCTTCCACAGGTCGTAAATGCCACTTTTGTGGGTTAAGTACACACCCTCGTTTTTTTTTGTCCGGCCAGAGATGCTAGGTGTCACAAGTGTGGGAAATTGGGACATTTTTCTAAGGTGTGTCTACCAAAAATAATGTTTCTAAAAATTCTATCGCCTCTCTCATGGTAGCTACTATAACAGCTGCGTTTCCAGACTCCCTCTCGAAAAGTATAATGCGGGTTAAAATTAATGGCGTTTCTACTGATGCATTAATTGACACCAGCAGTTCTAGTAATTATATTAATTTTGATATTGTAACAGCTAACAACGGGAAAATATTTTCTTGTTCTACTCGTGTGTCTATGGCGAATGCTTCTTTATTATCACGAGTAATTGGATATTGTCTGGTTAATTTACTTTAAAAAAATATTTCATACAAAAACATCAAACTTTTGATAATGAAAAACCTTTGCAGTGACGTGATACTGGGGCACAATTTTCTTCAGCATCATACTCGTATTGAGATTCCCTTCGGAGGACCCAAACCAGTCCTTAGCATTTGTGGTTTAACAGCAGTCAATGTTCAGTACCCATCTCTCTTTAATAATTTATCTCAATACTGAAAACCTGTAGCGATGAAATCTAGACGCTACTCACTTGAGGATAAACAGTTCATAAAAACCGAGATTACGAGAATGCTTGGTGAAGGAATCATTGAAATGAGTGAGTCTCCATGGAGGGCACAAGTAGTAATAACATCTTCCGAAAACCAAAAAAAAAAAGACTAGTAATTGATTACTCTCAAACAATAAATAGGTTTACTCAACTGGATGTGTACCCACTACCACGGATAAATGAAATTATAAGCGAAATTGCTAAATATAAACTGTATAGCACACTAGACCTTAGAAGTGCCTATCACCAAGTGGCTATCAAACCAGTCGATCGACCCTACACGGCTTTTGAGGCAAATGGCCGTCTCTACCAGTTTAAAAGAATACCATTTGGAGTAACGAATGGTGTTGCCAGTTTTCAGCGAATTATGGATAAAATAATTAGCGATGAAAAATTGGAGGACACTTTTGCCTACATTGATAATGTAACAATATGTGGACACAACTATGCAGACCATAATCATAATCTGAAACGATTTATGGTGACGATAAAAAAAATACAACCTCACACTAAATAACGATAAATGTACTTTTAGCGTAGACACCATTAATTTACTAAGATATACCGTAAGCAAAGGATCTATGTCACCAGACCCAGAACGATTGAAGCCGCTGCTAAAACTGCCAATACCTTATAATATGCGTGCCCTAAAACGAGCCCTTGGTATGTTTGCACATTACTCACAGTGGATTGCTTCTTTTTCAAGCAAAATTCACCCATTGGTACAAACGGACACTTTCTCTCTCTCGCACACAACAATGGAGGCCTTTAAGAATATTAAAAAGGATATAGCCAATGCAGCAATTACGGCTATAGACCCCACTATTCCTCTGGTGGTGGAGATAGATGCATCTGATTATGCAATTGCTGCCTCTCTAAGACAATCCGGGCGTCCGGTCGCTTTTTTTTCAAGGACCTTGTCGCGTTCAGAACAGCGACACTCAGCAATCGAAAAAGAGGCTTATGCTATAGTGGAAGCACTCAGAAAGTGGAGACACTATTTGATCGGACGACATTTTAGACTGATTACTGATCAAACATCCGTCGCATTTATGTTTAACACCAGGACAACAAGCAAAATCAAAAATGATAAAATAGCGAGGTGGAAAATAGAACTCTCCTGTTTTTCTTTTGATGCAATCTACCGACCCGGTAAAGAGAATGCTGCGGTTGACGCACTATCGAGAGTATGTAGCTCGATACCCAACACGGATGAGCTTCGGACCTTACACAATGAACTGTGCCACCCAGGAATAACACGAATGACACACGTTGTACGAACCAGAAATCTACCATATTCTTCGGATGACGTAAAGAAAATGATAAAATCGTGTACAATATGTGCTGAACATAAACCACAATTCTTCAGGCCTAAAACCGGGACACTGATAAAAGCGACACAACCGTTCGAGAGAATAAACATCGATTTTAAGGGTCCACTACCATCTAATAATGGGAATCGTTACATTCTAACCGTCATCGACGAATATTCACGATTCCCATTCGCATTTCCATGTCCAGACATATCAGCGAAATCGGTGATACGGTGCTTGTGCTCTTTATTTGCCATTTTTCCTCAGGGAAACGCCCAATGTGAGCGCTGTAACGGTATGATATGGAAAAGCATACAACTAGCAGCCACAAACCGCAAATGCCCAATTACCCACTGGGAAGATCTTCTCCCAGAATCTCTGTGCGCCATTAGAACACTCTTATGTACAGCCACAAATGCCACGCCTCACGAGAGGTTTCTTCCATTCTAACAAAGAAGCTCGGCGGGAACTTCGCTTCCATCATGGCTCTCGAAACCTGGAACGGTTCTTCTGAGACGTTTCATCCGTCATAGTAAGAATGACCCATTAACGAACCAAGTAGAACTGATTGAAGCGAATCCACATTATGCATTGATACGACATTCTGATGGAAAAGAATTGACTGTTTCCCTTAGAGACCTTGCACCTGCAGGGGATATACCTACACTCAATATAACCCCCGGGGAGACACCTACATCTCAAGACCCTTCCACCTTGGCTGAAGGTCAAGCTGCACCATATGACTCATCTACGGACTCAGTACAACCATCAGATACGGAGTCCATAACATCTGTAGAAAGTCAAGGTGCTCAGAGCGAGCCAGAGGTGAACGATCATCCACTTGCTTCAAAACGAGCTCATCCCCGAACCGATTCAGAACCCCTGTTTTCAGAATCACAACCACCCGCACCCAGAAGGAGACGGATTTATACTCACTCAGGACGGAGTGTAAAAATCGATTCCTGCATATCGTCAGACTCAGAAACCCAGAGTCCTGATTCTACTCCCAATATCAGACTACCGAGGCGTTCCAACAGAACCAGCAAAAAGCCCGGTCGATGGAACGACTTTATTCCCTTATGATTGAAATAGAAAGGGAGTGAATGTAATGAATAATTACGAGTAACTTTCCTTACTCTGACTTATCTCCCTTTTGGAGAACTCTCCTGCTTCTACTAACCACTATAAATAGTAGCACTAATACTGTACCGACATTGTGTGTGCTGAATAAAGCTTTCCCAAGTTACGTCTGTTCTCGTTAGTCATTACATCAAGCTTCCCAAAAAGGGGCACTCTGGATCTTACCTCAGTTTAGAAGGATTTTTTCTATACTACACTTTGCTCCTAGCCCGAGGAGGCAAAACGGAAGATTACGCAAGTTATTGTAATAAATAAACGAAATATATATGCTTTTTAAAAAATCGGCTGACTTGTAATCTTTCGTTTTGCCTCCCCACGAGGGTGGAATTAGACTTCAAAAATCAGTTTCCAAACGGAAGCAATTTAAAGTTTATGAAGTTTTTTCTTTTTTTTTCTGTAAGCAACAATTATAAACAAATAAATAAAACTTTGCTATTTACTCGCCTCCCTACAAAAAGAAAAAAAAGTATTTTCATATAGCCCTCCACTTTTTCTTAAAATACACAACACGAAATATAGAATGTTCTGCATTTAAAATTTGTTTTTTATTTAGTGAATAAAAGTAAAACAAAAAAAAACGATAAATTGTAGTGGTCCATGAAATAAATTTTGTGAATCCTAATGATTCTACAATCCATACACAATTTGATTGAGAATACATGGATGAGGGCCAAATGCAAACGCAGATACGCTCTTTAGCTCATATTTGTCAGGATTTATTTGGAGAGGCAGAGTCGGCCAGAACAAATTCAGCGAGATGCTCTGTTGCATTAATTTTATTTATTCTTTCTAAAAAAACTTTAATTAAAACTTTAAGTTCTTGTGAAATAGTTTATTTTTATCAGTAACTACAAGTTACTTATTAAAACATTTCGGTCAGAAGAAATTCAGCGAGATGCTGTGTTGCATTATTTTTTAATTTAATGTTTAATGCTGGTTTCATTTTACTTTACCTAAGTAATACAAAATACGAAAAAATCTTGTGAAATATTTATTTATTTTTTTACATAAATGACAAAAAATCTTGTGAAATGTTTTTTCATAATAAAAGAATTTTAAAAATACAAAAAAATCTTGTGCAATACTTTTTTATAATAAATGAAAAAAATAAAATACAAAAATATCTTGTGAAACAACCAAATAGAATTTTACAACAAGTTTCAAATTAATACGGATAAAAAAAAAATTGTTGTGTCATTTTGGCCATCCGTACACAATATTTTCTACCGCTAATGAATTGGACACAACCACTTTAGCTTAATCTCCTTTTATTATTAACCCCCTTTTATTATTAAAAGATAGTTAAAAAAAATAAATAAATAACTTACCTTACCCCTAACCCTATGCTCGACTGGTACCCCCAGACTTAGGGTTAGTGGTAGGGTGATTTTTTTTACTCTCTTTTAAGCCTAAATTAGCGACCATCTAAAAAAAAAAAATTTTAAATAATAATCGCCATTTTTAATTTACTCGTATTTGGCTAAGTAAAAGTGATGAAAACATATTCAATGATAATAAATTTTGCAATCAGTTTCAGAACTTCAAAACTATACAGGTCGGTATAAAATTACATTTTCTTTCTTATTTGTTGTAAATTTTGTTTGTTTTCGATTTCTCGGTCATTAACTATACTGCATGAATGCCCAAAACTTGCATATTAAACCGAAAATATTAATTCTGTTTCGGATAGATTTTTGATCGAATAAGGAAAACTTTTCTTTTTTTTCTTCTTCTTAAAATACTGCATGAAAAGATACAAAAATGCAGCCATTAACTCAGTTACAGAATGCGACGTCAGACAAGACCGAGGCGGAAGTGACATTTAAAGAACCTTGAACTCACTGGCATTTGTTGGAAGAGGTGGGGCGAAGTGTTAGGAGAACGGGTGAGTGAATGGAGGGGGCGAGGCGACCAGTGTTGCTATAGATACGGAGCATAAGCTATCAAAATGGCGGACCGCTCTTTCAGCTGTAGTACTGCAACAACGAGTAACGAGACGGTGGACGAAAGACTCAGTGAACTGACAGGCGAACAACTTGCGTTTGCAGTTAAAGACTTAGAGTAAGATTTTTTTCTAATGTCTCCTCGGTCTCACTTTATATATATATTTTACTCTATAAATTTAACGTAAAATGATCACCCATTTCTTAACCTCATAGCGTAGGACAAAACAAGTAACCACTAAAAAAAATGGTTACTCGTTCTGTCCTGCGCTATGTTGTCAAGTACTGGGTGATCAATAACGCTTTCTGGTCAGGAAGTAGGTGATCATTTTACTTTATGTTTATATAGTAAAGTGAACCCCGCTGTAAGGTTTAAAATATTTTTTCAGCTATTTCCAGGGTTTTAATCTTTAATCGCACAATAAAACAACAACAAAAAACAACATAGAACCTCATTTTTATTTTTCCGTTGACAGCGTGGGAGCAAAGGTAAAATTTTACTTTTTTTTACCTTTTAGAAGGGGATCTTGTTTCCAGCATTAATTCGCTATAAAATGATCCACAATCAATTCATTGTAAAATGAGCACTTTTACTCCCAAATCGGAAGTAGAAAGAAGTCAAGCATAATAACGAAAACATGAAAATAATACACTTTTCTTCAAGTAAATATATATAATGAAATTATTGTGTGCTGTTCGAAGTAGCAGCGGCAGTGAATGTTGTTTTTACGTATCAACTCTAGATTGGACAAAAGCTCAAATCAGCAGTTTCTTTCAACAATGCACAAATATTAAAAAAAGAAAGATTAGTCTAGTCGAACTTAGATGTTATTTTAATCACAACGCAAGAAATATTCAGTACCGAAATTCTGCAAGTATTATAAAAACCCAAACACACAGCTTTCTTTCTCTTTCCTGTTTTTTTTTTTTACTAATGTGTCACCGCTTATCAAGACCCAAATGCCACTCAAGGATAAGGGTTAATGAGTGTCAGGTGGACACAGACAACACACGGGCCTCATTGGGGCAAAAGCCCTTGACAAATGCAACAAGAAACATACACAAACTTCTGTACGCCTAGCAGAACACACACACACACACTGCTCACCGAACGCATATACACAGTTCATGCATACATTCTCTCACAAACGAAACAAGCATGCTAATATACGCATACGCACACATCTTCATGCTTATCCCTTTTACACACACGTAAACGCACGCGGCGCCAGCCGAAACAAACATATGTACTCAATTTCACCTTACAGACAAAACAATTCTTCTTTCTTCGTTCTTGAGACTCTCTGAACTTTCAAATTCTGCAAACTCTTTATTTTTCGTTGTCTTGAGTTGTCGATAAAAATTAATTACTTTCTATGGAAAGACTTTGTCATTCTTTCTTTTGATAATGGCCTATACTCAACAGTACTCAGCTGCGCTACAAGCAAGTGTTCATTTTACCATGAAACAAAATTGTAAGTAGAAGGTTATATAAAAAATATATTTCATCCCATAAGCGTGAACTTTAGTGTCTACTCATTAATTAGTAAACGTAAGAAATACCTTATATAAATAAAGATTTTGTTGTCTGTCTGTCAGTCACAATTTTTTAAACGTAATAAATACGCTGCGTAATTCGTTTCATTTCAAAATATCAGAGATCTTATCTACTTTTAGAAATGGAGAATATTGCATTAACAGTAAACAATAAATTCCCAACAAATAAAGCAGATGTCATTACCAGAAATCGAAACTGAAACCTTAATATCTTCAGTCTGAGGTTCTACCAACTGACCCATTTGCACTTTCTTATGAATAGAGCTTAAAACATTACCGTAACAAAATAATTATAGCTTTAGTGTGACGTCATAGATTTACGAATTACGTCATGTTTCAAAGCATGAATTCAAACATAAGTGATAATAAAAAATAAAAAAAATTGAATAGGGTAAACATTATCAATAGCGTTTGAAATTATTTTAATAGTCCAAAACAATTTATTTTGCTTTAACTACGTATTGTATGTAGTTCTTTCACAAGTATATAATCCTCTTAGTCTAGCAAAAATATGCGACCGGAGGGATGTTATTCTCACAACGTTTCGGCCGATGTAACCTCCGACCTTCTTAAGGTGCATCTTTTCGAACTTGAGAATCTTTCTGTCGAATCTATATGGAATTTCGAACTGGACTCTTTATTTAATATAACAGGGGTAGATTGTTCTTATTCCATCAGGGTAAAAGTAAGTCATTTTTATTTTATTCTTAATTAGTATTGCCTGCAGTGAGGATTGAACCTTCAATTAATAATTATAAATAGTAGATTAGAATAAAAATAGACATTCACTTAGCTATAAAGCAAGACTCTGAGTAAGTTTGTTGAGTTCTATAGCCTGTCTTGATGTTTACACTGTAATCGGCATAAATATAACTTAAATTCTCCGTATCACGTAGTAATTTGATATGGCCGTGAGGATTGAGTGAAAGCGTGCAGATCCAAAGGTGGCTCTGTGAACTGGGTTCGCGCCTCATGACCGTCTGAAATGATCACTTCCCTGCAATGAAGAGAGCAATAAGCTCGAAACGATGTCGTCTGTACGTGAAAATATAATTTATTTTTTAAAATATTATATATATATATATATATATATATATATATATATATATATATAGTAATAAGTATCAATACTAGACATCTAAAAAAGAACAAGATAAGGTTTAAAGCTCCCAAAATACATACTAGAATTGTCCAGTTCTAAGTGACAGTCCTCTGAAAGTTGAAGGTTCACCAAGATGAGAATAGCAGTCTGAATAATCCAAACAATCCAAATTATCAATCCTCATCTCAAAAATTACGAAACATAAAATTCTTAAAACTTTCTTTTATTATATTTTATTTTTTCCCCATTCTTTTATGAAATTTGTTTTTTACTTGTGCAGATTTATTAAACACTTGACGCTGCAGTTTAGCGATTCCTTTGAGAAAAGGTTATTTTTTGGTTTGCAAGCCCATTTTAGATAATACTTGTTATAATTCTTCCTTGAAATTGTATTTTTGAAATGTTTATGCAATTATTTATTAATTTTTTGTTTTGTTTTAAACGCTTTTATAAAATAGAATGAAGAAAATGAAATAGTACTTTTTTCTCCTTGGCTTTGTCCTCTGCAGGACGCCCTAGGCATCCAGAGTTGACCCTGAGCCTCTGTCTTTTGTGAAGCCAAAGGATAGGAAGCCTGCCGGTCCTTTTCGAACTGGAGTGTAAAATTTTAACAAATCTTAGTTCTAGCTATGAATGACAAGCCTCCATATATGGGAGCACATCTTAGCATGGATTGTAAGACAAACTCCTATATTATTTTTGTAACAACACGGACATCAAACGAAAGGAAAACAAAGTCCTTTTTTAAACAACAACGAAACACTGTTGGATGTAGGTTGGCCAAAGTTAAGACAGTGTCAAAGTGAAGAAAGGAAGTAGCTGTTTATCTTCAAGTGAAGATAGCCGGCGCTCGGTTGCCAGTGACGAAGGCAAGAGAGAGGAGACGTCTGTCTTAGGCGGTGCCAGGAAACTCTTTGGGACTGCTGTCCAAATTCTATGTGGTCTTGAAGTAGTCTTTCAAGATTCGGTTGAAATCAATGTCTGGAGACTGATTGGTCCGCGTGTGATCAAATCACCTCACAGGGACTGCTCTTCGAGAGAGAAAATAAATGTCAGTATTTATGATTGATATACACCTATCAGTTTATTAGATTGATTCTATTTTATATATAAGGTCTTAATCAAGTTTTAATTTTTTTTGGGGGGGGGGGGGGGTAAACTTTTATTCACCCCCCAAACAAAGCACATTGCCACTGAGACGTAAGGGGCTACTGTGAATTAGGGTTCATACCTACAGAGACATCCTAAGTAGGGAGTTGAGCAGCTAGATGTCTATTTACATTACATTTAAATTTCTGCATGTTAATAAAGTCAGGGAAGCAGGGATCAGGGAGGGAATTCCAAAGTCTAGCAGTTCGAAGGAAGACACTATTAGCATAGAAAGCTTTCCACAACATGCGTATGGTTTTTCATAGTTAGATTTCTAATTTTTTTTCTTTCTTTCTCATTAACAGAGATAAAAATGGCGTTCTTGCAATTGAAACTGAAATGTTTGAAAGATTTTACAAAAAGCAAGACACCAGCTCGCTTACCCTCTCGACGTCATTCGCTCCCACTTCCCATGCACCTGCGGGTGAAGCACCCCGGCCTACAGGCAGGAAGCGCAGCAAAGTCCGATGCCATGCCATCGACCGTACGATACGACTGAGCACTGAGCAAAAATGCAACATTTCACAAAAGGAAGTCGAAAGAATAAAAGAAGAAATGACCAGAGCAGAAGAAGATTCAGAGAAAGTATTGGACTTGCACAAGGTGAGAGAAGAAACGTTGGTCAAAAAAATATCTACTACTCCATATGTTGTCTAGCTTGTACAGATCGTTGGAGAAGAAGAGTATGTGAAGACAGATTTATGAAACGCTGAACGAATATCCGTCCCAGAACGAGTAAAACTAATTCCTGAACAGAACAATTTTGCACCACTTTTATGTTCCCTTACGGAGATTAGAATCAAGATATAATGATGCTAAACCTTATGTCTAGAATCCTTATTCCAAATTTGATCAAAATCTATTACATGATTTCGATTCTAGAAAATGTCTAAAATGTAAGGTTTAAGCTTAATGGGTCTTAAGAAGAAACTGAAATTAAGGGAATCTTGCTTAATGTAGTCTAATGACTACGGATCAAATTTAATGCAAATCTGAAATATTTTAAATTTTTAAATGGAAGGTTGTGCCTGTATTATGCCCCTAACAACTCTTTAAAAAACCCAACGAAACTGAAATTCGAGGAATATTTATTAAAATTTCACAAAAATCGGAATTATCTTAATTTTCTTGGCTCCCTTTGCATAAAACTAAATTAAACTAAATACAGGCCACATTACTTACTCTTATGCCTAACAACTAACTTCATAATGATCAGTTAATTAGTTTAGGAGTGAATATTATCTATAGAAATATATAAACATATACACATACCTAACTTTATATGAATAGAGATGTAATTGTAAATATGGCTGACAGCACAGAAGTAAGAGGTCTCCACTGCTGAGAAAGCAGTTGGGTTTCCAATCTCAGCTTGAAGAACTCACATATTCTAGCCACACTGAAGAGCTGTGATATGGTGAAATAGGCAATCTGGATAAATAAATAAATACTGTGTGTATGGAAAGTAACTCCTTATTAATAAACTAGTGTACACCCTCTGTCAAAAATGGCGGAAAAAATTATGCTTTACCAGTGTTCGTACAAATATTCATATAAAATCATAGATTTACGTCAGCAATTTAATTTTTCATACATAAATTATTATCATTTCTGATGACCTAAAGAAACACCTACCGTTGACTTTTTATTTTGAGTGAAAAATTTATTTCCGAATTCATTTAAGACAGCAGGTTTGTCTGATTTGCTATTTGCTTTCCAATGTAAGTTTTTCTAATGCTTTTTTTTAAATTTCAATAAGATAATTAGGGACTGAACTCAAAATGCGACTCATTTCTGATGACCTAAAAAAGAATAACACCAACCGTTGACTGTAGGGTATACATGTCGATAGTGAGCAGAGCTGCAATCTTTGCATGCTTTCTTTTTTTTTTACATTAAAGGTCACTGTTTATCAAGACCCAAAGCCACTCGAGAATAAGGGTTAAAGAGTTTGACTGGTGGATGATGGGACAACATCGTGTTCACCGGCACGATGGTTGTAGCAGGGCAGAAATTGATTATTTACGGGGACGGTTCAAGAAGAACTTGCTTACATTGGACTTGAAAACGACCATATTGTTGTTGGCAGGGAAGCAGGCTCACGGCACTGTGTTCCACAGATGGGCAGTTCTAGGAAAAAAGCTCTGCCCATGGAAGTTTCGTTTCGTCTTGGGCATGCAGAGGGAGAAAGGGAAATCATTGACAGTTGTTGTAGCTAGACGGGTTCTTATTGTGAATGTTTTCAAGGGGGTATCATAGATTTGAGATCAGTCGACCACCTACCACGAAAATAACGGTAGAGCTAAGAAAGTCTAGCAACATCTTATCTGTGAGAGAGTAGCTGTAGGGAAGAGAAGAGGACATCTCCCACTAGATTTCAAAGTCGGTTTTGGACTCTGTCAAGGCAGGAATGGGTGCTCTCAGCGGTACCTCCCTATATGTGGCAGCAGTACTCCATCTTAGAACATATTTGATTCTTGTACAGGTAGAGGATGGTGTTGGGCGTGAGATGCCTTCTGGAGCAGTAAAATGATCCAACCATTTTTCCAGCGGTCTAAGCAACAGATTTGATGTAAGTCTTCCATTTCAAGTCTGAAAAAAAGGTCAGTCCCAGGAACTTGTCAAAGCAGTGGGCTTCCTCAAGGGGAGAGCGTTCATTTCAACAGGGACAAAGTGGGGATCGGAGCGTTGGTGGTGAAAGGAGAGGAGCTTGGTCTTTGATGCATTAAAAGTAACCAGCTACCTTTTCCCTCATAGCACCACTTACTTCAGGTCGGAAGAGAGAGAGAGAGAGCCAGAAAGCCTGTGATACTCTGAATTCTTCCGCCTTCTCTCCGTCGTTTTTTATGTCTTTTGATCCCACCCCTACCTCCACTATTTTAGTGTTCACGTGTCTCTAAACATTGCATCTTGTCAACATGCAGAGATGCTGCCAGGTGTATACGAGCTTGTCTTCGCATCGACTGTAAGACAAACTCCTATAATATTTTGTGTAATAAGACGGTCGTCAAACAAAAAGAAAACAAAGCATTTTTATAAATAACAACGCTACATTTATTTGAGTGACCTACACCGTTGGGTGTAAGTAGCCGAAAGTTAATACGGTGTAAAAAAAAGAATTAAAGTAAGAAAATTCGGTTGGCTGCTGAAATTCTTCTGCAAGCAATATATCTTCACATGAAGATAGCTTTGCTCGATGTCGGTAACGGAGACAGGAGAGAGGACGATTTTCTTCATTGATGTCGGGGGAAACTCTCTGGGGCTGCTCTCTAACTCCCAAGGGGACGGAAGTAGTCCTTCAAAGTTCTGCTTAGACTTAATACTCCCTTGAGACTGATTGGTCTTCATATGACCAAATCACCTTGCAGGGGTTGCTCTCCACTTAAAGAAGAAATAAATGTAAATGTTTATGACTGCTACAGGTGCACCTCCTAAATCCTTGACGCATGAAATTCCCAAAGGACGTGCTTGAATTATACCATGAAAAACGATACGCTGCACACAACCAACTTGTTATAAGATAATAAAAGGAATTTCTTGTTTGTCGATACATCAGTCCAACGATGCATCTGCATTTAATTTGAAATGCAATTAGCAAATTATTTGTTGAATAAATTATGGTAATTAGTACATATATTTTTTTTTCTTTTAACATTCTGAATATGGTTAGATTGTGAATTTCATTAACGATTCCATGGGTGGCCATTTTGGTGGAGGGTCACTCTGTCTAACGTTTACAGATATAATTTTTTCAACAAAATCTCTGGATATATATATATATATATATATATATATATATATATATATATATATGTGTTATGAGGTTTAAAAAGACTAAATATACATTCGGATTGTACACATTATAAGTTATTTCGACCTTAACTAGGTCTCCTCGGATGTGTTTCCAACCATAATTCAAACCCAAATGGAAGAATTTTAACACCATTATATATTTTAAAACAAAGTAAAAATAAAGAATAAAATAAAAAATAAAAAATAGAAAAATAAAAAGAATTTCAACGATATTCTATTTATTGATTGGTCTCTATAATATAGAAGGGATGGGAAGGGGTGATTATGTTAATTAATAAATTAGGGTGATGGCATTAACGGAGTATAAAAATATGTAAAATCAAAGTACAAAAATAAATTAGGTTTCCTATTTTTACAAGAAGTCAATCCTCGATTTAAAAGGTGAATATAACTGATCATGATTAAAACCTAATTGCGTTCGTTTAAAGGAATAAGAGTTTTTTAAAATTATGTAACAATGCGAAAGTTTTGATTAAATTTCAGATTGCGAATGTTATACGTTTAAAAATTAAAATACGGAAATTACGATAAAAATAGGTACTACAACTGCACACGATTAAAACATGTTTTATTATATGACGATGAATTAAAAGTATGGTGAAGTTAATATAGGTTTAATTTACAAAAAAATAAAAATAAATAAAAATTTAAAATTTAAAAAAATTTTTAAAAATTACAGGTTAGTTATTTTAAATTTGTGACGGTGTCTACATTTTGCCAATAATTCGTCCCTTTTATTTAAGATATTGTTGTCTGCATATTTTAGGATTCTAATTTTTTCTTCCAGACATAGATTGCATCTATGTCTGAAACCCCTCGGAGTGCTTGACTTACATAATATAGCCCAATCAATTATTGGTTTTAATCCCCTATTTTTTAGAAACCACACATGCTTTGCTAATTCAGTTTTATTAGTGATATTTGGAATAGAGAACGAATGTTTGTGTGTGTAAAAGCGTTGCTTCCATTTGCCAGCCGATATTCCTATATATATTTTTCTATCATTTGTGTTCTCTTGTGGGTAAATTGTGGCTTTGTACACTACATTATCTACATTGCAGTTTCCTTTCAGCGGGCAGTTGCTTTCAATACGACAATTGCATTTTTTCTCCTTGTCCTTACTCTTGTTAGTGGTTGTTTCCAAAATCTTTTTATTGTGAGAAGTGATTATGCTGTCCATGTTTTTTGTACACGAGTAACTAATTTTTACCGTTTTACGGTTGAATATTTTATATAACGGGTTACTTTTGGTGAAATGCTTGTCCAATAAATTTAAGAATGTTCTATCAATATTAATATTGGATAGTTGACAGAATGGAGAGTTGAACCAGATAATTCTCCGTCCTCTGTTCCTAGGTTTGCTTTTATTTGTCTCTTCAACATATCTTAATTTTTCATTAAAACCACTGTTTCCTAATGCATTATCGAATGTATGTTTACTTCCGTTAAAAATATTTATATTGGATGATAGTTTGTTAATTCTGGTATTTATTGTTTTTGGAATATGTTTAATAATGCATTTCGGGTGATTGGATTTTACGTTTAAGTATATGGGAGTTTGATTGTCCTTGGTATATGGTTTGAAAGTTTCTTCTTTTAAATTTAATGTAATATCAAGGAAGTTTACTTCCTTACAATTTGATGTAATATCGATCTTTAAACCTAGATATTTAAATGCTCTACACAACTTTTTTTGTATACTTGATACTAAGGGGCCATTGCTTTTAGGAACTATAATTAGTCCATCATCCCTATACAGGCCTATCAAATTAGGGTCTACTATTCTGCTAATTGTATATATAATAAAAATTCCCACTATGTCTGCAATTTGTGCAGAGTCAAACGACCCTATCGGAACGTCAAATTCATTACCGTTTTTTTTAATCCAATTTACTCCATTGTGGCTAGAATTGATCTCCGACAAGCCAAGATTATGTCTTCTTGTTCTTTTGAAATATCCGAAAAGTTTCTCGCATAGTTTATACTATTGGTTAATAAGTCTTCAGAAATGGAGGGATAAAAGTCTATTATGTCAAATTGGATGAAAGAGGCTTGATTTTTATTATTCATTTCTTTAAACCAACCAATAGTGTCGCCTGAGTCCTTCCATAGATTAAATTTAGTAAATCTTAGCGTTTCACTAATTACCTTTTGCAATATTTTTCTGGATACATGACCTAATTCTGTTTTGGTAGCGTTAATTAATCTGGATTGTTTGTTGTTATGGAAGTTTTTTTATGATCCTTTATCAATATATATGCATTTTTCTTGTCAATTTTACCTACTCTGTCCTCTATTTTTAATTTCGAAGTAAATTCTTTTGTATCCTCGTTGATTATATCCTCGTTATTGAAAATATCTTTTCTATATGTATTCGAAATTTTATCTGTAATTAAATTGTTATATTCAGCTGAGTCCATTTTATATATATTCGCTGATTTGTCCGCTTTAACCCACACTTTGTTGGATCTATTTAAATGTTTAATGTCTCTGGCGAGTTCTGATTGAAATTTGTTCGTGTGTTTTTTAAATTTGATATTTCTCACTATGTTAAATAAATCGGCTTCGAAAGGTTTTAATGCCTCTATTGGTTTAGCTGTATTTTCAGTTCTAAAACTATACGTGTCTTTATGTTCACTTCTGGTCTCCGATTTTAAGTAAAAAAATGCTTTCCACCTCAATCTAGTGATTAAGTCTGTAATTTTTTCTGTTAGTGAAAAAGTGAAACTGTGTAGGCTGGGATAGGGGATGTTCTTCATAGAGTAAGCAGGTGTAAATTTCTCTATTCTCGGTTTGAGTAATGTAGCAATCAAGTCAATTTAGTATCCAAAGTCCTTAGAGAGCTCAACTCACGCTTAGTGGGGAGCCAATGTAGTTTTCAGGTTCGATTATTTTCGATAGGATTTCGAATCAGAGAGCTCTATGTCCGTTCAAACAGAGCAAGAATAAGTTATGAGGTTTAAAAAGACTAAATATACATGCGGATTGTACACATTATAAGTTATTTCGACCATAACTAGGTCTCCTCGGATGTGTTTCCAACCACAATTCAAACCCAAATGGAAGAATTTTAACACCATTATATATTTTAAAACAAAGTAAAAATAAAGAATAAAATAAAAAATAGAAAAATAAAAAGAATTTCAACGATATTCTATTTATTGATTGGTCTCTATAATATAGAAGGGATGGGAAGGGGTGATTATGTTAATTAATAAATTAGGGTGGTGGCATTAACGGAGTATAAAAATATGTAAAATCAAAGTACAAAAATAAATTAGGTTTCCTATTTTTACAAGAAGTCAATCCTCGTGGAAACACATTTTCATTTAATATTAAATAGGCATATTTGAAACAAAAAGCATTTAAGGCTTAAATTATATATTTTTCACCATAATGTTATTTGTATTTAATTTCATTGTTAAAAAAACAAAAAACAAGGGACATATTTCATGATCGAGTTGTGTGTCTGACTAATGGAGAAATGTATAGTTTAACAAAAGATTTATAAAGTCGTGGTGAATTAGGGTTTATAGGTCCGAGGGATCAGGGGATATTTTAAAATATTACATTTTTTATTGAAATGTTCAACTACAGTTCTGCATATATCAAAATAGCTTAAGAAATAGTCTCATATCAAATCCAAATTTTACTAACTAGATTATAAACAAAATCTCCAGCCGTTAAATCCAAATTTTACTAGCTAGATTACAAACAAAATCTCCAGCCGCTGAATCCAAATTTTACTAGCTAGATTACAAACAAAATCTCCAGCCGCTTAATCCAAATTTTACTAGCTAGATTACAAACAAAATGTCCAGCCGCTTAATCCAAATTTTACTAGCTAGATTACAAACAAAATCTCCAGCTGTTAAATCCAAATTTTACTAGCTAGATTACAAACAAAATCTCCAGCCATTAAATCCAAATTTTACTAGCTAGATTACAAACAAAATCTCCAGCCGTTAAATCCAAATTTTACTAGCTAGATTACAAACAAAATCTCCAGCCGTTAAATCCAAATTTTACTAGCTAGATTACAAACAAAATCTCCAGCCGTTAAATCCAAATTTAACTAGCTAGATTACAAACAAAATCTCCAGCTGTTAAATCCAAATTTTACTAGCTAGATTACAAACAAAATGTCCAGCCGTTAAATTTAAATTTTACTAGCTAGATTACAAACAAAATCTCCAGCTGTTAAATCCAAATTTTACTAGCTAGATTACAAACAAAATCTCCAGCCGTTAAATCCAAATTTTACTAGCTAGATTACAAACAAAATCTCCAGCTGTTAAATCCAAATTTTACTGACTAGATTACAAACAAAATCTCCAGCCGTTAAATCCAAATTTTACTAGCTAGATTACAAACAAAATCTCCAGCCGTTAAATCCAAATTTTACTAGCTAGATTACAAACAAAATCTCCAGCCGTTAACTCCAAATTTTACTAGCTAGATTACAAACAAAATGTCCAGCCGTTAAATCCAAATTTTACTAGCTAGATTACAAACAAAATGTCCAGCCGCTAAATCCAAATTTTACTAGCTAGATTACAAACAAAATCTCCAGCCGTTAAATCCAAATTTTACTAGCTAGATTGCAAACAAAATGTCCAGCCGTTAAATCCAAATTTTACTAGCTAGATTACAAACAAAATGTCCAGCCGTTAAATCCAAATTTTACTAGCTAGATTACAAACAAAATGTCCAGCCGCTAAATCCAAATTTTACTAGCTAGATTACAAACAAAATCTCCAGCTGTTAAATCCAAATTTTACTAGCTAGATTACAAACAAAATGTCCAGCCGTTAAATCCAAATTTTACTAGCTAGATTACAAACAAAATCTCCAGCCGCTAAATCCAAATTTTACTAGCTAGATTACAAACAAAATGTCCAGCCGTTAAATCCAAATTTTACTAGCTAGATTACAAACAAAATGTCCAGCCGTTAAATCCAAATTTTACTAGCTAGATTACAAACAAAATCTCCAGCCGTTAAATCCAAATTTTACTAGCTAGATTACAAACAAAATCTCCAGCCGTTAAATCCAAATTTTACTAGCTAGATTACAAACAAAATCTCCAGCCGTTAAATCCAAATTTTACTAGCTAGATTACAAACAAAATCTCCAGCCGCTAAATCCAAATTTTACTAGCTAGATTACAAACAAAATCTCCAGCCGTTAAATCCAAATTTTACTAGCTAGATTACAAACAAAATGTCCAGCCGTTAAATCCAAATTTTACTAGCTAGATTACAAACAAAATCTCCAGCTTTTAAATCCAAATTTTACTAGCTAGATTACAAACAAAATGTCCAGCCGTTAAATCCAAATTTTACTAGCTAGATTACAAACAAAATCTCCAGACGTTAAATCCAAATTTTACTAGCTAGATTACAAACAAAATGTCCAGCCGTTAAATCCAAATTTTACTAGCTAGATTACAAACAAAATCTCCAGCCGTTAAATCCAAATTTTACTAGCTAGATTACAAACAAAATGTCCAGCCGTTAAATCCAAATTTTACTAGCTAGATTACAAACAAAATCTCTAGCTGTTAAATCAAAATTTTACTAGCTAGATTACAAAAAAAATCTCTGGCCGTTAAATCCAAATTTTACTAGCTAGATTACAAACAGAATGTCCAGCCGTTAAATCCAAATTTTACTAGCTAGATTACAAACAAAATGTCCAGCCGTTAAATCCAAATTTTACTAGCTAGATTACAAACAAAATCTCCAGCCGTTAAATCCAAATTTTACTAGCTAGATTACAAACAAAATGTCCAGCTGTTAAATCCAAATTTTACTAGCTAGATTACAAACAAAATCTCCAGCTGTTAAATCCAAATTTTACTAGCTAGATTACAAACAAAATGTCCAGCCGTTAAATCCAAATTTTACTAGCTAGATTACAAACAAAATCTCCAGCCGCTAAATCCAAATTTTACTAGCTAGATTACAAACAAAATGTCCAGCCGTTAAATCCAAATTTTACTAGCTAGATTACAAACAAAATGTCCAGCCGTTAAATCCAAATTTTACTAGCTAGATTACAAACAAAATCTCCAGCCGTTAAATCCAAATTTTACTAGCTAGATTACAAACAAAATCTCCAGCCATTAAATCCAAATTTTACTAGCTAGATTACAAACAAAATCTCCAGCCGTTAAATCCAAATTTTACTAGCTAGATTACAAACAAAATCTCCAGCCATTAAATCCAAATTTTACTAGCTAGATTACAAACAAAATCTCCAGCCGTTAAATCCAAATTTTACTAGCTAGATTACAAACAAAATCTCCAGCCGTTAAATCCAAATTTTACTAGCTAGATTACAAACAAAATCTCCAGCCGTTAAATCCAAATTTTACTAGCTAGATTACAAACAAAATGTCCAGCCGTTAAATCCAAATTTTACTAGCTAGATTACAAACAAAATCTCCAGCTGTTAAATCCAAATTTTACTAGCTAGATTACAAACAAAATGTCCAGCCGTTAAATCCAAATTTTACTAGCTAGATTACAAACAAAATCTCCAGCCGTTAAATCCAAATTTTACTAGCTAGATTACAAACAAAATGTCCAGCCGTTAAATCCAAATTTTACTAGCTAGATTACAAACAAAATCTCCAGCTGTTAAATCCAAATTTTACTAGCTAGATTACAAACAAAATGTCCAGCCGTTAAATCCAAATTTTACTAGCTAGATTACAAACAAAATCTCCAGCCGTTAAATCCAAATTTTACTAGCTAGATTACAAACAAAATGTCCAGCCGTTAAATCCAAATTTTACTAGCTAGATTACAAACAAAATCTCCAGCCGTTAAATCCAAATTTTACTAGCTAGATTACAAACAAAATCTCCAGCCGTTAAATCCAAATTTTACTAGCTAGATTACAAACAAAATCTCCAGCTGTTAAATCCAAATTTTACTAGCTAGATTACAAACAAAATGTCCAGCCGTTAAATCCAAATTTTACTAGCTAGATTACAAACAAAATCTCCAGCTGTTAAATCCAAATTTTACTAGCTAGATTACAAAAAAAATCTCCAGCCGTTAAATCCAAATTTTACTAGCTAGATTACAAACAAAATCTCCAGCCGCTAAATCCAAATTTTACTAGCTAGATTACAAACAAAATGTCCAGCCGTTAAATCCAAATTTTACTAGCTAGATTACAAACAAAATGTCCAGCCGTTAAATCCAAATTTTACTAGCTAGATTACAAACAAAATCTCCAACCGCTAAATCCAAATTTTACTAGCTAGATTACAAACAAAATGTCCAGCCGTTAAATCCAAATTTTACTAGCTAGATTACAAACAAAATTTCCACATCTAGTGGGGAAAACTGCTAAATTGGCAACACTCTTTCTAATGCCTGAACCTGGTACACAGTTCCAAAAAATAACATGACCTCTTTTACCTGCTGATTTTTTCCTCAGGTATCTTTGATTCCTATCTAAGGTTGGGACTTTTGACTAGACAAGCTAAGAATAGAACAGGATGGTGAGATATTCGGTGGGAGTGTGGTGCAGAGTAAATAGCCTCGTTTGCGTTGTTTCTGGTATGATTACAAACAAAATCTCCAGCCGCTAAATCCAAATTTTACTAGCTAGATTAGAATACATAGTAAGATAAAGGAATGAGGAGTTTTGGAATGGGTGGAGTACTCAGTGATTACTATGCTCGTTTACAAAAATAATTCTCTATCTGAGGCAAACATATGAATGGGTGTTATTTTTTTATAATCTTCATGCAGTGAATCCAAATTTAATAACAGTTTTACTCTATCACGTATATTTTTCTTTCTTTCACGTATCATGTTTTTACTATAATGCAAATGGATGAAAATAAGAGATGCCCAAAGAGCATATTAAATAAATGAATAAAAAATAAATCATTCATAAGGTCAAATTTCATTCCTTCTGCTAGTATATATATATATATATATATATATATATATATACTAGCAAATATATGCTCCCTCCGGTCACATATTTTTGCTAGGCTGGGAGCCTGATATCATGATGAACAAACTACATACATTGACCCCCTCAACAGGAAGAGGTAATGCGTGAGAAGATTATAAGACGAACAAACACTATCTCCCTCCCTAAAAATAAATAAATAAGAGTTAATGCCTGGGAGGATGATATCATGACAACAGAATTGATAGTACACTACCCCAAACCCCTAAAATAAGGAGAAAGTAATTCTGGGACGATAATATCGTGAGGAACGAACATATATTATACAGCCCCCCCCCCCCCCAAGTGGAGGTAATACCTGGGAGGAATGTATCATGAGGAATGAAAATATACTACACTGCTCCCTTCCAAAGGAGGAAGTAAAGCCTCGGAGGATCCCCCACCATCACCACCATCAAAAAAAAAAGATGTGGTTATGCCTGGTCGGATGGTATCATGACAACAGAAGAGAATGTAATGCCTGCGATTATGGTTTGATAAGTTTTATTGTACATGTAAAATGCCGAAATGAAAAGTGGACTGAAAAATATAGTCGCCATCTTTATGAACATAGAGAAGTTTGTTAGCTAAGGAAGAACGATTACTTCCTTTCATATTTTTTTAATTAAAAAAAGACGTTTATAACCTTAAGTTATCGTTCTTTTTTATTCGACTTGTTTAGATGGCGACTATATTTTTTTGACCTAATGCTTATTTTGGCGTTTCATGTGTTCGATGAAACTTGACATAACTTTCTAATACTTTCTTTTGTGGTTTTTTTACTCAAATATGGTTTAAGTAAAAAAAGATTAATTCATTATGAGTAATGCCAAAACTTATTTCACTCTAAATAATTTATGTAACTGAATTAATGGCAAATGAAAGTAAAAATACCCCTTTTCCTAAAGAGTAGGGGTAAATTAAAAAGCCAGCATGCCTGTTTTTTATTTATTTAATACTAGGGGGGGGGGGGAGAAATGTCGATAACAGAATTTATTAAGAATTGAAAGAAAACTTTACATTAAAAAACACCTTACAATTTAAACAGAGACTATTTCAGACTGTAAATTTATATTTTTTTGCTCTTTTATTTCATAAATAAATCATGTCCTTCAAAAACAATAAAAAAAAAAGAAAATCTATCGTTGCTAGAGAAGGGGAGGAGAGAAGGTGAAGGAGAGGTAGAGATGACGACGCTAAATTTTATTTTTTGTAAAGAGCCCAGAGCGTGCGCGTGAGCGAGAGAGAGAGAGAGAGAGAGAGAGAGAGGAAGAGAGAGAGAGAAAGAGAGAAAGCTTTAGCAGTCGCCCACTCTTTGTGAACTCTTATACCTCATCGGTATATCTTTCTAGCTAGCTAAGACATATTAGTTTCATGTAAATTATCTCCCTTGATATTTTAGGAAAGTTTTTTCATAATCTATTCATATTTTTATTAAATTACTTCAATTAATTATTGTTAATATCGACAAAACAGTTGCAGATAGACAGGGAAAATACAATCATAAAATCAGAAATGAATAACAGCAAACATTAATTAATTATAGACTGATAAAAAAGAAACTATGTAAATTTGAATGTCTATATGGGTTTCTTTAGTACTATACATACCGTATTTGAAATAACATTAACCCGTTTTGATGGTAATATATGAGTAATAAATAAATAAAATTTTCATATATATATATATATATTATACTAGCTGGACCCGTCCTCTGGCGTTGCCAGGGAGAAATATAAAAGAATGAATTAAAATTTGTCAACATCTGACAGAATGCAAATAGGTCACACCGGACAATTTTAATGTTTAGAATAATTGTCGGTTTGGAATTGTTGAAGGGTGAAAGGAGGAAGAAAGAGAATGAAGGAAGGAAGGAGACGTGGTTGTAGGAGTCTTCCTGCCCATCCCATGATACCGGTATTTCCCAAACACCCGCTCTATCTATGATAATGGGCACTTTTAAAATTAAAGAGGCCTACAGATTAAATCCATTTCCCCTCCCTGTTATCTTTGTATAGAAATTCCATTTTATTTGTGAGGAAAGAAAAAAGAAAAATGAGCATGCCTCCTGAGCATTAATGAAACACACAAATATAATTAAGGAGGCCTGCAGAGCACTAATAAACCATGCGTGTTCAAAGAGAAATGATGATATTTACACTAGTTAAAGTACTACCTATTACATTGATTTCTTTTCAAATAACTAAATAATAACGTTGAAATTAAAAAATCCAGCCCATAGTCCTTCCTCCTCCCCTCTCTCGTAGGCAAATGTTTAACAATGTTTAAAAAAATAAAAGTTGCGTGAGTCGACTAGGATCGAACCCTAAACCTCTCAGTCTTTGATCTACAGCAATAACCACTCAGCCACTAAGCCAGCAGAAAATCTATTGAAAAATAGGTTAGTTAAACTAAGCGTGTAGCTGGCATGTGTTTTATATTATGACCTGTCAGAAGGCGACCAAATGTAGGGTCCATCAGTCACACGTTTTGGATTATTTCTATATGAAGAAATTGATGTTTTATGCCAATTTTTGGATATTATGCATGTGAAAGGTGTAGGATAAAAAAATGTCAACTTTTAGCAAGTGTGTTGAGTAGCTGGACGTATATTGACTTAATTCGGAAGTCGAGTCACTGAAGAAATTGTAGCCACCATGTTTATTAAGGAAACACTGCAAGGAACTATGTTCGTTAATTACATTCTCTAAAAACCGGAATGAGTATAAATGTATATGTATATATGTAATAGGCAGAAATAATGTAATCCGATATATACTCAAAAATCAGCGGAATTAGTGGGAGCATCCATTAAATGTGTGATTAATGTTTTGTATTATGTAGTAAATTAATAGCAGACAAATAGTAAATATTAACGGACATTCTTTTTGAAAAGTAGACGTTGTTTATTAGTTCCCGGTGTCGATGGGGAGAGTGTTAGGGGGAAAAGTTTTTGTTACCACCTATATGGAGTATGTTTTGAGGAGAGTCGAAGATGGTGGGCCAAAAGTAATATTTAGTGTTAGCTGGAGAAAAATGATAACAAATTTACTAAAACACGCTCAAGTGAATAAGCATAATATAGTGCTGAGTTTAATAGTATGCGATGCATGCGGTTATTTTCCTATTGTTCAAAAAGGTACAGGGGAAAAATCGTCTTAACTTTATATATTAGATAGATAAAATAGTAATCCACAGACATGTGTTTCGCCGTTACTGCAGCTCATCAGTGTGGCTGACTATGACAGGATTCGAACTTTTGATCACAGGGACTGCGCTTACCAGTACACCACAAAGGGGCCTATTGTGTGTGCATTAAGGCAGCATTCTTTCATTTAAACAAATTTCTAAACATAACAGAATTCTAAAGCTTGATTATACCTTTTTTATTCATTTTTCAATTTATCTAATAATCGTTTTATGTCAATATATATATATATATATATATATATATATTACATATATATATATATATATATACATATACATATATATATACATATATATATATACACATATATATATACATACATATATATATACATATACATATATATATACATACATATATATATATATATATATATATATATATATATATATATATATATATATATATATACATACATATATATATATATATATATATATATATATATATATATATATTTATGTAAACATTGTTAAAATAACAGAATTCGTCTGTTCAATTATACCTTTTTTATTTTTAAAATTTATCTGATGGTCTTTTTTGTATTAAAATCAAAAAAATAATAATAAATGTTCCATAGGTTTCACATGTTTCACGAACGTTTTCGATTTTTCGTCGAATCACCCTCACGTGTTAAAAGCAAATGAATAAAAAAGCTGGAGAAAGAAGAGAATTTTAAAAAGACGGTGGAGAAACGCACAGAGAACGTTTTCCCCATTGTTCCAGGAAGTCGTTAAAATTAACATCACATATGAAACCAGTAGTAACATTTTAAAATGCTTAACGTAATGCGATTTTGTTCTGTGATGCCATCCAGCATTGCTGAATTTAAAATCGCCAACGACTTCATCTCAAGTGCATCCTTATCACTTCATTTCATGTTTTCCCTAACCTTCCCCTGCGAACTGACTCTGCTACCTCAACCTTTCTATATCTACTCAAGCACTCTCATCCATTCTTTCAATGTGACCATACCAACGAAGTCTTCTGTTCCACACACATCTTTCTATACTGTCCAGATTTAATCTTAATCTTCTTTTGAGAGCATCATATCTAAGACTGTCTTTAAGACTCACATTGCACATCCATTGTATCATTCTCATATCATTTCTCTCCATGCAACGCATGTTCTCAATCCTCACTGACCAGGTTTTACTTAATGTAATTTTGTTATTTTGGAATGGAACCTGTCACGTTGTGAACTTGGGTTTTATGTGATTAAATTACGAATAAACTGTGAATGTTATTATTTGAAAGTCTCATCCATTTTCTGAAATTTGGCAGTCCTGTTCAAGTGAAGACCAGGGAACACTTAATACCTCATTTTTTACAAGCTATTTCGGCACTATCACTTTCGACCCTAAATTGATATTGCTGTTTGATAGAGCTGATTCAGAGAGCCAGTGGAATAGAGTACATAATCCTGATGTGATTAATGAGCAGTGCATACACAGTGTATCAAGAAAAGCAGCAACTTTATAGGAGCCTATCTTAGTATGGACAAACTCCTATAATATTTTTATAACAACAAAACGGTCGTCAAACGAAAAGAAAACAAAGGTATTTATTTATGTTACCTACACTGTTGGGTGTAGGTTGGCGAAAGTTAGAACAGTATCAGAGTTAAGAAAGGAATTAAGTAAAAAAGTTCGTTTGGCTGCCAAAAGTCTACAAGCAGTTTATCTTCAAGTGAAGATAGCTGGTGCTCGGGTGTCCAGTTGACAAAGAGGCAGGAGAGAGGAGACGTCTTTCTTCGGTGGTGTGAGGAAACTTTCTGGGGCTGCTGTCCAAATCCCACGGATCTGGAAGCAGTCTGTCAAGGGTTGGTTGAAATAAGTACACCCTGGAAGCTGATTGATCCTCGTATGACCAAATCACCTCACAGGGGCATCTCTCAATCAGAAGAAATAAATGTTGATGTTTATGACTGCTACAATTTCAGTTACGTTAAGAAATCTTATATACGTCTTTTGTCATTGATTCCTTTGCCGGCTATAAATAATTTGTTGTATGTCACTTACATCCGGTTTTCAGGTTTGTCACACGAGTTGGTGTGAAAGAGGAAGAAAGATAGAATCACATAGCTGACGTCACACGTTTAGAGGTAGACACAGGATACTCAAATTTGTGCATATTTTTGTATTGTCATCTACAACTGCAAGGCTATAAAGGTTTTAAAAATTAGTTTTTCTCCACTTAGATTGGCTTTAACTGACAAACTTCATCAGCCCATTTTCTATCTTATGACACGTGGTATTTCAAATCAGGCTCGACATTGCTTACCTCAAGTGATCAGAAAAATTAGTTTATGTCTGTATCGTCTGTGCTTCTTGCAGTTAGTTTTATCATCAAAAATAATCTTTTTTTTAAATTAAAATCCATTTAAAGTAAAAACATTCTGAAATATGGGAATAAATTTCTTATAAAAGTGAACCATAACATTTTTTTTATTATATTTCTGAATTTCTAATTTTATTTATTCATTCAGGCTATGTTAGAAGAATGTGAAGTCAGACTGCGAGAAATGGAGAAAGAAAAACATGAAATTGAAAGAGACAATAAAAAACATATTGCGGAGCGAATAATTCGTGCGTTTGAAGATCGGCTGAAAGCCAAGGTAGGTAACTGTTGCAAACTATAAAAGTGATCAATGTAGATAACTCTGCCTTAAAAATTCAGGCTGTTGATCTATGACTTTATTAGAAATTGATTTCAAATTATTTCAGAAAAGTTGGTTATACAGAAGTTGCTTTTTTTTTAATTCTTAGAAAAAGTCTTATGGATATTTATTGAAAATAAAAACGTAACCTAATCCTAAACAAACATAATAATAATTTTATCAATTTAGTTTAATCAAAAAACAAATAACTATCTTTACATAAAATTAATAAATTGCAGAGAAATATCTTAGAATAACAAGTAATCTTTCCCATTAAGAAAAAAGTATTTCATGATGTTTAAAAAAGAACTAATACAACCTGATTAGTGCTTTTAATATTTACAACCAGAAATGAATGTATCGACTAAATAAACTGAAAATGTAGGGTGTAGTTTTTGTTTACTTATTAGTGGTAAATTAATTTGCACATATTTTTTATTTCTTTTTATATGTTAGGTGAGAATTCATATTCCATCTAAAGATTTAAAGGGAGATAATTCTTTTAGTACCATGTAATTATAATCCCTTGTTAAGAAACATTGCGTGAGGATTTATCTGCCCTTGTGAGAGACATGACATTATGGGATGGAATCCAAGATGGACGCTACTAATCACGGCCCAACTACCCAAATCAAATCCATTATCATCATAGTTTAATCCTACATTGTATTATGCTTTAAATAAACAATTTTAAATTGTTATTTCCTAAGAATCGTTTTCATCTTTTTATTTCTACATTGTTTTCTGTCTCAACACTCAACCACCACATCACATTATTATGCCTTTTAAATGTTACTTTCTCTAAAGAAACCAAGCATTTTTTAGTAAAAAAAAATATTTGAACAATGTACATTCAAAGTTACAAGTACTATTTTTTAATAATAAATAAATATCAATGGTTTTGTATTTTTAATTAAAAATGTTATTCTGAAATCAAGTAAACTTGTAAATAAGTGTTTTGTTTATGTTGGGAAACGCATGGTGTTTGAGTGATGTCAGATACTGTGTCATGCTAAACCCGTTCCTTTCAGCTGCTATCATCATTGGAGTACCAAATCTATACTTGATCTATGATTTCTGCTAATGAACGTTTTTGTTGTTGTTGTTGTTGTTGAAATAAAATTTATTTTAATTTCAGGAAGCACTAATTGAGAAGCTGAGGTTAAAAAATGCAACCCAAAAAACTCAAATGAAGAAGCTTTTATTACAACTAAAACAGGTAACAACTTTCTTCTTTTTTTAATTAATGTCGTCTTTCAATCCGACCATTAACAAGGGGACTTTATTAACATATTTGATTTAAATTTCAAAATCTCGACGATTTGGGAAGATTCTTCAGTTACAAAAATAGTGAAAAATCTCTTCAGAGTCATTGACAACAAAAGGATACAACAAACAATCAAGAAGTTCAAGGAGAAAATGCAAAATGACTATTTCATGCAAATCCCGTGTAAATATATTATTATACTAAAGCTGAGTTAATCAACGTTTGTTTCCCTAAGGCTTTTTTTTTCCTATATAGTTTATTCATAGAAAATACAAGCGAAAATATTACTCAGTTTTGGGATTGAGTTATGTGTGAAAAAACTTCCATTTTAATTGTTCCAGTTAGCTGCAATTTGCAATTAACTCATCAAGTGACCCATCTCTTGCTAAGTTTCTATCTATCACTCTCACCCTTTCTTACTGTATGTTGTTTGACCCCCTTCCCGCTTTTATTTTATATGGTATCTATCACTTTCGCTTCCATCTCTCTCCCCCCCTCTCTCTCTCTCTCTGTTTATTAAGAGTTGAAAGTAATAAAGAAGTGTTTTTTCTATTGGCTGCAACTGTTTACATGCCACAACACAAGAACAAGTGCACATACCTTATTTCAATCTGACACAAGGACACTGCCTTGAAAAATTCCTCTTCACAGACTCTCTATATAGTATAAGGTTAAAACAAAAATCATCATCATCATCATAATAATAATAATATTCGGTTTTACGTCCGTTTTACATGCAGGCATTCATTGCATAGTTTTTAGAAATTAACTTGCAAACTAACTTATCTCTGAACAGGTCTTTATTTATCCCTCTTTCTCTCAAGTCCATTCTTATAACTTCCTCCCATGTTTTCCTTGGCCTTCCCTTGTAAACTGAACCTGCAACCACAACTGTTCTACATCTACTTAATCTAAGAAATCTCATCCATTCTTTTAACGTGTTTATATCATCAAAGTTTTCTGTTTTGCACACATCTTTCTACACTGTCCAGATTTAATTTTCCTTTGAGGTCATCAGATCTAAGCCTGTTTTTAAGAGTCACATTACACATCTATTGTATCATTCTCATATTATTTCTCTCCATGCAACGCATGCCCTCAACCTTCACTGTCCAGGTTTCGCTTCCATACATCATCACACTGTAAGAACTTCACATGCTCTCAGGTGTAACCATCTTGAATTTTATTCTCATCATTGGAATCTGTTCTTGAAGAAAGAATGACAAAAACAATTAAAACTATAATATATTTTATTTATCCTATTCTTTAATTCCTTAGTCAGGTATTAGCTACAGAGTTTCACTCCTTGTGTGACAAGATTGGATAAAGGGGGGTGGGGGATAGTGTTAAAAACGAAATTGTCTACATATGGTTAGATAAAATAGAAAAGTAGAAAATTCCATTAAAAGTTAAAGGTTAGAATTAGAACTACGTTTTCAGGATGTTTTGCTACAGACAGGAAGTCTCCAGTGACACATTGCAGATAAGCTGATAAAATCTTTCTCTTGTTTCTGAACTGTGAAAGAAGGCGGTCATGTTTGGGAGAGCTGCCCCCTCCCACTATGGGAGATGGGTTGGGGGAAGACCAATGTGGTATGTATACTGTATATTATATAAAAAAGAAAAACCCTGAAAGAATTGTTTAACCCTGAAATGATTTCGTTCTGTCATTATTAATAACTTTTACAGAAAAAAAAACAGCCGCAACAAAAAGAACAACGAAAAAGAAGAGGAGAGAGAACAAAATACTGCTATGTGTTATCAATACAAGATTCAAGCTGTTTATATAATGCGCCACCGTCTAGATAATCGGCTGGAATTAAAGAATTGGTCCACCATAGTGTTCACTTGAAATCTTACAGTCAGCTTTCTCTCTCTAGGTTGATCATGAAGCCTGAGACCCTGATGGGTCCCCTACACTATTGGTGCCTGACATCAACGAACTTAAATCAAAGTCTATCTTTTAAAAAAGAAAAAACGTTTCCCTACATGTTACTCAGCTCCGTCAATCATTCTCTGGCATCTCTTATCCCCACTTGATTACATAACACAAGTATTTTTTTTAGTTTTTTGTTTACAGAAAGAATAAATGGATGAAGCGTTGCATGTTGTTAATTTTAATCAACTGATGATAAAGAACCGACAATACTTGGGAAACATAGAAAAGTGGAAAATTTTATTAGAAGTTAAATCATCATCATCATCATCGTTTTTTTTTTATTAATGTGTAGGTTGAGGTGCATCATCCACACTTGTGGGTTCTCGTTCAAGTATCTGACTAGTTGCATGGCAGATCTAACTCCACACCTCCAAGAAACTATCAAACTGCAGAGAGCTTCCATGCTATGCAAATCTCTCTGCAGCAGTTCTCTCTAAGGCAACTTAGGTCGACCTCTCCCCTGTTTATTAATGATATCAATGTCCATAAGGCCAAACTATTTCATCAGATCTTGCAACTGTACAGCTGCCACATCTTCTGGCATTTCACATTGCAAATCATTGCCCTGTCGTTGTGTTGCATTCATTACAGGCCTGCTTTGGCCAAATCCCAGGTCTCACTTGCATGAAGCATTGCACTGCAAACATAGCAGCTATAAACATGGCTATGAGTCTTGTATGTGGAATGGACATTTGGGTAGTACTGGCACTGGTTTGCGAGAGATGCATGACGGTGTGGGATTCAGCAGGACGGAGCCTGACACTGTAATCAGATTAGAATTATAGTTACATGTTTAGGATGTTGCGTCAAAGACCGGAGATGTTCAGCGACATGTAGCGGATAAGCTGATAAAATCTTTCTCTTGTTTAAGAACGGTAGTTTTGGGGACAGCTGCGTATTGATTATTTTCTTTTTTTTTTATTTGTTTCCAGAAAGAAGAAATGGGTGAAGCGCTGCATGCTGTTGATTTTAATCAACTGATGATAGAGAACCAACAATATTTGGAAAAGATAGAAGAGAAGAACAACGATCTTCTCAGGTTGAAACAGGATGCAAGTAAAAAGCTTCAACACTTGAACACTATCAAGGTAACATAATGGCATAATGTCTATTGTTGTTTTTTATCTCGACTAGCAGACCCCTGCTATTGCCCAGATTTTAATATTTTAGAAATTAAAGAGCCATAACAAGTCTATTAGACTTCTTTGTTTGGGAAAGGTGGGCAGATAAAACTTCACTGGATAGCATAGTGCTTCTACGGATATCCGACCCATTGTCAGATCTAAATATTCCTGTTTGGGTTATCTTCATTTCCCTGCACTAATCTACAGGGAAATACAGACCTCCTAGATCATGCTATGAAGGAAACACGAAATAAGGGAAGATACACCCAAGTACCATATACACATTTATTACATATTGAGAAACAACATAAGGGCTACCACATAACATTACAAGTCCATACAATATTTTGCTACTCACCACTTGTGGTGGAGGCCTACTAGAACCGGTAGGGTGTGCATCGTTTCGACCGCGTGGTATCCTGACCAGCACACAAACTTCAATCTTACTCTTCCCCTTTGTCCGTCGCAAGTCTCCCTTCCTAAGGGGACACGACTCACTAGTGCCCCTAGCAATCGATGTCATTCCTTCTTGTTCCCCTACACTCCTGATTCACCCGACTAGCAGCTAAATCCTACCCATCCACTGTAGAGGTTCCGAGATGCTGGAAAGTTTTCTCGCTTCTTTTTTCAGACCACTCGGGTTTGGAATTCCCTTCATTTCCTATGTTTCCCCAACTGTATCAGCATGCAGAAATTTAAACATAATGTTAACAAACATCTTTCTGCGTAACTCCATGCCCAGGTTGCCCTCTATACATCTGGCCCCTATCAGAGTAGCCCCAGCAATATGCTTTGTTTGGGGTGGATAAAAGTAAGTAATAAAATAGATAAAAACAAAGAGGTCTGCATATAATTCTCCTCTTCTAAAACCAAAAAGAAATGTCAAATTGACAAATTTCAAGAAATAATATTCTTAGATATTTAAACCTAAGCAAAACAAGATGAAATATTTCAGAATTCAAGCACAGTCTTTTTGAAATAATATGATGTAAGATGTTCTAGAAAAAGGCAAATTCCACTAGAAATTAAGATTATGTTGTTACGATCAGAAGAAATCCCTATTGTATTATTCTTTCCTTTTGCGACGACTACTAAAACAGAGGAGGGTGTATGCGGATGAGCAGAGACTACAGCATGCTTCTTTCTTTCTTTCTTTCTTTCACTCCTCTCTTTCTTCTTCCCCTCCCTTGAGATGAGAGGCAGAAGATACTGGATGTAGATTTACTTTCTTTTCCCACTTGAATCAAAATGGATACCGTAAAATAATAAGAGAAAAATACAAGTGGCTATCTGACAGATTATCCTAATTCAACAGCCAACCCACATGCGGCATTTAAAAAGGATTTTAATAAATAATAGTTAAAGAAAATATTTCGAAGTGTTTGCCTCAAGAAAGACCCCTGTTCTATAAAAAGTTTGAACCTACTTGCTAGTCGGAATTCAAGACAAATTCATCTTTTTTCGACACTAACACTTGTTTTAGTGGCTTATCAACATTGATATTGTAATTATCCTCAAAATAAGTAAGGACACCTTTGTCATCTCTCTCTCTCTCTCCACAAATATTGGTAAAAGAACTGTTTCCTTTTCATGAGTCGCATCGCATCGCATCCTCTCATTTCTCAATAACACGTCTATCTCCTCACATCATCTTTCCTCATGGACCCTCTCATGAAATAAAACTTTCTTCGGTTTTATACATCTTTGTTGTGTTTCCTTCACTACGCATCGTATTTCATGTTTTTTATGAACGCAGGTTGTGACAATGTAGAGATAAAAAATTTCCACTAGAAATTAAGTTAACGTCTTTAAGGGAGTCTCGAGTGAGATGTGACACATAAGCTAGTCAAATCTTTTTCGTGACTTTAGATATGCGAAACGTCAAAGAACGTTACAATTAAAAAATTTCAAATGTCTAAAGAAAAATTCAAAACAAACTGTTGTTGAGACGTCCTCTTAAATAATCAAATTCAGCCATCGTCTCGAATCGTCAAGGTGTTTGTCTCACCGTCCACCTGACAAATTCAGTAACACCTATCCTCGAGTGACCTTTGGGCCTTGATAAGCGGTGACTCATTAATACAAAAAAATTGACGCTTTTGGATGTCTTTTGTTTTATGGTTACAGAAGAAACTGCAGGAATTAATGTTAGAGTCAAACCGACTAAAGACGGAGATTCAAACCCAGAAAGATCTTTGTGCCAGAATTGATGCAGAATATAAGCAAGTAATAGAGGTAAGTACCCGTTCCCTTTCTCTGTGGGAGACAATTCTTTATTCCTGTCCTCCTCTTCTTACAATATAACATTCACAAGATTTCAGTGAATGTGTCATTCATATATATGTATATTAAATTGGGAGAGTTCATTTTTTTAAACATCTTTTTAAGAATTTAATAATAATAGTAAATGAGGCTAAACGCCCTGAAAGTATGTTTAGATGCGATATTTATTAATAAAAAATAAAATCAGAACAGATTTTTTTTTCATTTTTACTTTGGTCCTTTGACTAATCATTTCGCTAGTATCCCTAGCTTTATATATATATATATATATATATATATATATATATATATATATATATATATATATATATATATATGAGGGAGAATGGAAAGGAATTAGAGAAAGCAAAAGCCAAATCAAAATCCAATTCAAAAGTTCAAAGCAAGGTATATTCCGCAAAAAGGCAATTTATTCAAGTTAAATTTTCCTTAAGCCAGGCTTTTCAAAGATCAAAATCTTATCATCAGAGGAAGTCGCTGGGATAGATAAGTTGGCAAAGGCCAAGATTTAAAATTTGAAGAAATGAAATAAAATAAAAGTTGTAGGGAAAGAAACGTAGGGCAAAACAGTGCCAGGGTGCAAGCAAATGTCCGATTGCCAAAAAGTCCGGTGTCGAAGAGTCCAGCAGAGAGAATACGATGTAGATAGGTAGGTCGTTAAGGCACGAGAAGTAATGAGAGAAGTTTCAAAGTTAAATTCCAAGAAGCCACAACTTCAGGTACGGCGAAAATAGAAAATCCAAAAAAGGACTTTTTAGTCCAATAAGAGGTACATTCGATGATGCAGGCAGGCGTCAGAGGAGATTAAGATGTAAAATATTTGCCATTAAAGAAACTTCCCGGGCAGAGATGACAAAGGAAAGTGTTATAAAGTGGAAAAAAGGGGCAGTGAGAATATTTAAAGTCTGCCCTGTTGAGAAAGCCGGCTATAAATGAAGAAAAGCAAAGACAGTGAAAACAAGAATATAATATGCGACCAGTGGGCAAGGAAACGGGTAAGTGGTGTGTGGGAGGAGAAAGGGACGGGTACGAGGAAAGAGAGGGGGGAGGAGAAAGGGAGCGATGCGGTGAAGGAATGCGAATAAAACTAAGAGTGTGAAAGTGGGGGGGGGGGTGAAACATAAAGTTGAAATTGGAAGTTAGCGCGAATTAGGATTCAACTAGAAAAGGGGAAGAAAGGAGTGGGGGTAAGTTAACGAATGTTAGGATAAGGGGTTAAAATATCAGAATATGTATAAGAACAGAGTTCGGGGTTTAGAAGTTTAATCAAATGACCTTAGATATAAACAATGAGGCAAAATATATATGAAGGGTAGGACTAGGAAAATGAGTTAAAAATTAAAAGAGTAAAGATAAAAAATAAAGATAAAAATAGTATAAAAAGTAGAAATAAGAAAATAAACGAATAAAGAATGAAAAATAGATAATAAGATTAGTCTTAAGCTCGCAGGGAAAATTGAGGATTGACCGAAGGAATAAAAAATAAAAAAATTAAAAAATTAAAAAATAATAAAAATAAGATACTAATCTTATCGACTTTTCCCTCATTCTATATGAGGGAAAAGTCGATAAGATTGGAGCTCAAGAATGAAAATTAGAATAAGGAAAAAGAAAAAGGAAAAGAAGACCTAGAGAGGATATCCGGAATGGGAGTCTCCAAGGTGGAAAAAATTATGGGTTGAAGTAAATAAGCAGTTACGGGATGCTAGTTCAAATAGATATGGGAAAATATAAACTTTGAAATTTCATTCAAAAAAGTTATATGGAGGTTAATTAAGAAAATTGTTAAATAGGTTAGTGAAGGCCGGAAGAAGTAAGAGATATACAAGGTTAAAAAAGTGACAAAGGATTAAGCCAGAGGGAGAGTGGAGATCGCAGTTAAAAGTAAATACTATAGGGGTTAAAAGATGTAGAGCTAGGGCGGGTTGGGGGGTGAGTAGTTTGAGAGAGATGTGCGAAGGGCGAGGTAAAACAAGGGGGGAATAATCGAGGCTATTAAAAAAGTGAGAAGAATTATTTAGAAGTAAAAACAGGAGAGGGAAGAATAATTAGAGTGCACAGTGGAAACAGTAAGGAGTTCGATATCGAGGTGTGCAAATGGGATATGGAGTAGATAAGGCTAATCAACAAGTAAATAAAAGGGCTAGGATATAATATGAATAGAGTGGGTTAGTTATCACGTTGAAAGGGAAAAGAATGAAGAATGGAAGTGTTGAAGGGAAGCGGACGAATGCATTAAAAGAAGTTAAACGGGAAAGAAAATGGAAAGCCAAATAAAGTTATACAGTTAAGGAGGTTAAGTGGAAAGATTTAGGGGGTAATGGAAGAAAGGTGTTAAAACTAAGGGAAATGTGAAGCTAACGAAGTTTATGGGTAATTTTATTAAGTTAAGAGAAGGTTAAAGGGATGAGGGAGATATAAGTAGAGATTAAAGAACAACAGGAATTAGAACTATCGGAAAGGGGTTTCGAGATGTAAGGAGGGAAAATCCGAGATGAAGGGAGGGTATTTAATCAAATGGGGGAGGGGTGTCTGGGGGATTATTATGGTTGCTATACCTGAATTTACGTTTATGCCTGCAACTGGAGATAAGTTCATTCTTAGAATTAATAATATTTTTAGATTTAGTAGCAGTAGCTATCATAAAGGTTTCCAGAGTACAAAGTTGGCAATGGGATGCTCCAGGGGTATATGATTTGGACTTTTTAAGTATTGACCAGTGACGTGAATAGGGAGTATTTTTGAGATTGAGGTTTCTAATTAGATTGGAAAGTGAAGTGCCTGTGCTGTTATCGCTGCTATTTTTAAAGGAATATATATGGTTAGAGATCCGGGTCTTAATGGGGAAAGAGGACGCCCCAATATATGTGTGTATCTTGAAGGGTGGTGCTATAGTTGCATTGAGATTACTAATGGTATTAGAAGAGATTTGGGTTTGGAGATCCAAGTTATGCGAGGAAAGTTGTATGGAGAAGTGGGGTGGAGCGGATATGGGGGAAATGTGAGTTGGCCCATGAGCACTATTTATTATTGGGGGTGCTTGGTTAGAGGTATGGCTGTATAAGCGGGAGTTTAGAGTGGAAGCGGATTGGGGTTGCGGGGAGATCCGGAGTTCGGGTGGAGTATGGGAACTGTGATTACTCACAACATTGGTGGAGCGGGGGAATTGTTTAACAGTACAAGCGTATATTACGTCCTTCTGTACACAGTTGTTGTTAAGGGGACAATCTCTAGGTTTATGGCAGTTACAAGTGGTGAGGGATGTGGTGGGTGGTTGCTGTTGGATATGTTTGATTTTCCTATTGTTAGAGGTTATGATAGTTTGTTCAATATTGGGCATAGTAGAGTATGATATTATAATAGAATTTTTGTTAAGGATAGTGCTATATCTGTGGGGATGCTTAAAAGATCTGTCTAAGATTTGGAAAAATTCTTTAGGTATATTGGTTTTAACATTACTGCTGAAAGGCGGATTAAACCAAATGTTATTCTTTCTTCTAAGTTTTTTTCTTTGTTTATGCGAATGTGGGTCTACCCGATTATCAATATCTTTAGTTCCTATGGGCTTATTAGAGTGTATTTTGATTATCTTAGGTGCTGATGAGTTAAACTTTTTATTTCTGTGTGTGGTCATGTTGTGAGTAATAATGCCTGAAGATTTGTTAACTTGAGTAAGGGGGTTGCAGTTATATTTAATTTTGTGATTGTAGCCTGAGTTAAGCAAAGCATTATTGTAAAAGCTAGAATTTTGATCGAAGATAGATTTATTCGCAGATAGCTTAGAGATTCTATTAGATACTGAGGGGACTATTGAGCTTATGATGGATTTAGGGTGGTTAGATAGGCTATGTACGTAGAAAAGGGTTAAGTTAGGTTTATGGTATGGGCTGAAGGTTCCTGAGTTAAGATCTAATGTAAGGTCAAGAAAGTTGGATATTCTTTTCTCAGGTTCCACTGTAATGGTCAAACCAAAGTTTTTAAAGAAGTTATGCAGGTTTTTGATAGTGTTGTTATATTGTCTCGATCTCTCCCCAGATACAAACAGGGCATCGTCCCTATACAACCCACCCTGTAAGTGTCCAAAATTAAACCCCAATTCTCTCATCAAGTACAAACCTACCAGGTCAGTGACCTGGGCAGAGTCTGAGGCCCCCATGGTAATGTCAAAGTTATTGGGGGTGTCCTTCCTAGTCCAAAGCTTATTATCAAATTCTAGTAGGGATCTTCTGGCTAATATTATTAGTTTAATCTCTATGTCAGTAATGTCAGAATTATTAATGGCGAAGATTAATGCTTTGTTAAGTAAGATAGGGAAAATGGATTGGTAATAATTATTAATGTCGAATGTTATGAAGTTCAAGTTAGGTTTAGACTTATCAATGAGGTTAAGGAACCAGGTAGTAACCTCATCAGAGGATTGCCAAAGAGTGTAACGAATTTTTTCTTTCAAGGTAGGGATAATTCTATCCAAGATTTTCTTGCTTATGATGCCTAGGTCGGATTTAGAGGGGCATATTAGTCTGATGGTAGGGTTTTCTTGGAAATTATTTTTGTGGTCCTTCAAAGTAAATCTAGGTATTGCAGGGGTTAAAGTTTCTGCGTAGTTGAGGACATTCAAAGATGTTAGTATGGATTTAGCCTCATTGTTTATACTAGCCAGGGTATCGTAAGATGTGCTTTTGTAAGATTTATTTAATTCTTTGTAGATTAAGGATTTGTATTGACTATATTTCAGTTTGTAAAAATTCTTAGTTTTATCCGCTGGGACAATTATATCTGGGTGTTTCTTAATATTGTTAGTAAACTTGTTGATTTTTTTGATGATAGGATTGAGGTGTTTATTGTGTCTTATGAATTTAATGCGACTGATGAGGTCAAATAGGTCATTTTCGAAATTATTGAGATCTATCCCAGCGACTTCCTCTGATGATAAGATTTTGATCTTTGAAAAGCCTGGCTTAAGGAAAATTTAACTTGAATAAATTGCCTTTTTGCGGAATATACCTTGCTTTGAATTTTTGAATTGAATTTTGATTTGGCTTTTGCTTTCTCTAATTCCTTTCCATTCTCCCTCATTTCTACCTGCTCTATCCTGGATATTGAGCTGTATACTCTTCACAATAGGGTTTTACCTTTCCTAAAAGTTCGCTTTTAGTACACCTCTTTATATATATATATATATATATATATATATATATATATATATATATATATATATATATATGAAAATTATAACTAAAAGGTAAACTTTTAGAGAGTTGGACCTATTGTGAAATAAGGAAAGCTCAATATACTGGATAGAGCAAAAATATGGTAAGTCAATGAAAATTGATTAGACCTGCAAATGGAAGCAAATCAAAATCTTCAGTTGTTCAAAACAAGGAGCAGTTTAGTTAATAAAAACATTTATTTTTCTTCTCTTTTATTCCTTAAACCAGGCTTTTCAAAGATTAAAATCTTATCATCAGAGGAAAATTATGATTGATAAGTTGACAGAAGAGGACTGTCAAAGTTCTAAATTTGAAAGAGTTTTTTAAAAAGTTTTAAAGTTCAAACGGGTATGAAAATCACCAATAACGAAATCCAAAAAAGCGTGGGGTTCAGAAATATTGGTAAATCCAGAGGAATCTGTATAAAAATCCAACGACGACGATTCCACCGAGGTCTGTTGTCCTCGGAGAAGGGATCAAATAAGATTGGCCATGTTAAGGAAAACAATATTCTTCCTGTCTTCAGTTAAGCGTATTCCAAGGCAAAAACAACGATAAAATCTCAATGGAGTCAAAGCGAACTGTTGCAATGTATAAAAATTACTTGGGAATTGTGGGATAGCATAAAGAAAGGGAAGATTTTGAACAACTGAAGATTTTGATTTGCTTCCATTTGCAGGTCTAATCAATTTTCATTGACTTACCATATATATATATACATTAAGTGAATGACATAATAAAATGAGAAATTAATCAGATTTTATTAAATGGCAAAAAGAAAAATCAATCCATAATCATACCTTTTATCTTATCTTATAATTTCTTCATCCTCATATGTTGTCGAACAACCACAACCAAACTTTACCGCTGTAGTTTCAATCTTTTTTATTTTCATATATCAGCTTATACTTGTAATTCCTCTTTGTCAAGCCGACAAACAAAAATATTTTTTTTAATGTTTAAATTGTATTTTTTATTTTCTATTATTTTTTTATGCTTATTTTTTCCAAATTCAATGCTTTTATCATTTTCTTTTTCTATCCTTTTCTTCCTGTTGATAATGAATGAACAATCTCCCTGATAAGCAACAGAGTTTGGAGGAAGACTACATATTCCTCTTAATTTCTGCTATGATATGCACGTAGGAAATGATAAAAGCATTGAATTTGGAAAAAAATAAACATTAAAAAAATAATTAAAAAATCCGTCCTTCCCCACCCCAAAGAGTACCAAGACGGTATGAGCGCTCTCATTCCTCATTCCCGAGTTAGAAACCACCAGCCGTCTGATGATTCTCGTCTCAACGAGATGAAATAAAATTATAACGTGAAATGGCTAGAATGTTGGTCTGACTTATTTCTTTTTAACTTATATATATATATTTATGATGAAAAAAGTTATTTTGAAAGCATCTTTTAAGAAATTTTAATTTGAAATTATGCAAAATGCCTTTGAAACCACGTAATAGATGCAAATATTTTTTTGAAAAATGAATGATTTAAAAAAACCCTACTATTTGCATCTTATATGTAGTTTCAAAAGCATTTTGCCTAATCTCAAACATATATATATATATATATATATATATATATATATATATATATATATATATATATATATATATATATATATATATATGTATGTATATATAATAAATATAAATTGTTTGGAGATTTTAATGGAAAAATGTCATAGATGGTTGAGTTAGAATGGATGAAGTGAAGGCGAGTGGATATCTAAAACCACCATAAAAAGGGTTCTTGTAAAGGTTGGCCATTCTACTGACTCCATGTTAGAAACAGTTAAATGAAATGTCCTTTTGGTGGGAAGAAGAAAGAGTAGACAACGGTAGTGTTATGTAATAAGAAATACCTTTTTATTTCGTCCAAACTGAAAAGAAATTAAAGATCAACAATCGTAAACTTTACAGAATTTAAGGCGCCACGCTCCATAACAAGTTTCATGCAGGCTGGTGAGTTGGAAGAGCTAGTCGCAGACGCTTGATTCGTATGACTCCTGAAATCCAACTGGTTGTGTAGCAGGAAAATCTTGCTTGGACGCGCTTTGATAAAACTAGTGCAACAGACTGTACTCATACACCAAGTCATTCTATTAGTCGATGGGCCAATTATTCAGTGCTTGCGTGTCTGTTTACACCAAGAGAAAATAGTACATGTGACTGTTACAATATTATTCATCCTCGAGTGGCATTTGGGCCTTGATAAGCGGTGTCTCGTTAATACATAAAAAAAAGTTTTTTAAAGTAATTTTGTAAATATGTGATTTTTTTATATTTGGAAAGGCATCGGATAGTGTCATGCTAAATCTGTTCATTTCAGTTAGAAAACCTAAATATATGACTACAGTCGTTTTTTTTTTTAATAAATACAGACCACACATTTGTAGGCGTTTGTATCTATACTTATTTACAATATTATTGGTCAGGCGGTCAAGATTGTTGAATGTTGATGGAGGCTGGTGCTCTGCGGGAGTTTTTTGGCTCTTTTTATGTCTACTATGTTATACATATATTAATTTTCTTTGTATTATTGTAGATTAACACCCTCAGCTAAATCCCCCCCACCCCCACCCCCACCCCCACCCGAAAAAAATTGGTTCTACTTCTTTTTTTTTTAGGCGATTACATCTGAACATCATGAAAAACTTGGTAGGAACCTCACCCACCCCACAAAAAAAACCCAATTATTTTAGAATTTAGAGTGTGGAATTATTTTTGCATATAACTTTAACATAAAATGATTTCCCATTTTCGGGCCATTCTAGCGTTTTAGGACAGTAAAATATTTTTTTGTTGTTTTTTTTTTTGGGGGGGGGGCTACGTTTTTAGGCGATGGCATGTGTTTTTACGATCTTGCCATTACAATTTAGGATTAGTGGTAAAAAAAAATTAGTTAATGCCCTAAAAAGTTTGAATGGCCCGGAAATGGGGGAACATTTTAAGTTAAATTTATATACGAAACTGATCCCTCACTCTAAATTCTAAAATAATTGTTTTGAGTTCTGTTTTTTTTTTTCTTTTTGTCAAGTTTTTCAGGATATTCACACATAATCGCCTAAAAAGTAGAATCTCATTTTTTTTATTTTCGGGGTGGGGGGATGATTTGGCTGAGGGTGTTAATCTACAAATTTACCATTTTCTGTTTTTTGTCTTGTGACAGGAAAAAATCACTGTGGACAAAATAAATATCAGTTTAAAAGAATATCTATCAGATTACCAAGTTCCAGCTATAATGGAATTTGTCCAAGAAAAATCCAATCTTACAGAACTACGTAGAATCGTGAAGACTTGGGAGAGGAAAGTCGAAATTGCAGAGGTAATGAATTAGCCAGTTTTTAGTATTTACTAGTGTATAATCTCTGTCAAAAATTTTGAAATAAAAAAAATGCTTTGCCAGTGTTCGCACAAATATCTATATAAAATTATTGAATTATGTCAGCAATTTAATCCTTAAATGCTTTTTGTTTCAAATATGACACATTCAGATAAAATGCCTATTTAATATTCAACAAAAATGTGTCAAACCGCAATATTTTTCACATCTGTAAAAAGCCTGTTGGCAAGTGTGAGTAGGTATTAGTATGATGTTGCATCAGCACACCCGCTAACTAGGTAATCAGTATCTTCAATGTCACGAGCGAGTGTTATCTGTGTGTCATCTGCCTAATTCAAGAGCCTAAACTTTTAAATCTGGTCATTATAATGGTAAGTAAAAATTATTTTATGATTCTCTAGTGTATTATGATTATTTAGATGCATATATTGTAGTGCTTTGTTATACAAGTAAAATGTTATTCCATTTGTTGCACATTTGCAATATATCATTTATTTTTGTTCAATAAATATAGTCTTTTATCAAAAAATCATTTATACTACTTTAAATTACACCTATGAAACGTTTTTCACTTTTTTCAAACCAATATAAAAAATAAAGCATTTAAGAGTAAATTTTTCATATATAAATTATTATTATCATTTCTCATGATCTAAAATAAAAGAAAACACATTGACTTTTTATTTAGAGATAAGGTTTCTTTCCTAATTCAATTCAGATTTTTGAAATTTTTTTTTTTAACGTAGTTCACCCCAAACAAGGCAGGCCGCCACTGTAGACGTAAGGGGCTACTGAGAAGAAAGAAAAGGGGAGAAGGTTGGGGGGGGGGGGTCAATAATAAATAAAAATTAGCTTCAGGTGTTGATTGGGATTTGCGCAGTGAGATGTCTGTTTACATTAGTTTTAAATTTCTGCATGTCAGTACTGTCGAGGAAACAGGGGGCAGGAAGGGAGTTCCAGAGGCCAGCAGCACGAGGAAAGAAGCTATTTGAGTAGAAAGCTCTGGGGACCTCCACAGTGAATGGATGGGATTTAGTCGATTGTCGAGTTGGTCTAGTGAATTTACGTCGAGGGGGCACCAGAGTAGCCAATTCATTGGAGCATAATCCATTGAAGTATTTGTAAAACAAGCACAAGGATGCTACATTGCGGCGATGGGACAGGAACTGGAGCTTGGTTGACAGTGAGAGACCTATTAGGTTGGCGACTCTTTTTTGGACCTTGTCAAGGATGGAGAGAGTAGTAGATGATGCACCAGCCCAGATGTGGCAAGATAAGGGTTGAGACTGACATGTTGCTCCTGACAACTGAAAATTTGGCTCAAGTCCGTGATAAGTGATGGAATTTTGTTTTCAAGCATGTGGTAAAGCCAGATTCAATGCTTTAAAATAGGAAATGTTTATAATGAAAAAATGATTTATACAAGCTTATTTATTCAATGCTGGCCAAGCCAGCAGGGCATCTGATGAAACCTCCTGATGTTCAGAATAGAAACTTTTTAAATTGGTGGCTGAAAAAGATTTTCATGAATTTTTAAATTAAATCGAATATTCATATTTTGTCAAATGTTGAATTATGTATGTATTGAATAAATGTTATATATTATATCATATTAATATTATATTTAATCTAAGGCTTTGAAACAGAAAAATGTCTATAATAAATAAAAATTAGCTTCAGGTGTTGATGGCAAAAATCGACTAAAAAGCTGGTGAAAGGATTTTTGCCATCAACACTTGAAGATGATTCGAGAAAGAATCGAAAACGTTTGTAACACATGAATTTGTTTGATTTTAACACAAGAAAAATCATTAGAAGAATTGAAAAAATAAAAAAAGGTATAACCCGACAGAAGAGTTCTGTTATTATTAATAATGTTTGCATCAATGAAAAAATGCTACCTAAATACACACAATACATAGATATCTATCTCTCTATATATATAATATTTATTTATATATATATATATATATATATATATATATATATATATATATATATATATATATATATAATAAAGAGGTGTACTAAAAGCGAACTTTTAGGAAAGGTAAAACCCTATTGTGAAGAGTATACAGCTCAATATCCAGGATAGAGCAGGTAAAAATGAAGGAGAGTGGAAAGGAATTAGAGAAAGCAAAAGCCAAATCAAAATTCAATTCAAAAGTTCAAAGCAAGGTATAATCCGCAAAAAGGCAATTTATTCAAGTTAAATTTTCCTTAAGCCAGGCTTTTCAAAGATCAAAATCTTATCATCAGAGGAAGTCGCTGGGATAGATAAGTTGGCAATGGCCAAGATTTAAAATTTGAAAAAATGAAATAAAATAAAAATTGTAGGGAAGGAAACGTAGGGCAAAACTGTGCCAGGGTGCAAGCAAATGTCCGATTGCCAAAAAGTCCGGTGTCGAAGAGTCCAGCGGAGAGGATACGATGTAGATAGGTAGGTCGTTAGAGGCACGAGAAGTAATGAGAGAAGTTTCAAAGTTAAACTCCGAGAAGCCACAACTTCAGGTACGGCGAAAATAGAAAATCCAGGAAGGGTAAAAAGTCCAATAAGAGGTACATTTGATGATGCAGGCAGGCGTCAGAGGAGATTAAGATGTAAAATATTCGCCATTAAAGAAACTTCCCGGGCAGAGATGACAAAGGAAAGTGTTTTAAAGTAGAAAAAGGGGCAGTGAAAATATTTAAAGTCTGCCCAGTTGAGAAAGCCGGCTATAAATGAAGAAAAGCAGAGACAGTGAAAACAAGAGTATAATATGCGACCAATGGGCAAGGGAGGAAACGGGTAAGTGGAATGTGGGAGGAGAAAGGGACGGGTACGAGGAAAGAGAGGGGGGAGGAGAAAGGGAGCGATGCGGTGAAGGAATGCGAATAAAACTAAGAGTGTGAAAGTGGGGGGGGGGGGTGAAACATAAAGTTGAAATTGGAAGTTAGCGCGAATTAGGATTCAACTAGAAAAGGGGAAGAAAGGAGTGGGGGTAAGTTAACGAATGTTAGGATAAGGGGTTAAAATATCAGAATATGTATAAGAACAGAGTTCGGGGGTCTAGAAGTTTAATCAAATGACCTTAGATATAAACAATGAGGCAAGATATATATGAAGGGTAGGACTAGGAAAATGAGTTAAAAATTAAAAGGGTAAAGATAAAAAATAAAGATGAAAATCGTATAAAAAGTAGAAATAAGAAAATAAAAGAGTAAAGAATGAAAAATAGATAATAAGATTAGTCTTAAGCTCGCAGGGAAAATTGAGGATTGACCGAAAGAATAAAAAATAAAATAAAAAAATTAAAAAATTAAAAAATAAGATACTAATAATAGAATGAGGGAAAAGTCGATAAGATTGGAGCTCAAGAATGAAAATTAGAATAAGGAAAAAGAAAAAGGAAAACAAGACCTAGAGAGGATATCCGGAATGGGAGTCTCCAAGGTGTAAAAAATTTTTATGGGTTAGTAAATAAGCAGTTACGGGATGCTAGTTCAAATAGATATGGGAAAATATAAACTTTTAAATTTTAAAAGATTATATGAAGGTTAATTAAGAAAATTGTTAAATAGGTTAGTGGAGGCCGGAAGAAGTAAGAGATATACAAGGTTAAAAAAGTGACAAAGGATTAAGCCAGAAGGAGAGTGGAGATCGCAGTTACAAGTAAATACTATAGGGGTTAAAAGATGTAGAGCTAGGGCGGGTTGGGGGTTGAGTAGTTTGAGAGAGATGTGCGAAGGGCGAGGTAAAACAAGGGGGGAATAATCGAGGCTATTAAAAAAGTGAGAAGAATTAAAAACAGGAGGGGAAGAATAATTAGAGTGCACAGTGGAAGCAGTAAGGAGTTCGATATCGAGGTGTGCAAATGGGATATGGAGTAGATAAGGCTAATCAACAAGTAAATAAAAGGGCTAGGATATAATATGAATAGAGTGGGTTAGTTATCACGTTGAAAGGGAAAAGAATGAAGAATGGAAGTGTTGAAGGGAAGCGGGCGAATGCATTAAAAGAAGTTAAACGGGAAAGAAAATGGAAAGCCAAATAAAGTTATACAGTTAAGAAGGTTAAGTGGAAAGATTTAGGGGGTAATGGAAGAAAGGTGTTAAAACTAAGGGAAATGCGAAGCTAACGAAGTTTATGGGTAATTTTATTAAGTTAAGAGAAGGTTAAAGGGATGAGGGAGATATAAGTAGAGATTAAAGAACAACAGGAATTAGAACTATCAGAAAGGGGTTTCGAGATGTAAGGAGGGAAAATCCGAGATGAAGGGAGGGTATTTAATCAAATGGGGGAGGGGTGTCTGGGGGATTATTATGGTTGCTATACCTGAATTTACGTTTATGCCTGCAACTGGAGATAAGTTCATTCTTAGAATTAATAATATTTTTAGATTTAGTAGCAGTAGCTATCATAAAGGTTTCCAGAGTACAAAGTTGGCAATGGGATGCTCCAGGGGTATATGATTTGGACTTTTTAAGTATTGACCAGTGAAGTGAATAGGGAGTATTTTTGAGATTGAGGTTTCTAATTAGATTGGAAAGTGAAGTGCCTGTGCTGTTATCGCTGCTATTTTTAAAGGAATATATATGGTTAGAGATCCGGGTCTTAATGGGGAAAGAGGACGCCCCAATATATGTGTGTATCTTGAAGGGTAGTGCTATAGTTGCATTGAGATTACTAATGGTATTAGAAGAGATTTGGGTTTGGAGATCCAAGTTATGCGAGGAAAGTTGTTTGGAGAAGTGGGGTGGAGCGGATATGGGGGAAATGTGAGTTGGCCCATGAGCACTATTTATTATTGGGGGTGCTTGGATAGAGGTATGGCTGTATAAGCGGGAGTTTAGAGTAGAAGCGGATTGGGGTTGCGGGGAGATCCGGAGTTCGGGTGGAGTATGGGAACTATGATTACTCACAACATTGGTAGAGCGAGGGAATTGTTTAACAGTACAAGCGTATATTACGTCCTTCTGTACACAGTTGTTGTTAAGGGGACAATCTCTAGGTTTACGGCAGTTACAAGTGGTGAGGGATGTGGTGGGTGGTTGCTGTTGGATATGTTTGATTTTCCTATTGTTAGAGGTTATGATAGTTTGTTCAATATTGGGCATAGTAGAGTATGATATTTTAATAGAATTTTTGTTAAGGATAGTGCTATATCGACACCGGACTTTTTGGCAATCGGTCATTTGCTTGCACCCTGGCACAGTTTTGCCCTACGTTTCCTTCCCTACAATTTTTATTTTATTTCATTTTTTCAAATTTTAAATCTTGGCCATTGCCAACTTATCTATCCCAGCGACTTCCTCTGATGATAAGATTTTGATCTTTGAAAAGCCTGGCTTAAGGATAATTTAACTTGAATAAATTGCCTTTTTGCGGATTATACCTTGCTTTGAACTTTTGAATTGAATTTTGATTTGGCTTTTGCTTTCTCTAATTCCTTTCCACTCTCCTATATATATATATACATTAAACTATAAATCACATAAAAAGTAGTGTAATGGATTCGTCCGAACACTTTAAAATACAGCAACATTTTTGTAATTAACGGATACATTTTATTAGACACAGACGAACAACACAGGTAAGGAGGACATTTTTTAATAACTAATATAAGTTAACAAAACATTTATCTGGAACAAAACTTAGATCTAATGTACGGAACGTTTATGTTTTTGTCTTTTAAGGGAAGTGGGGTCTGATCAACTCTGCTGGGAAGCCATGAAATAAAATACTGTTTGGTTTTTAAATTCCCGAAACAGTTTTTCATGGTAAACAACTGATGATCCCTTAAATAATGTTAAGATTAGTGTAAGTTCTTGGAAGCAAACTAGTATAGTAACTACAAAAAATAAATTGACTTACATGAGTGATTTTCTACTGAACGACTTGGGACTAAAATGTTTTGTTTTTTTTTTTGTTTTTTTTTCTTTATAGTTTTAATGGTATAGAAACTTCCGAGACTATATATATATATACATACCTAACTTTATACATAGAAGAGATAAGTAATATTTATTTACTGTACCATAATGAAACCTAACTTATAAAGTTGATATTTTAAAATGGTCATATATAACACTAGACGTACTTGTGACCCGTTGAGTCACAACCTCTTCAACTATTTCTTCCACTTTGATTTCATTCTAAAATTCATAAACTGTGATATATCTGTTAAGACATTCTTCAGTTCATCACAAATTATGGCCAATTAGAAAAATTTGAATGGAATATTTTCGAACTCATGTTTGAAAATATTCTATTAAAATCCCAGAACTAAAGAATATCGGTACTTCTACAGTCTTTGAACCGAACTGTTTTTGCTGTTTTTTAAACTCTAACCTAACCCTAACCTATGTTCGGCAAAAGTCGGTTTGGTTCGGTTAAAATTCTGTAGAAGCACTATTTTGTGTCAATATAAAACCTTTTGGAAACAAACGTTCCTACTTACTTGACTCCCCACGAGGGCAAAGTTAGACACAAGGTCGGTTTTTAATATGGGAAAAATCCAGCTCCACAAAAAGGAGTACTCTGGATTGGAACAAAAATAAAAATTGGCTCAATCTAGAAGGATTCTCCTTCACTGACCGAGGACAGAATAGACTAAGTAGCATCAGAACAGATACAGTTTGTTCCTAGCTAAAAGGCGTTTAATTCAAACGTTGATTCACTCGGCTTTAGTATAATAATTGATATTAATATGTTTTTGGAAGGTTAGTGAGCATAAGTGACATGCTTTGACCCCGGGATTAACTATGAGAGCAGAAAGTGGATTTTTTGATCTAGTCAGGTAACTAGACACGAGATAGGTATTTGTAAGAGATAATATAATCAGTTATGGTTTAGGAGAAACTAGACCTAACAGGGCCGGCGGGACAGTTATAAAAGTGGGGGGGGGGCTCTCCTAAAAAGTGGGGGGGGGCGGTTAAACACATGCATATATAACTTCATTATTGATGACCGTAAAGTGGGGGGGGGGGGCTAAGTCAAAAAGTGGGGGGGGGCTCAACCCCCCCTCCCCCTCCCTCCCCCCCCCCCCCCGGTGCCGCCGTCCATGCCTAATATATATGCTTCTTTTTTTTTCTATTTGCAGATGGGTTACAAATCCTGTTTAAAGAAATGGCATTCCATGACGATTCAGCATTAATCCATTGATAAACTGTAACGGGACAAGTATTTCAAGAAACAATAGTTTTATTTCTGACCAATCTATTACGTAAAATATATAACCTTTTGTTAGTTGCTTTTTAAACAAATACGACAGGTGAGGATAATTTCCAACAGTATTCAAAGTGCAGCACTTCGATCCCAGCAGATTATCTAAATGGTGGCTTCATCAAATCAAGAAAATATATTTTTTATAATCGATTTGGATTTTTATTATTGTTTTTTTTTTTTTTTATCTAAGACAAAAAGAAATCAATGAAAAGTTATTTAAATAAACGTGTTTATCTCTATTATTGAAAAGAGCATGCAAGGTTGAGTCAATTGCACTATTTTGATAACTTTTTTTTACTGATGTTGTAAAGGTGATGAATCTTTAGGAAGAAAAGGGGCGACCATTTTGTAGGAAGAAAAGGGATCATCATTTTATAGGATGAAGAAGGGTCATCATTTTATAGGAAGAAGAGGAGTTACCATTTTGTAAGCAGAAAATGGGGTTACCATTAGTCCGATGAGAAGTCCAAACTCTTTTACATTTTTAAAATCAAATTTATTCATATTTTCGCCTCACCAACAAACAACAAGGTAATGAACATGTTTTTAAGTTGAAGTTTAAGAAGAAATCCCATAATGCTCAAATTCAGATGGGCACACACACACATCTGTCCTGGTCGGTATTAAATCAAACTGTTCTGCACGCCTCACAGGTGCGTTCGGGTTTACATCTTCAAACCAACTGCCTGAAAAACAGTAAAAAAAGGTATATAAACAGTTCAGCAGAAGTACTCCCTATTCAAAGTGTTTTGATTGGACAATGTATCAATCCCTTCATGTGGGAATGTAAGCTTGTAGCAGCAGTACTACAACCGGCAACAATAACGACTACAATGAGCCGTAATTAACAATTTTAAATCTATGCTTAATTTCTAAGCTGGGCTCTGGTTGGTGCAAACATTTAACTTCGTTTCTGCCTTGCCCAACTAAAGGCCATCTCTCATGCGAGCTGATCATGACAGGAGATTATAAACGGGATGACCCACGGCTTTCTTCTTATTTTTCAACCACATTACGGCATGGCTAACTACTCATCTAAATTGCTCAGACTGACCACAAAACTTCTCTCTTGGGACTCACCCCCACCCCACGGGCCATCTGGCCTGGCCTTGGGTTCGACAAGAAGACCCGAGGATCCAACATGGCTATGGCCGCACACACGTGGACTTCATAATGTAACACACACACACACATACCTACATACACATATGGACACGGCCTGACTTTAACACATGTGTACGTACAGACTTTCTCATAACATGAACTCTTCTCCGTTCCTTTACAAACAGGACATTCATTGTACTCTTCATAACATGAACTCTTCTCTATCCGCTACTAATGGGACATTTATTCAACATCACATTGACTCTCTACTCTTTGTCTTCGTCCATACTCATAGACTTATTCAATTACTAACACCCTTCTCTTTTATACACCAGAACGAAGATGGCCAATAAAGTTGTCTTAAATGTTAGAATGAGACTTTGTCTTTCTATTCTATAAGCTTATGTGAAAGAAAATAGTTTGTTGGCATATAACTGCTACAAACCACACTGGACTGTGAGATGCATAGCTCACCAGATACTCTCTGAGTGCTATTTATCAGGCTTGCTTCTATGGCTTGGAATACAGACTTGGAACTCACACGTTTATGCCTACTTAACCATGCCCGATTGATGAGTTTCTTACAGCCTGACCAAAATTCCTTGAATCATCTAGTCACTGATCAATTGCACTTTGATCGTTTTCCCAACAAATATTTTGGTCGATTCCGTGGCATTATGGCTCAGTTTGAACTCGGAAAGCATAAGTTCCCAAAGACTGTTACACATTCATTTGTGCAACCTTCAAGTGCATCATATAGTTAAACAATGCACGTGCTGGTGCATTAACTGTAGCAAAATTTACACAAGCAGTTGGAATCTCGTTGTGTAGATAACACATAGCAGCAGTTAGTTTTCTCTTTTCTTCTCTTCTCTTTCATTGTTTTCCTCTTCTTTTTAAAAACAATAGCTGTAAACGTTGTTTCGTAATAATAATAACAGCACATAATCATTTGGGATCTAACAATCATTTGGGTTTTGTTTTTTTTACAGTATACATGTATACGACTTTCTTGTCTGTGTGGTTGGTGGTTGGTAGGTATGCCTGTATAATATTGAGATGATATCTGACATTGATTTTTATGGTAATGGCTACTTTATTAGACTTGCTTTTGAAGCTGGTAACGTTGCCTGCAATGTTCTTGTTTATCAAAAAGCCAACACCACAGTGACAGGTGTCTCCACCTTTGTAGTATAAGTTATGACCACTTTTTTAGGGTTATGATTCTGATTTCGTTAATACCGATGATGTCAAACTTTATTCTGGACAGTTCATCCTCCAGTTCTTCTGTGTATGTGTCTGAAGATAGAGTCTTGGCATTGTATGTTCCAATCTTTAAGTTCCAACGGTAATCAGTTTTAACCCAGGGATTCTAAGTACCCTCTGCTCTGTTATTTCTCCTCTTGCTGCCTTGAGTGATGACTCCAGAGCTGCTGGGAACCGAGGGCCTTATTTTATTGGTGTCTGTTATTCAGGGGTTGTGCCATAGTCGCCACACTAGGCACTGCGAGTTGACAATGCTATTTACTCATAGCTAAATATGCGTGTAAGTGGCCGTTAACTCAATACCAAGTTTCTGATGAAGCACGATTGAAAGGATCTTTTCTTCCAGTTTACAGCCGCACTTCCACCTGATCATGGTGGATCATTAAGACGATCTTGGACATAAAAATATATCTCAGCCTGGGACGTCCACTTGAACTGGACATTACTTTATAATGAAATGATGGGGTGAGGTAAAGGGGTATCTATCTTAATTATAATCAAAGTTTGGTTATGATAGAAGGTTCATCGGACTCAATATTCAAAACAATTAGATAGAATTTCTATGAAAGAAATAGACGACATTGAAGGTAAATAAAAAATACCTTTTATTTTGGGTTGTGCTGAAAAGGAATCAAAACCGACTAAGAGTCAATCTTTAACAAAACGGGTGTCACACATCTTTGTAGATGTTATCCAGAAGGTCTGGCTCATACAATCTGGAAACTCCAACTGGTTAGCCGAAAAATGTAGTCTAACAAATTGTATTCTTACGCCAAGAAACCTAAGAGTCAATCTTTACAAAAAAGGGGTGCCACACATCTTTGTAGATTTCATCCCGTTGCTGGTGAGTTGGAAGAGCAATAGAACCTCTTGTTTGTCGGACTCTTGAAACTCCAACTCATTAAAAAGTGGGAAAGAAAAACTTGCATTAGTGCTGTAAGAAACCCAAGAATTGTATTCTTACGCCAAGTCATCTGATTAGCCGATAGGTTAATCACTGGCTGATTGGCCTGTCTATTTACATCAAGAGAAAATAGTACATCAAAATATGTGACGGCTACAACTTTAAAAAGAAAGAATTTCGTCTCCTATTTCAAGTGGCCATCTTCTGGGTAGTAATTTTCAAAGGATATTCATGGGGCGGCGGGGGTGGGGGGGTGGGGAGTATATCTTTACATACAAACCCAGCATTAAAATATGTACATAAGTACAACCTGAAGTGCTCTATTTTACAACTATAGCTGAAAGTTGTCGATCCAGAGATGACTGATGATTCCAATTTGAGCGCAACTTGTTCGTCTAAACATAGCGTTGATAACAATTAGTGTTGATAACAATTATCATAGAAGCTTGAGTAGGTGTTGTCCGTACCTTGACAATCACTCTTAGAGTGTCTTTGTTGTCTAGCTGAGGGATGGTCCGAGGAAGCTCACCCTCCCAGGCTTTACCTTCTCTCTGAGAAGGGGTTAGTTTATTGCTGATCGCCTGAGGCGTCCCTAACTTGGAATGCTGACGGGGCTGCTCAGGCATTTTTGTAGGCCAGAGTGCACTTCCTCTAGTGTGCTGGCTTTTCAAACCCCACCTGATCTTGCGTCTAACCTCCCCTGGAGACTAGGTAAATAAACACAATAGCACCTGATGTTGTATAGAACAGTGGTCGCCAACCAATGGTCCACAGAAGTCTAAGACAATGGAGATGGATGAGAATTTAGATGTGAACAAAGTATATCTCGATGGTGAAGCTATTAAGGTTGTCGAAGTTTTATTAAATTGATGATATCATCGGAGCACAGGGTGAAGCAGGTGCTAGTGTGATTGAAAGCGTTAGGAGTGGATGGAGTAAGTTTAGGGAACTTCTGTCATTACTAACCAGCAGAGTGTTACCACTGTCAACCAAGGAAAGAGTCTATCAGGCATGTGTATGCAGTATGATGATGTATGGAAGTGAAACCTGGCCAGTGAGAGTTGAGGACATGTATTACATGGAGAGAAATGAGAATGATACGATGGGTGGATGTGTAATGCGAGTCTTAAAGATAGGCTTAGATCTGATGACTTCAGAGGAAGATTAAATCTGGACAGTATAGGGAGATGTGTGCAGAATAGGAAATTTTGATGGCATGGCCACGTTGAAAGAATGAATGAGAGTTTTTGGGGTAAGTAGATGTAGAACAGTTAAGGTAGCAGGTTCAGTTCACAGGGGAAGTCCAAGGAAAACATGGGAGGAAGTGATAAAACTGAACTACTTATTTACCAAATAATATTTAAATTTCGTTTTCATCGTGAGAGAATTTCGTAGTAGAAATTTTAATTTAAAGATTGTTTGTGTAACTTACGCAGCAATATTTAGATGCCAGTGTAAAAAAATAGTGCAGAAATTACGATCTATTTTCTTTTGCACTTGCAATGGTGGAGTGATTAGTATGTGGTTTGGTAAGAACACACTTGAATTTTCTCACTCATGGAAGAATATATATGTTGGGCAATAAGAACACTGTTCGCGTTGGAGGCAACTTTCGCTTCTGGACAAACTTATTTTCCACGAATTATAAACAGTTTCTTTTTTTGAGATGTCAATGCAACAAGACGTTATATCTCTCTCGTCGTCTTCACTAGATAGGGTCGAACTCATGGACTCAATTCCATTTCTATAGTACATGTACATCGGCGGACTGAACCTATTTTGTAGTCCTGTTTTTATAACTCTTTCAGGGCCATATTTTATGTTGATGAAACTGTTTGAATAACATTGATTTAAAATGTAGAGAAGTTTGTTCTTTTAGCCAAAACTTGGTGACCTTTTTCTTCCTATCAAACTAGACCAGTGGGATGGATACCAACACAGCAATCCTACTACAAAATGGTGATCCGACATCTTCTCTCACCAACTCTACAATAATGTTAAAATTGTATTTTCTACACAAGGTCAGATTAAGCAGAGGAATAGAAGTCACATGTTAGAATATGACGTCACAGAAATGAAGTTTGAAATGAGACGTGGTGAAGAAGAGAGGAAGTTCTTTCTCTTTGGCTTGTGAACTGACTCTGTTTGATCGTGTTTTTTTTTCGAAGCCTTATCTTCATTCGCTTCTCCAGAGAGCAGACAAGGGGAAGCTGACGTAATGTTGTAATGTTGCATATAACACCCCTCCAAGGAGAGGTCTAATGTCTTGCCTGTCACGATCAAATAAAAGACATGTTTGTTATTGAATGCAACCCAACAAACCATAACAGCACAATTAAATCATACCTCATGTCTCATGCTCCACCTGTGACTGAGACACTACATCCACGATCGTCTCCATGAGCGGGGGGGGGGGGGATTCTTGCCTGGAATAGAAGTCTCACAACAATTAAAAAAAAGAAAAATTTTCTGAATTTTGAGGAAGACCATTTATTAAGCTGTTGACGTTGCCTTCTTTTCTGCTAGTGGCAAACAGGGGAGAACATTCTGGGGCCTTAGCACCTTAATTTATAATCGATTCTTATGTCATTTTATTATACATGCTGTCTGCTTCAAAGCTTCCCAACGAACTCTCTACTATCCATGTGACGTCACGTCCACTTCTAGCTACAGCAGGTTGAGGTGACATCTTAATGCATACTCGCTGACTCCATAACTGATTTTCTGTGTATATGTCAATGCTGCCCTGTGAACCCAAATCATCAGATGTATACTAGTGAACGTAAAAGAATAAAGCAACAAAGACCATGAGCCATTAAGCGACAATGTTGTTAGTGTTTTGTTTGTTTTTTTTATTTTGTTGCATTATTGCTGGTTACGAGGAAAGCAGAAGAGACAGAAACTTCAGTTGCCACATCACCACTACGACCACTTTTACAACTAGACATCACTATCCAATTAACCAACTACTTACAATTCAGAAAGACGAACAGCTGTTCCTGTTGATGATTAAATCTTGTTACTAATTTCTATGTATTCTGCATGTGTAAGTACTGCTATCGCAAGAACAGAAAACTTACATAAGCTGTAGGCGGTCTTTAAGTTGAAGCAAGGTACTGCGTTTCATATCAGAGTAAAGGCTAGGAGTACAACGATAAACTGAAACATCATCTTACCGATGCATTAATACAAAATTTTAAAGGTGGACTCCCTCTACCGAGCTAGAAAACTTCTCTCACCTGCCAGTATCCTATATCTCTACAAGGCCACCATTTGCCAATATATGGAGTATTGTTGCCACATCTGGGCTGGTGTACTAACCACTAGTCTCCCCCTCTTAGACAGGGTAGGGTCCAAAAAATAGCCTCTAATTAAGTTCCACACTGTCTACCAAGCTCCAGGCCCTATCCCATCATTGCAATGTTGCATCCTTGGGCATGTCTTACAAGTACTCCTATGGAATGGGTTCCGATGAACTTGATGTACTTGTGCCTTCTCAACGTAAATACTCTCGACCAACCAAACAATTAGCAACATCCCACCCCTTCAACCGTCGAGGTTCTGAGATGCCAAAAAATTTTCTACTCTAAAAGTTTCTTTCCTCAAACTGCTTGCCTTTAGCATTCCTCCCTGCTCCCTGTTTCCCTGGCTGTACCAACATGCAGAAATTTAAACGTAATTTGAACAAACACCTCGCTGCACAACTACCTACTTAGGGCCAGATTAATAGAGGCATCTTAATTCACAATAGTCTCTTCAGTCTCAGTGGCAAATTGCCTTTTTTGGGGGGTGAATATAGATTAAAAAAAAAAAAAAATTAATTATAAAAAAATGAAAGAGTTGTTTCCCTGTAACTTCTATACGAATAGTAGAGTTAATATTTACTTGTCTTCCACTGCAGCATGATGTGGCACAAGACCGGAAAATTGTGTACCATTAAAAAAATTATTCAATTCGTTTAAAAGTTAAATAAAATAAAATAAAGTCCTTTACCTGGGGAAAAGTCAAATTTTTAGATGAGATAATGACGGGAACTGGACAAGGATAGGTGCATTGGTTTGTGTAACTTTTCTTTTGGACGTAAATGAATTGAACAACACATTGCACAGACGGGTAATAGTTTTATGTAAAAGAAACACAGGACAATACAAAAAATATGAGGGCGTTCAATAAGTAATGCCCCTGACCCACTTCTAGTTGTCTGATCTAGATGAAATTTTGCATGTGTAATGATTTATATCTGTATGGGTTATGTTGCAAAAAAACAGCTCTGAACTAATTGTGGTTTCTGATTTACAGGTGTTTGAACAGAGTTAGGTGTGAAATGGAGCCAGTTGGGTGTCGCGCAATGATCCGGTTTTTGTATTTGAAAGGACGCATACCAAAGGAGACTTTTGATGAAATAAAAGAAACTTATGGTGATGATGTCCCATCATATGATCTTGTAAAACGCTGGCATCGTGAATTCAAACATGGCCGGAAGTCTGTGGAAACAGCTCCCAGACCTGGTCATCCCATTTCTGCTTTTGATGAGGCATCTGTCCATCAAGTTGAGGCTGCCATTTTGGAAGCTCGACACATTACTATTCGCCAAATAGCCCAAGATTAGTACAGGGTCTGTAGAAACTATAATTCATTTGCATAAGGTGTCTGTCAGATGGATTCCCAGGTTGCTAATACCTTTCCAGAAGCAAAAACGTGTCGAGTGCTCAAGGGTGAATTTGGAGATGTGCCAAGAAGATGAGTCAAAGTTTTTCAAAAGACTGATTGCACAGGATGAAACTTGGGTCCATCACTATGATCCAGATACCAAAGCCCAGTCAATTCAGTGGAAGCACTTGGACTCACCACCTCCAAAGAAGGCAAGAGTAGAGCCCTCCGCTGGCAAGGTCATGCTCAGTCTTCTGGGACCAGGACGGAGTAGTGATGACAAATTTGCTGGCAAAGGGTACCACGATTACAGGAGCCTATTACGCTTCACTTTTGATGAAATTAAGAGAAGCTATCAAAATCAAGAGGCGGGGCAAGATCAGCAAAGGTCCACAACTCGCATGTCGCCAGATCAGAAGCACGGGCGTGTGGCTATGAAATTCTCCCCCCTGACCTTGCATCCTCTGACTTTCATCTCTTCCCAGCCATGAAGTTGTTTTTGAAAGGAAAGCGTTTCCCAGATGATGCAGCTTTGATTTCTGAAGTTACAACGTGGTTGGAGGACCAACCTGGGGTATTCTACAAAAACGGTGTCCAGAGCTGCATCAAACGATGGGAGAAATGCATAACTCTGGGTGGTTCCTATGTAGAGAAAGACTAATAACTGTGGCAAGTTTCATTAATCTACTGCTATAGGAAATGGGTCAGGGGCATTACTTATTGAACGCCCATCGTAATACATAGGGTTGAGTATATGTTGACAAGGCGAAATAATCTTTTCCCAGAGTTCATAAATTCTCTGTTGGACAGCAGAGAATCACAGAATCACATCTTGCCTTGTTGGGAGTTAGTCAAGAACTGAGGGTGTTCTGCTGATCACGTGATCTGGTTCCAGCGATCACGTGTGAATCTCGTTATATGCAGACGCACACTTGTTGAAGAGTAAATGACTATAATGATCGTCAAGCCGAATCACAACTTCCATAGATCAACAGAAAATAGTTAATTCATGTAATCTGCTACAGCCTTTAAGAATTGATAGTCACTAGTCATTTTATCTGCCAAAGTGGATCTATTTTTGATATGTCTCCAACAGAACATTAGATATCAATTTATTTTTATTTATTTTTTTTTAACTAATGAGTCACCACTTATTAATGTCAAAAGCCACTTGATGATAAGGGTTAACAAGAAGGATAGATTGTGAGGTGAATGATGAAGAATATTATGAGAGGATTGAAAATAATGAATGGAGTGAACAAAATTTGATTATTTATGAGGACGGGTTATGCCGAATATTTGTTGACATTGATTTGAAGATGACATGTTTTAGTTTGCAGATAAGCAGTCTCGTGGTAATATGTTCCACAGACGGGGGAGTTCTTGGAAAGAAACTCTGCTTATGGAAGTTTTGCCTGACGATAGGCACACAGAGGAAGAACTGAATGTTTGTTGCAGTAAGAAGACTAGTTCTTGCTGTGAATGTCTTACAAAATGGAACGAGAGATTGGAGCTGACTCGTGCACCTTCCATGGAAATAATGCTAATAGAGACATTGCTAGTCTACTCCCTGAGAAATGGGCTATAAATCACAGGAGAGATTGTGAAGTTGATTTTGTACTCTGTCAAGCCAACAAAGGCGGCTTTGAACGGCACTTCCCCAGATGTTTGTGCTGTCCTCCTTATAGACGGCTCATCAAAATACTAACAAAAAAAAAAAAAAAAAAATTTCTTTAATAATTTTTCAAATTTTAAAAAATAAAATTTTAAACATTTTAAATGAATATTAAATTTTTTTAATTTACTATTTTAACTTTAACAATTTGAAAAAAAAGAGAAAAGTTAAAAAAAAAAAATGAATGAAAAATTAGTTAAATGTTATTTTATTGTAATTTTGGTACTTATATCGAATATGAACTAGTTTCCGTGAACTTCACGTCGGCAGCGTTCGGATATGTTACCAGAGATATTCCGAGGCGAATGGTGGCAGATGATAAGTTCGATATGTTGTTGCGTCGTAATTTTTCAGTTTTATTTTCAAGAAAGATAGCAAATAACAAAAAACGGGTATATGTTACGACGCTCAGCACAGTCGCGAACGGGGTCCAAAAAAAGAACGAGAAAGGGTTTAAAAGCAACAAGTGAAGTTGACCTGCGAAGAGAATAGATATTTTTCTATTTACCTATGTAATTTGTTTTTATTTTTACGTATTATAAATTTATTAGATGTAAAAAAAAAAAAATGTATTGTTTTTTTCCCAAAGGCTTGCACAAAATTCAAGATGGCGATTCACGTGCTTCCTTACCAAATGCCCTCCCAAAAGCAGCCATGTTTTTCCCAAGTTACGGTGATAAAACTATTGATTTCTAATAAATAGCGGTTGTAACGGTCTAAAAATACAAACAAATGCTACAGGCAAGTTTCAAAATAACTTTTACAGCTTACAGTTACTTTTATTTGTTGTATATTTGTTTTTTTAGCGTTTTTACTCTGCTGAGTTTCGTAAAAGATGCCCCCAAAAACGAACAAAACAATGCTAAACAATTGTTAATAAATACTTTTTTTTTTTGCAATTTTTGTTTCATTCAGTCAACTGGTTAAAACGTAGTTTTTGTGTTTCTTAAAACCGAAAAAAAAAGTGTTTTTTTTTTACATTGTCTTTTTTTATCAGTCAACTGGTTAAAAATGAGTTTTTTTCTGTTTCTTAAAACTGAAGATGATTTGTTTGCATTTTTGGTGGGCTTTTTAAAACTTTTTTTTTTGGGGGGGGAGTAGTTTTTATTGTTTATATGCAATTTTTTTTTTTCAGTAATAGTTACTCTGCATCTCTCGGTGTTTATGTAACATGCCCGAATGCTGCCGAGGCAAAATTCACAGAAGCTGGTCCATATTCGATATTCGTACCGTAATTTTCATTAATTAATTAACAAAAGCACAATTTGCAGTTCTGAAAATTGGTGCATTTCTTTATCTCATTTAATGCAGGCATAAAAATCAGAAAATAGAAGACAATAAAAACAAAAATAGAAATTTCTGGGTAAAATAAAAAAAAAACGTTAGTTTATTGTTGGAACACGCACACACACCTACTCAGACATACATACAGATGAATTCAAATATCAACTAGGGAAACACACACAAATGGACAAAAATATTAAAGGAGAAAAAAAAAAAAAAAAAAAAAAAAAAAAATCAACATATACCCACGATTGAGTTTACAATTTCAGGATAAATAAATACATTTTTAAAAGAGATGGAAAACAGACTATCAATCATGGAGACGAAGTTGTACTTCAGGTCGGACCAGACTCGAAATTTCGATAGTCACTGCCGTTCCAACTATCTCAGACAAAATGAGGGAAATTCGTCTGTGCTAGTACAAACATGTACTGCTTGAAAATGACAACACCGCAATGTTTATTTAGTATGATATCTTTAAAACATGAGTATGAATGTATGTATATATATATATATATATATATATATATATATATATATATATATATAACTAAACTATATAGAAATGAGTTGAGAGAGAGAGTGTGTGTATATATATATATATATATATATATAAGGTGTGTGTTTGTTTCATATTTTATGTAAGTTAATCAACACACAAATGTATCTGCAAACATTTATATGATATAAATAATGAGAAAATCTTTATGTGAAAAATGCTTTTTAGTTCATATAACGTTTTTGCATTACTTTATACCTTCAGATGTACACAAGACAAGAGAAAGATGCTTTCACATGACAATGTGAAAACATCTTTAAAAAAAATCTGAAATTTTTTTTAAATTCCTTATTCATACAATATGAAATATTACATATATATATATATATATATTAGGAAGTTTAAAAAGTGAAATGAAATTTCAGACAAAATGGAATGATTAGTATATGGAATTAATGGATAAGTATTATTCATCGTATGAATAAGATCTGACGTAAAGACAGAAATATCGATGTTCTGAACATGTGTCATTATTTTAATTAGTTTGTTCTATACTTATCCACTAATTTTATATACTAACCATTCCACATATGAAATGAAGTCTCCAATTAGTATAAAATACATGTTATAAAACAAATGAAAGAATATAAATATCCCAAACCTCAAGGTTGCAGACAAAAAAGTTTAAAAAAAAAAAAAAAAGAAAGAAAGAAAAGAAAGTAACACGAATTCAACATTTCGTCATAAATAAATAACCTCAATTTATTTTAGCCATAGAGAAAGTATAACATAGAAAAATAGCTTTTTTATTCCCAGAATAAAAAGATGAGGATTTTTTATATAAAAAAAGAGGAAAAAAAAAAAACTAAAAAAAGAAAAAAAAAACTAGAAAAAGAGAAAAAGAAAAAAACCTGGCAGGACAACATTTTCAGTTTGCAAAGAATTATTCATTTACCTTCAATGACACAAGGAAAAAATAATTGATATTTTATCTTTCCTTTTTAGATGTGTCCAAGAATCACTAGAAGAGGTTCTGTCTGGCTGTTCGGCTTAACTTTAAAACAACATTTTCCTAGGTCACTTACGCCTAAGTTGAAGTTTCATCAATAAACATATCTTAAGAATATCTGTTCTAGTTTAAACCTTTAGAGATGATTTTTTGGGGTTGTTTCTTAAATGCTGCAAACTATAGAATGCTGACAGACACATCACAATTGTTCATATCAAATATTACAAGTTATAAAAACAAAATACAAACATATACATTGGATCTGATAATTGGTAACAAGTCATTTTATATTCGTTTACTTTGAATTTTGTTTTACAGAAAATCAACCCATTTTTTTTTGGGGGGGGGGTATTAATGGAGAGGTTGTGGTGGTGCAATAGTTGCTGTGTTCGGTTGGGCTACTGAATCACTTTCACGAATAGCCTTGGGAAAGGTATTGATCCATCCCCTTCATTTATCAAGTATAAGTGAAATAGTATGGTAGACTAGAACTTAAAACCCTGCTATGACAACTAGTCTAGGAAAAAAAAAACTTCAAAATAATACCTACAATTTGCCTAAGCCAACACAGAAGAGTAGGCTGCTAAAACGTGAAAATAGAACTGAGCTAAGATCAGTACGCAACCTGCACAGGCAGATGAAGAGGTACTTTTCTGTTTTAATACTGAAACACTATATCTATTTCAATGATTCATTGAACATAAGTTGCAGGTTGTATCTTTCCCAACATTATTAATGCATAAATGACCACAATAAATCTGATCTTGACATAAGCAATTCTATTGGATGTGACTGTATCCATTTGTCCAATCAGCAACCTCCCATTAGCTAATGGATGGGCTGGTTGGCCAATTAAATCATAACTGGTTTCACTTCTAAATGAATAAATGCAAAAGTTGAGCCCATTTTTTGCACTAACGGTAAAATCAAAATGCCTTATTTCAAAATAATTATACTTTCAACAATAGATGCACCATTTTTTATATACTGCTTATGTATATACAATATCAGTCGCAAGGTTAACTAATTTGCATATTGGTTTTGAAAAAGGACATTACATTAATTATGTTTTTTTTTTAATTCAATGCTTATTTCTAATAAAAAACTTTTTTTAAAAATAAAAACCGGATTTTTAAAATGGAATTTTTGGAAACAAATAAAATTAATATGAGTAACTGCTACCATCTCTCCATATTAATATGTGTCTTAGTATGCAGACAAAAAATTGTCACAATCGTTTGTTCAGTAGCAGTCAACGACAGACAGACAGACATGCAGAGGAGGAGAGAATTGCAGGAGTTAGGGTTGAAACATACGGTTTGCATACAGACGAGGGAGGGAAAAGAGAATAATTCACATGTGTACATATATACAAGGTGTAAGAAAGTGCATATTATATCAGGAGAGAGAGAGAAAGAGAGCGAGAGGGAGAGAGAGAGAGAGAGGTGGTGGGAGGTGCACGTGAGTTGATAGTAAGAGAAAGAGAGATGATAAGTGAGAGAGATAACATCAAATATCCATATATTATTTTCCTTTATTAATAGATTAAATTAAATTCAGGTTATGGCTCATCTCTCAATGAGATTTTCTAGAATTTAATTAAAAGTAATAAAAATATATAATCTACTCTATAAAATTAAATCAGTCGGATTTTCAAAGTCAGACCTAAATAGCAATGAATCAGCAAAATAAATGTTTGATTCCGACTGGGCAGTCATGTTTCACATTTATCACTATCATTTGTCAGTACAAATTTAAATCTAAATTGCTTTCAGCGTTTACATATTCTGTCCGATCACACGATTATTTCAGTAATAGAAAATTACAGAGATTCACCATTTGGGTGCTTATACAGATATGGGCACATATGGAAAACGCATTTCCAAATAAAAAGTATTGTTTATACTTATGTATCAGGAAAATATAAGTATCCTCACCAAAAATTAGGAAAAAATAGCGAGTAGACTTTTAATCTAAAATAAAAATCAGTTTTATTGTATTTTGCCCACCGCCATTCATTTATTACTTATATGACAGACTAAGTTATGCCCTCCCCCTTGTAATCGCTCTAATCAATGGCAGATCCGTAAGATACAATAAACTAATTTTTATTTGAAATTAAAATTCTACTCTATAATTTTTGGTGTAGATACCTATTTTTGCCCGATATACAAGTATATCAAAGAGTTTTCTCGTTAATTTATTTGGAACTGCGATTTTCATATGTGCCCTCATCTGTATAAGCATCCCATTTGTTACAAAGGACGGATGTCTTTAAACTTCCGAAAATGGCGTTTTAATCGGCAAAAAAAAATTTTCAAGATAAAAAAATATTGCATTTGTTTTAGCTTTCGATAAACTTTTTTTGTTTAAATGATTGTTATCTTTTCTTGATTGCATCTTTTTTCTTTCTTTTTTTTAAAAGAAAACGTTCACAGATACAAAAAGGGAGAGAACTCTTTCTTCTAAAAGGTCAATGAATGGTAATATTTTCTTACTTCATGCGAGTTCAGTACAATTCTCAATCCTATGTGCGTTTCATGCAAATAATAGTAATTCTCTTACTAATAATGATCATATTCATAATGATACTAATAAGAAACAATTTCTTTCACACTTATACTAACAGAAAATCTGTTAACTTTCAACATTTTGTAATATGTTAGAAATATTAAAACTTTCTAAAGAGCTAATAATTCAATATTTCAAGGTTGGAGCCAGGAGTTTCCTTGGTTACATTACTTTCCGGGGCAATGTCAGGACACAGGTCTGCTAGTAAGTAAATAAAATCAAAACCTATTGTTTTACTGTGGAATTTCCCCTGGACGGTTGGGGTAGGTGGTGGTGGTGATACTAATTGCGCCAAAAAGTGTTTGGTTAAGTTTTGGAATTTAGTGAAGAATGCATTGATTGAATTCGAATACAATATTGTGAGATTTGAAAAAATAAACAAAAGTCGTTAGTGGGTTAGATAAGTATGCACAAAAATAAACAATGCGATACTAGCTAGGGAATTCAAACGTCATTGCGGATTTTCTGACTAGATAGCAAGAAATTCTTCCACGCATGCTCTTCCACCCACCCTCGGTACATGAAATAGAAGTGAGAAAACATTGTTGCATCAAATAAAGTAAATGATGACAATTCCTTTTGTGTTTTCCAAGTCTTCAATTGTAAACCAGCCTGCAAGGGAAAGATGCTTCCAAAAGTGCTAGGAGAATTCTCCAATGGAAGGACAAGTAAGGGTTTCTCTTTTCGTCTTATGTACCGGTCCCCAGCAAAAAAAAAAAAAAAAAAAAGACTATGTTACACTTGCTAGTGAATGGAATTAAGCCAACCCCTTTTCTAAAGTTAAGTCTTCATGAAACTAAGTTCAAGTGAACTTTGTTCATTGACAATTAAGCATAAAAAAATAATTTTTATTTTATTCATTGTTCTAGTAATATATTCACTCTTTAATTGTATTATTTTGAATAATTAAAACAATTTGTAATGACCATTCTCTTTTATATATCAAACTAGCTGTACCGACCCGGCATTGCCCTGGATGTAGTGAAGTCATTTAAGCTTTAAGCTTTTTTTATTTGGACCTATTTTTATTTATTTATTTATTTTTTTTTTTTTTTTAACTTATACAGGAAAAAAATTAGTTGTAAGGGAGACACCTTTCACTTAAAAATATGAATTATTGTCCTTGCTTATTTTTATTTTTTAGTGATTAGCTAAAAAATCTTTTATAATATAGATTGTCTGGGCCGGAATAGGTAATCTAAAAAGATAAACTGTGGTGAAGTAAGTTATTAAATTGCTAATAACACAATACAACAATAACAAATGAAAATTTGCTAGTCAGAAACAAAGTTTGATTTGTCAGCTTAAAAGCTGTTTTGGTCTGACTTTGAAAATCCGACAAGATAAATTTATACATGTAGAAGATAAATAAAAGGTATAAATAGATAGATAGAACATATAGATAGACGCTCAGGTGATATTTTATGAGTGAAGAAGTGAATACAGGTGATTGACAGTTGTACCACCACGAGGAAAATATTTGAATACTATGGATATTTATTTTTCTTTTCTTTGTCCCAATCCGTGTTACTTTACAGTTGTTTACAACAATAAGCAAAGGCAAAAAAATGTGATGGTGCATGCGATATTGATGATATCAAGATGAGATGACGATTGTGCGTACTGTGGACTAAAGCACTTCTTTATATACAATATTATTCACTGCCACGTTAATTCTGTGAATTCTGACGTGTACACCATTATAGACTCGATGGATTTGCCCAAATAAGTAACTGCTTCAATCTGAACTCCCAATGCTTAAACAATATAAGTTTTGTAAACTTTTGTTAAATTATTGTCATTCTCAAAAGTTTCTTAGAATTTTAACAGCGTTTAAATTCAATCGATTTATACAATTTAGTTATATTCCAACGTCAAAATAAAACCACTTAAAAATTTTTTTAAATAAATTACCAAGATAGGTAATTCTGGTTCACCTACTCGAACACAAAAAATAAAAATCCTAGAATCTTCTATATTTACAGAAATTATTATATAGAAGAACATAGATTGAAGTTTTTTGTCAATGATTTTAAGGTTGAAAAAAAAAAAATCTAATCAATTAAGATAAAAAAAAATGTTAGGTATTAAAAACGAATACATTTTAAATAATTTGAAGGGTAGACTTGTTTGGTCGGGCAATCTCTTCTTTCCTGATTGGACTCTTGAAGGGGTTACTTTTTGGCTAGTCTGTCTGGAGTCCAGGGGGATTGAACGCTGGGGGGGGGGGGTCCTTTCAGGCTTGGTTTGTCTTAAATTGATTCTACCTTCCTCTCCCTTTTTATTATTATGATTAGCTGAGGTTGCTTCATGCTTTATCTAGAGCGACTTTCGTTTAAATAAAAAAAAAAAAATCAATAATCATGTTGACACACCATAGTTTATGCAACGTTGAGGTGGGTAACCATTTGGAAATACCAGATGCTGTATATCGGAGGACAGCAATACCTCCTTGCAAGAACTAATGTCGTCAAAATGGTATTGCGGCATGAGGTTCTAATGCACAACGTACTCATAGAAAAAAAGAATAGTAAGCTAACATAAGTTTAGATTCATCTCAAGATAAACATAATTAGACAAGTGTGGACATATTGTCATGTAAAAAAAAAAAGTTTTTTTTTTTTAAACTCAGTTAAAATTCATCGATCGATTTATGCAATTTAATTACTTTCTAATTTCAAAAACCCACTTCAATAAAAAAAAAAAAAAAAAAATCTACCAAAGTTCAAGGGAGGTAACTTTACCTACTGCAACAAAAAAAAAAGAAATCTAGACTCTTCTATATTTACAGAAATTATTATATAGAAGAACATAGATTAATTGAAGTTTTTGTCAGTTTAATGTTATGGTTGTAAAAAAAAAAAAAAAAAAAAAGAGAAAGTTTACTTTCTAATAAAAAAATGCCTTTTATTTTAAGTAAATCAATAGTAAGCTGACATACGTTTGCATCATTTGAAGGTAAAAAAACACATAATTAGGTCCATCTAATTGCATTTTTTACGCACAGCTTTTTATTTCATACAACAAACTTGAAATTCTGACAGAAAAATTATTTCATAGACAAGAAAAAAAGTAACTTTAAAAAAATTATTATTGGAGGGATGGGCGAATCCACATTTCCAACCGTAATTCATTGTAAAATGAAGACAAGTGTGGATATCTACGCCCTCCACTATTCAGCATGACTTCCAACTCCTTTTGGGAATAATCACAAAATAAATTAAAATTGCCAAATATTTAGAAAAATACAAAATATAATAAAATAAGTTTGTTTTTTTATTGAAATTGTATTTATTTTTTTAAAACATACCCAAAAATAAATCATTACAAAATACAAAAAAAGAAAAGAAAAATTGAATTTTTAAATAAAAACAAACACAAAATATAAAATACTACAAAATATTGTCACCGTCAAAAACTTAAAGTAATTAAATAGCAATTTTATTTGTAAAAAATAGAAAAAATAAAAATAGAACTTACCTATTTCAAATTTCTACTATATGGTCTCATTTTTTAATTGATGAAGGTTGGGAGTCTTCAGTCTCTAAGCTAAGGCTCATTCTAATAGACTGTACCTACCCGGTTTTACCCAGTAGTGTTTTTATTTGCAATTTGTCTTGTTTTCCCCAAATATTAGTTTTGTGTTTCAAACAAAGGGAAGTAACTTTGTATTAACAAAGTTACTTCCCTTTTTGTTTCCAGATTGTGTCCGTATGAAAATAACTGACTCGTTCAAAGTATTTTCTGGAAGGAATTAAACTGAATTACATTGTATTGTTCTTAACAACATGATGCCCCCCCCCCCCCAAAAATAGATTTTGTAGGAAAAAAGCTATTGGTATCAAAAATTGAGAAAAAGACTGACTTTGCTTTATATATTAGAAGATGCAGGTTGAAAACGAACCCACCTTTACTAAGATTTAAATTAATTAAAGAAAAAACATTCTTGATAATCTTTATCTTTAATCGATAGCATTTTTATTTGCTGAAAATAATTCTAACAAAGATTTTAGAAGGTGGATAATTCTACCAAAATTTCAAATAACCTACATTTTTTTTTTTAAAATCATACCAATAGTTACCTAATTAAAAAAAAATGTTTAAGTACAACAATGAAATATAGAGCATATCTTTTATTAAGATGGTTTATGAATAAATTGGGACATGTGATAAAAATCACACAAGAATTAAAATTAAATTAGGTGTTCATTAAGATTCAATGGCTGATTTTTTTTATTTAAATTTTTTATTTACAAATCCAGGTTGTCTGATGAATAAAGAACAAAACATAACTTCATATTAGTAATTAGATGGAATACCCACTCCACGATGGGTTTATAATGAGACATACTTGGAACGTTTAATAATAAGCGCATGAGATCAAACCTCCAAATACTTTAAAGTAATCACAAAACATTGTTATGGTAAAGATTGTGTGAAAATAGAAATTTTATAATTGAAGTTATCAACTTAGAACATTGAAAATTTTGTTGAATTAAAGTTCCATGAGAGAAGGAAAGGAGGGAGGGGGCAAGAATGATGGAAATTCTGTTCAATTTTTGGAATCTATGTTTTTGAATTTTTGAGATGGAGATTGATAATTTGGATTATTTAGACTACTATTCTCATCTTAGATAAAAGTCAGAATAATGCAAATTTTGGAATCGATATAATTTTGGTTGTTATACTGAAAGTTTAAATCTAATTCAAATAAGAGCTAAAATAAAATTTAGTTTTGAGGATTCAAGTCCCCAACTATTTCAAATCAGGGTTGTGGAGTCGGAAGGTATAAGTCCAATTCTGACTTTTAGAATTCCAAAAATATTCGACTCAGACTTCTTATTTTAAAGTCTTCCAATATTCGAACTGTCTGCTGATTCTTCGGAGATTAAAAAATCCGACTTCGACTCCTAGCATTCTTATGAGTCCGACTCCTTCCAAAACCTCCACCCCCTCCTCTCTGAGTCCAGAACACTGCTTCAAATCAATAAAATTTAAAAAAATAAAAATGTGCAATTGTAAAAATTATGTGAAAATAAAATTAACATGACTAAAGTCTTAGCTGTCATGCCAAAATTAACATTTTCAGTTTTCAGAGAGAACTTTGATAAGAGGGTAAAGGAAGGCAAGACAAGACGGAGAGAGTGAAAAACAGGAAAATAGAAAGAAAGATAAAGCGAGAGAGAAAGGAGAAAAAGAAAGAGAAATGGAAAAGAGAAATAAAATCCAACCAAAAAGTGACGAAAAAATAAGGAGGTAAGGATCTAGCAATTTGGCAGAAATCAGTTTCATCTTAAAAAAAAAAAAAAAAAAAAAAAAAGAAGGATTTTTATCAAAAAGTGGAGAACTCACATCCATGGGAGGCTCTAGTGATTTAAGCGGAAATCTGCCTTTTCTGAATTAAAAAAAGCGGAATTCTGCGAAACAACGGAGATCTCACATCCCTGAATGAAGTGGAATTGCATTCAATAGAGATTGTTTTCTAATTCCAGTTTTGCCAAGTGAAGTGAAGAGAATTTTCTCTTTAAAATAAAACTGAATAACAACTGCATTATCCTTCGTTCTATAATAAAGACCAAGGTGTATTTATTATATATTTTTTTATATAAATAAATATAATATATCCATCTCGTCACACAAAAGTTAGCGATTACAAAACGTGCCTTTTTCTAGCCTTCGGACAAAACCATTTCATATAATAAGGAAAAGTGAGAAAGCAAATACCAAGTCAGACAACTCCTGTTTTCTGAAATGAATTCAGAAAGAAATCCTCCACTTTAAATAAAAAGTCAACGGTAGTTTCTTTTTCTTTAGGCATCAGAAATGATAATTTATATATGGACAAATTTGATTATTTTATGTGAATATTAGTGCAAACACTCCTGGAGCATCCCCTCCCCGCGACCTCCAAAGCACACCATAGAATTTACTCCCCCCCCTTATATGTAACACGAGGTAACTTCAATATAGCTTAATTTTATAACTTTTGTACCATTCAAAAGAAGAAACCTAAAATAAACTGCTAATGATTTTTTTAAAATGTTTTTCAGCGTACGAAAATGATGAAAATGAGAAACTAAAATCGTGTTCACATTATCGATGCATTAAAGTGGGATTTTTTTACGCGTAGATATACTTATGTTTAAAAAATCTAGCAAAAATAAACTAAGGGTCAGATTTTTCACAAAATTTTCAATACTTATTCATTTTTAGATTAATTTATATTTAAAATGCAGTTTTTGTAAAATATATGAGGAAATATTATTTTGTACGCGACCCCATCCCCCCCCCCACATTTTATGAAATCTGAACAAAATATATTATAATCGATCAAAATTTTAATACTATATAAATGTGAAGAGTCTAGAACAAGATATGTATTTCTTTATGTTTAATCAACACGTAATTTTGTAAACTTACCGTGAATTTGTAAATAAAAAATGGAAATAAATTCAATATTATTATTTTGGAAAAAAAATACTGCTTTTTCTCATTAATATACACTATAATCTGTTGAACTGCAAAGTAAAAAAAAACATTCACAAAAATAATTAACTTTTAAGAGATTTAAATGATTTCAAAAGATTACATCCTTAGAAATGTTCAGTTTTAAACGTCGATTTTGGAAAAAAAAACACTTCCCAATTTTTCAAAATATTTTAATATAATATAAAACTGACTGTTGTCAATTGTAAAATAGCAACATTGACCGTGATTTCACAATTTGTAAATATGTTTTATCTGTTAGTGGTGACAAACGCTTATGGCCAATGAGAAATGTATGGGAGCATGTAATTTACTGTATAAATACGTTGACTCTTTGAATTCACATCTTAGACAAACACTACTTCACTCAGCAGTGTTCAGTCCAGTGTTAATTATGTTGTGACGCCAAATTTCATTCAAAATGGAATAAACCAACAGTAATTTTAGGCACGTCTTATTGAAGAACTAGTTTCTATCACTTTAAGTCATCCGTACATATTGAAAACATCACATCAAAATTCTCATTTTGATGCATGTATAGAATCCCCCCCCCCCCCCCGGAAAGAAACAGATTTTATTTCCTTATTTCTCAAGATAAAGAGAAGTATTTTTCCCAGTTTGATAATTTAATCTTTAAATAAACTATTTGACTTTAAAACAACTTCCTATAAATAACTTTATTTTGGGGAGATTTAAAAACATAATAGATTAAAGAAGTCAAAGCCTCTTTGTAAAATACGTCACACGATTTTATGGTGCACTTTGGAGGTCCCTTGTAACGTAATAGACCTTCATTTGAACAGAACGTAAGATAAAATCTAAAATTGTTTTAATGGGAAACAACTCAGCAATTAGAATGCAGGATTTGAGAATCAGGATATATCAGGTTAAATTCTTCCGTTCAGTCAGCTAAGATATTAATAATTTGCTAAATATCTTAATTATAAGATACATCTTAATATAGTATATCTTAATTCTAAAGACTAATCAGAATAGGATAAATTAATATAGAACTGTTTTGATAATTATTATCTAACATAAAATCATCTTGTCCATTTTAGAATCGATATTTGATTCTGCATAACCATTTTGTCTTTTATGTCTCCCCTTTTTACAATTTGGCTTCCGTTTATTTGAAAAAAAAAAAAAAATAAATAAATAAATTAGGAAGATTGTTTATAATAGTTAAAATTTTCAATAATGAATCAAATAATGTAAGGGAGATAAATCTTTGCAGCTTAAACTATGGTTTATCTCCCTTACATTATTCAAGTTATTACTGAACATTTTTTCTTTCCATCTCTTTTTCTTTAATTTAAAAATGCGCAACCAATGAATCCCAGGCAACGCTGGGTAGATAACAGCTCGTTATTTATAATTTTCGAACTGGTTCTCCGATGCTGTTATCACATCGTTTCGACAGTTTTACCCCCCCGGCCTACTTCAGGTGTCTTCTGTTAACTGTTGTGATGAGAACCAGTCCAATAATTATAAATACGGAAAATTCTTCATCTCCCAAAAAAAGGACAAATGTTCCTATTGACTTGCCTCCCTACAAGGTCAATTTCTAATGTGGAAGATATCTAGCTCCTCCAAAAGAGTTACTCTGGATGGAATAACATTTTTAATTTCCACAGTTGAGAAGGATTTCTCCTTCTCTGACTGAAGAAAGAATAGATGTTACCCATTGACGGGAGGTGATAAGGGTCAAGTGGATAACGGCACAGACTGACGACCTGGGTGTGCAATGTTCGAATCCAGTTGGTTCCATAATACCACTTTCACTTAGGGACGATGGCAACCTTCATGTGTTCACTCCTGTAAGGATGCCAACAACAGAATCAAGTCGATCAAAAAAAGTTGTACCATGACGATTCATACGAATTTAGTTATTTTTTACCCATTAATGTTCTAAATACTTAGACTTGCCTAAAATCTCTATGATAGAATTTTAAAGGAAAGAATCAGGAAATGTTTTGTTTTAAAGCAAATCAACCTCTTTTTCATTATTTAATGCCAAGACACATTACATATTGTAGGTTAATAGCTCGACCATAGTCCAGGATGACCCGAAGATTCCGTTCTCATTTGCTACTACAGAAGTAGAAGACGGCACCACTCCTTTTCCTGGATTGCTCCACTTACCCTTGATCCTCACCTTATAATGCTGATTGTTTATCAAAGAGGCATCAAGTAACGTCTTTGGTATGACTCTGACGAGGACTGAACCCTGGTCTCTCGAGCCATTGACAAACACTTTAACCATTATACCAAAGACCCATTGTATATGATTAACTCTTTCATGTATGATTTTTTACAGAAATTCTACGTACTTGATCTAACTTGTTTTTGAAGTTAAGCTGACTTCCGAAAAGGCCTGTAATGACTAACAATGGAGGCAAAACGTATTCTTTGATGTCCCTGACTCTCATAAAAACAAATGTAATTGGTCAAATCAAAATTTATGATAATATTTGACAACTTTTCTATTTGTTGTTGAAGAACTACAGTATACATGAAAGTCACAAATCACTATTTTACCATAGCTGTTAACATCTATTTTTATTATTGGCATTTTTTTTTACCTATTTATGATCTAAAAAAAAAAAAGAAAAAAAAAAAAAAAGTAAAATCAGTTTGAAAAATTTCTCTAAAGCATTTATGTAAAAACAAGAATTTGTTTTTAGCTATGGGAGAAAAAAGATCTATTATCTAACATTTCTTCAGTTTTTCTGAATACTAGCCTATATTACTAACAGAGATTTGGTATCTGTCTGAAGCCAAAACTATACTACTACTACTATATCTGAAGCCGATACTGTACTGTCTTTCAATGTTCAATTCGCAGGGGAGGGTAGTGTTGTATCTCTTCTGTTGTCAGGAGACCATCCTCCCAGGCATTACCTACTCCTTTGTAAGTGGTAGCACACGTAAATAAAAAAATTGTCACATTCAGCTGTTCATTAGGAAACTCAACAGTTACGTTATATATACTAGCAAAAATATTATTGCTAGTAATACTAAAATAGCAATGACAATGTTTTTCTCTTCGTTCCTTATTCTGTTTTTCTCTTTATTGCTTTTATGAAGGATGCCTGTCTTAGCATCATTTGCTTAAATCTATAAGTAATAGTCTACACCTACACCCTCTTTGTCACTGCTGATTTATTATAATTAGACTGGGCTAGTGTTCAAGACTATTGTCCCTTTCTGAGTGCTCAGGAATACGGCATAATCATGTTGACACACCTGGTGTGGCATTGATCTTTGTCAAGTTGAGCTGGCTTCCTCCAAAGGAGGAAGTTTCTAAGGAATTAAATTCACAAGCGCTCCCCTGTCGCATGTATATCTCAGTTAAGGGAGGTGACAACGTTGTATTTTTGCATTTTTTTTTTTTTTGCAGGGAGGTTTAACCGTCCTCCCACATACAACACGTGGTATTCCCAAATGATCACCCATCTGGTACTGACCAGTTCCAATGTCGCTTAACTTTGGTGATCTAATGAGAACCAGTGTGTCAACATTATTATGCCGTTGACACACCGACACCTCTCTTGCAAAAACCAACATCGTCAAAATGTCCTCTGCAGTTGGTGGATGAGAACCGAACGATTGGTCAACGGTTGCTGCAGAGCAGCAGAAAACAAGTCAGTGATCCTTATCATGGTTGCGCAAGATGGAGTCTCCAAAACATCTGGTGGAAGAGTGTTGGGGCCCTCACCACTGTGTCTCTTCAAGAAAACTATGAAATGGTAAACAAATTTTTGTCCCAGACATAACTTGAATAGAGTGTTCAGGAGAAATGGAAAAAACAAAATGATAGCTTATTTGGACCATCTGTAACTATTAAAAGACTGATTTTCGTGAATAAATACTTGTCAGGCTACTTGTTTCAGTGAGAGTAACAAACTGATAATAATTGACAAACAATGTGAGGTTTATCAGCAAAAAAAAAAAAAAAAAATGAGCAAATTTATAACATTTATAAATAAATTTATAACCCTTATCCTCGAGTGGCCTTGATAAGTGGTGACCCATCAGTGAAAAAAAGAGGGGGGGGATCTGTGAATAATTATTCTGGGAACTGAAGGGGGGGGAAGCAACAATTTGTGTTATAAACTTCTATCAGTTTGAAAATTGACAGAATGTTCCAGAAAGAATTCAAGTGAAAGTGTTTTTTTGTATTTTTTGTGAACTGTGGCAAGTGAGATGGAGATCAGAGGATGGACAACTTGCACTATTTGGCGAATTGAACGTATCTGTTTGGTCGATAACGAATATTCATATTTGAAACTGAGGGGTTGCTGAAAGTGCGGTCTCCTCTCGAATATTCCATTGGTTGATAGTCGATGAATGAATCGGTACTAAAAAACAAAAACAAAAAATGGAATAAAATTAGGTATTTTGTACATGAAATTAAAATTTGCTATTAAATTTTACATTTATTTATTTATTACATCTTTTTTGGGTATCTTTTATTTGAATCAATAATCTCATTTCAACTTAATAGAAAAACTCTCACAAAATCTATAATATAAATATATAGATCAAATTCTCTCAACTACTGGCTGCTGCTGCTTTATCAACCAATGTTAAAGTCAAGAAATTATATATACAATAAAACAAATACTGACCCTATGATCACGAGTGGTCTCGTGTACACTTAAAATTTTCTACATGGAATGTAATAAATTCATTTACAAAAACTGACTTATTGTTAAACTTAACATTTAATAGCGATTGATTAAAAATTAGCAAAGAATGAGAAAAACAACAAATTCAAAACAATGGAAATTGAAAAAAAATTTTAAAGTCTTACTAAAAGTAGTGATAAGCTATGCAGTAGTACAGTACAAGGAAGAATATCAAAATCACGGATAAGATGATGTAGGCAGCTGTTCCAATGGAAGTATTCTATAACAGAAAACAAAAGAAAAATTTTTGTTTGAATCTGCAGATTTTTAATTGGAGTCAATTGTTGAAACTTTATAAAAAAAAAAAAATTTAAAAAAAGAAAAGGAAAAAGATAATTACAATAACAAAATATTCAAATCTCTTCCTTATTATGTTAACTTCTGAAAATATGGATAAAATATTGATATCTACCGACGTCGACAGCCATACGGATAAACTACCGACGTCGACGGCCATACGGATAACCTACCGACGTCGATGGCCATACGGATAAACTACCGACGTCGACAACAATACAGATAAACTACCGACGTCTGTACCTACCTCTACCTGGTTCAACATTCACTCTGGCTGGGTTGAACCGGCTTTCTCCAAAGGAGGAAATTTCATAGGAGTACCAAATTCACAAGCATTCCCCAGTTTTATGTATATCGCGATTATGGAAGATGACGACAACGTTAGGTTTTTGCAGGGAGATGAGACGTCCTCTTACATACAGCGCCTGGTATTTCCAAATGGTCACCCATCTGGTACTGACCAGGCTCAATGTTGCTTAACTTCAGTGATCTACCGACGGATAAACTACTGAGATCTATTGAATTTAAATATTTATAAACTAATACTTATTTTGCTTTACACAGTACATTACAAATGTTTTTTTTTTTTTTGTTTTTTTTTAAAACCAAGAGTAAATGAATTATTTATCGAAAATAAGTTAAGACAAAAAAAGGAACAATTAAATAAGAAAAACCTAGTCTCCTCCCTCCAGAATTGTTTTTGTTGTATGTTCCACCATTACCTGACAGCAAGGATGACGCTGAACTCTCCTCGAACATAAGCCAAAGAAAATATCCGGTAGCAGCTATTAGCACTCCTTATCTCGTCTCACAAAGAAATGGCAGAACTCAAACAATGATCAAGCAAAACTATTCTTTTACGTTTTTAAAAATTAATTATTTACACCAACTCGTAATAAATTATAATTTTCTTTTCATTTTTTTAAAATCAGAAACAATTTAAAAATTAAAAAAAAAAATATATATTAATTTTAAAATTTGAATTTGTCATCATGTGCCAATTGGACGGCATCAGAGAAGGTAAAATAGGTTTAACAAAAGTAATCTTCTATATAATATTGAATGTCTGTATGTTTGTGTGTGTGCCCTATAGAAAAAAAGGTTAGAGAATATAGATAACCTATAAAAGTCTATTCTCATGTAAAATTCACAGAGTAAGATGATGGGAGTATTGCCGAATCTCTACACCAACCCCTTAGGGGTCTATGGGACAGATTTTATCAGAGGGGGTCGGTTTCAGTTATTTTTCATTCTATGTTATAGTAATTAGAAAATGCTGAGTCCTATTTTGCTTTAATTACGTAATACTTTGAGATAACTTTTAATTTTATTTAACGTTTCTTAGCGTCAATTATATTTACATGGAGGCGGGTAAGAAACTATGTGAAAGTCCGCCACTCTGTACGTACACAAATACATGTACATGGACATTTTATAATATCTTATATAAGAAAAGTATTCGGCGTTGTCCAGTAAATTATGCCTTAAGTACATAAAACAATGGTTTTTAATGAAATTTATTTGTTAGAGGATAGCTAAGGAAGAACGATAACTCATGTTTAAAAACATAATTTACGTTTGTTTAGAAAAGGTTAGAGAATATAGATAACCTATAAAAGTGTATTCTTATGTAAAATTCACAGAGTAAGATTATTTATCTTCATCACATTCTGAAATGGGGGGGGGGGCAGAACATAGGTATAGACCGGGCTATTTGTTCTACTTGGCATTGTTCGAGATCAATAATCATTATTAACATTATTTTTCTTAATACTTTGATTTTACCGATACTTTTGGCAGTTCTGTGAAGACCTCCTTACTAACATTACAGTATTAAAAGATAAAAGGAGAAATATAAAGAGACGGTTAGGGGGAGAGAGAGAGAGGGGGAGATAGAAGTTTTAACATCAAAATGTTACACATATTATTTAACTTCTATTTTTTTTTATGTCCCGAAGCAATAAATGTAAGATTACACTATTACATTTAAAGCAGATGGCTCCAGGGGGAAATGACTTACATTATTATTAGTTTTTAACATATTTAAACAAGAGAAGAATCATATGGGAAAAAGGGAAATAGAGGGTTAAAAGAGGGAGGGAAATAATGGGGACCAGGGAAAGAGAGACGGCTAGAGAAAGAGAGATTGAAGTTTTTATCTAAAGATGTTAAACACACTCTTTAATTTCTACTACTTTGTTTTTTTATCGCCCCGGGCAAAGCCGGGTAGCCCTGCTAGTAAGATATAAACTTGGGTAAAAAAGATTTTAAAAATTATCTCCCATTTTTTTTTTGCAAGCTCATTTCTATTTTTAACTCATTCATATTGTTATGTTTGTCCAATCTTTTTTTCGGTGCTTATACAGATGAGATCACATATGAAAAACGCAGTTACACAGGTGAAAATCGCAGTTCCAAATAAATTAACCGGAAAACTCTTAAGATATACTTATGTATCAGACAAAAATAGGTATCTACACCAAAAATTAGCAAAAATTGAGTAGAATTTTAATTAAAAATAAAAATCAGTTTTATCGTATTTTAAACATCTGCCATTTATTAGAGCGATGTTAGGGGGACATAACTCAGTCTGTCATATAAACAAGTAATAAATGAATGGTAGTGGGCAAAATACGCTAAAACTGATTTTTATTTTTAATTAAAATTCTACTCGATAACTTTTCATAATTTCTGGTTAGGATACTTATCTTTGCCTGATACATAATAGTTTTTATTTGGAAATGCGTTTTTCATATGTGCCCACATCTGTATAAGCACCTTTTTTTTCTATTACATATCTAAAGCAGATATAAATTTTTATCAAAACTTCATACGAAATAAATAAAGTCAGTTTTGTATAAAAAGGCTTTCCAGTCATTACATTAGTATAATTTGGATTATGTTATCATCACAATGATTTGGCTGATGTAACCTCCAGCCTTCTTCAGGTGCATCTTGTCCAACTTGGGAACCTAGACATAATTTTATTTAGTCCATGGGAGTAGATTGTTCTCATATGCAGTCATGACTGAAAGAACAAGTCTAAAGTAAGTAATTTATATTTTATTCTTAGTATCGCCTGCATTGAGGATTGAACCTTCCACCTCCAGAAGACTGTCACTTGAAAATGATTATTACTTTTATCTGTTGCAACAAATATGTATGTGTGCATTTCTACATCTATCCCCCATAAATTAAATAAAAGGTTAAGTTTGAAATTCCGTATAGATGCCCGAGTTCGACAAGAAGGTTGAAGATTACGTTGGTCGAAATGTTAGGAAAATAACATCCAAGATGAGAATAGTAGTCTGAATAATCCAAATTATCAATCCTCATCTTAAAAAATCGAAAACATAAATACAGTTTTAAAAAAGAAAATCAACAAAAAGAATCACTTACTTCAGGGAAGGGAGCCTCCCAGTATCTCCGACACTCGAGAAATGAACAAATTTCATTGGAAAATACATCTGCAATAACAGAATGATACAGATGTTAGAAACTACATTTTTCTGCAGAAAATTTAAATGCTAACAATAAAACAGCATCTTAATCATAAAATAATAATACAAAAATTACACAATGCTACATAATTTAATCATACAATAAAAAACAAAACAAATATAATAAATTCATGGTTAAAGAGTTCATCATAAAATACTAACCCCCCATTTTCTTGTCATTTAACATTCTCATTTAATGCCTTTATCCAGGGGTCAGGCATTTTTTGATATTTCACAAGCTCACTCTCCAATCTTCATGATTCAACAGGTCAACTGTGTCCACTCTGTAGTCTTTTCTAATAACTTGCTTCCAAATCATCCTTGGCCAGCCATGACCGTACTAGTGTAACCAACTCGTCCTTAGGATAACCTCTATGCTGGGCAAATGTAGTGTTTTCAGCGAATCCATCATCCTAATGTGTTGGTCAGATTTCACATTGAATATCCATCTGATCACGGATCTGTTACTATGTTGCAATCGGGCAAGGAAGGACGTGGTGTGGCCCTAACACTTGCAATCATATAACATAACATATTACTACTAATAATAAATGTTCCCTTTTCTGGTTGATCTGAAGAGAGAAACAATAAAGTGTATGGGAAAGCAACATTGATGTCTATTTCATACTACCCACCCAATGAAAGAAAGAAAGTGAGCAAGGATGGATGAGTACAGAAAATTTTAAAGAATAATTTCAAATGATGAATGCAGTGTTTATGATTTGATTTAAAAATTGCAGAAATATCGATCGTCCTCCCCCCTACAGTCCCTATTTACTTGACTCCACACGGGGGTAAAGTTAAACACAAAGTTGTTTTTTTTAATGTGAGGAAAATCCAGTTTCCCAGAAACGAGCACTCTGTATTGGGAACAAAAATAAAAATGTCATCAGTCTAGAAGGATTTCTGTTTCTTCACAGTCTATACCATTCCAGACAAGAAAATGTATTTTTCCTCATGAAACTGGAAAGAAACTCATTTAACCACTGAACCTTTTTGAATCTTAACGTATATCACATAGTTTTTAGTTTTTATTATATTTACAGAATATTTTAGCTATTTTATTATCATGTTTATTTTTTACTAGAAAGTATTAGAGATTTATAAAAGGAGTCTGGATGAATAAAGTATTTCAGTATTTTGATCATGTTTTAAATTAAACAAAATACTTAGTATAAAACCGATCCTTAAAAAAATTCTATTACCATATAATTCTGCTTCTCATAAAGTCGGTTCTCTCTATCGCTCCAAACACTTTCTCACACCTGAGACTATTCTTTATCTCTACAAATCTACTATCAAACTATGTATGGAGTACTGTTGTCATATCTAGATTGGTCAATCTCTATCCCATTTGAGGGTTCTTGATAAAGTTCATAAACGTATCTGTAATTTGATTGGCCCCCACCTTTCTTCTTCTTTGCATCCTCTTTCTCACAGACTTGATGCTGCTAGTCTCAGTCTTTTCTATAAATACTATTATGGCATGTGTTCTTCAGAATTGTGTGATCTATTCCATGCTTCCTTTGTTCCAGCTTGTTTAACTCGTTGGTCTAGTGATCTCCATCAATTTGCTGTTTTGATACAGCTTCCTATTCTAGTAGCTTATTTCCAAGAACTGCAAGCTTGTGAAATTCTTCCTGCTTTTCAAGACTAAGGTCAATAGGCATCTCCCGTTTTTGTGATAATCATCTTTCATTCTTGTTGGCTCCTTACATCAAGTGGCTTCATGCCTTGTCTGGAGCGATTTCCATAAACAAAAGTTAAAAAAATAAAAATTAAATGTTACTTGCATGAACCACTATCATTGGCAGACTAGCATTTTCATGTAACTCACAAAAAAAAAAACAGCTGAACATTTACAATGTTGGTTTTAGTATGGAAAGTTTCCATGTTGTCATGCCTCTCTTGCTGACCATTTCATTGCATAAAAGCATCTTTTTTTGCATGTATCAATGCATTTTTCTAATATTGATGTTTCTAGAAACCGTGCGATAAAATTGATCTGGTCAATTAAAACCAAGCAGTTAATTACCTCCGCCAAGGAGGTTATGTTTTTTGGTCCAGTTTGTTTGTCATTATGTTTATTTGCATACAGTCTAGTGTCCACATTTCTTGATCAATTGTTACGAAACTTGATCAAAATATCATCATAGTCGAACTTAGAACTGATTTAATTATCTAGGTTAACGGTCGAGATCAAGGAAAATGTGAAAGTCACTTTTAGCAATAAGTTTGGTTCTGTTTATCGTAGAGACTCACTATTTGGCCCATATTGTAGCCACTGATGTTCCACATCTTATATAACCTTGACCTTTGATCATGACAAGTTCAAAATTTTTACGGAATTTCAACTTCTGATTTTTCCAAATTTGATGTATGAATCTGATGCGTTTTGATAACAGTAACCATCATGCAAACTTTCAACCTGATCAGATTAATAGTTTTGAGTTATCAATGTTTCCATGGCATAACTTCGGGAATACTTCATACAATAAGGCTCAGATAAAACTTTGGCCTATCCTTAAATTGTCAGGCGTAGGTATGAATCTATTGACTGACTTATGCTCTTGTTTCCCTGTTTGGTTGTTTTTCGTAATTTCTCCAAACTTACACGAAGATACTAGTCGGCCATGGATAGCAGTCGATACAAGTACTAACATTTTTAATTGATTTGGTTTGTATTTTTTTGTATTTTCAATTCGAAATTCCGTATAGGTTCCCAGTTTCAACAAAAATTTCCAAGTTCAAAAAGATGTACCTGAAGAAGGTCAGAGGTTACATCAGCCAAAATGTGAGAATAGCATCCAAAAATGAAAATAGTAGTCCGAATAACCTAAATCATACAAATTATCAATCCTCATCTCAAAAGTTCTGAAACAGATTTTATTTAGTTTGTCTGTTTATGGGACAAAGCAACGATTTTAGGATTATTGTTGAATGTTGAAACATAAAATCTATTATATACAATTAATTGAACACAAGGTGCTATTTTACCCATAGCTGGAGAGGGGAAATTGAGTTCATACCTTTCCCACCTATTAGTGCATAAATAACCATGATAGATCAGATTAGATTTAAACTTGGCATAAGAGATTCCATAGTCCATAATGGTATCTACTACACCAATCAAGCACTCTTTCACAATTTTTAATAAAAGCAATTTGACTGGCAAACAAAAAAAAGGCATGTTTTACCTTGAATATACATGGATGCGTTATGAGGACTGGTAGGAGGGATACATTCTTTGATGGTCTCCTGCAGAGAAAATGAATTTTAATTAATTTCAATCTTAAAGAAATTTAGAATTAATATATTTATACAAAAATATGCTTCACCAGTGTCCATGATATAAAAAAAACGTCTAAATTGCTAATGTTAAATAAGAAAACATCTTAGTGTGAAAACTTTCAAAAAGAAAAAAAAAAGTATATAGAAAGATATAAAAAAAGTAAAGCCCCATCATGGAAATAGAGTTTGTGCTAACAAAAACTAGTGCTTCATCTAAATTATCACGACACATCATACAAATTTATAAATCCAAATTGAGAATTTTATTTTTACAGAGCTTGTGAATTGACGCCTCATCGTTTTTTAGTGATTAAAAAAAAAAAAATGTAATACTATATACTTTTGTAAAATCTAACACTCGCTCTTATATACTTTTGTAAAATCTAACACTCGCTCTTATATACTTTTGTAAAATCTAACACTCGCTCTTATATACTTTTGTAAAATCTAACACTCGCTCTTATATACTTTTGTAAAATCTAACACTCGCTCTTATATACTTTTGTAAAATCTAACACTCGCTCTTATATACTTTTGTAAAATCTAACACTCGCTCTTATATACTTTTGTAAAATCTAACACTCGCTCTTATATACTTTTGTAAAATCTAACACTCGCTCTTATATACTTTTGTAAAATCTAACACTCGCTCTTATATACTTTTGTAAAATCTAACACTCGCTCTTATATACTTTTGTAAAATCTAACACTCGCTCTTATATACTTTTGTAAAATCTAACAATCGCTCTTATATACTTTTGTAAAATCTAACACTCGCTCTTATATACTTTTGTAAAATCTAACACTCGCTCTTATATACTTTTGTAAAATCTAACACTCGCTCTTATATACTTTTGTAAAATCTAACACTCGCTCTATATACTTTTGTAAAATCTAACACTCGCTCTATATACTTTTGTAAAATCTAACACTCGCTCTATATACTTTTGTAAAATCTAACACTCGCTCTATATACTTTTGTAAAATCTAACACTCGCTCTATATACTTTTGTAAAATCTAACACTCGCTCTATATACTTTTGTAAAATCTAACACTCGCTCTATATACTTTTGTAAAATCTAACACTATAAATTTTTTAATATTGTAATACTTACTATATAGCCAGGGAAACTGAAATCCATTATTTAGAATGTTGTTGCATTGTCTTGTTTAGGATTTCAGTTACACCGGATATAAAGTAAGTATTTTAGAATGAAGTTATAATGGCAAAGTTAACTCTCTCCCCTCGATACATGAAAAATGAAAATTAATTAAAAGCACTTATTTTTTTTAGATGATTCTTTTTTGAACATGGCAACTGACAATAATATGCAGCTTTTTTCTTTTTTAATCTTTAAATAAAATAAAAAATAAATAAATTTTTTTTTAAATCGGTGCCCAAACATCTCTGGCACTCAAGTTTTATTTGCATATTCTTCAACGGAGATTGGCTCAACACATGACGTTGGGAGAGCATGTGAAAGTGGACATATCAATATTCCCTGATTGAGTCAGGGAAATCAGTGCCAACAACAGAATAAAGCCGGTCAAAATAAATCGCACCATGCTGATTCATATGAATTTGCTTTACTATCGACGTAAATGTACTCGTACGATGACGGAATAGAAATTTTCTATTTTAAATTAAAAGATAAATTAATCATCATCATTATATTCAGTTTAACGTTTGTTTTACATGCTGGCATGTGTTGGACAGCTTTAAGGAATTGACTTCCAAACTAACCTATTTATTATTTAAACTACATAACATGAAATGTGACTGATTTTTTTTGGAAGCCATTTCCTTAGTTAAAGCAATATTTTTATAGGCAGGATGGCCTTCTTGACACCAGGAAAATTATTAAATAAATATTAAAAAATCCAAAAATAAGAAGAACTGTTAGATTTTCTTCAGTTTTTGAACATTTATTTTAAATGCATTAATTTCACTAGTAACTGATGCAATTCAAGTCAATTTTGCACATAAACAGATAAATGATAGATGTTGAAATTAAAAAGTGTAGGTCATGTTTTATTTGTATAGAAATAAATCACCAGATATCCGTAGTAGAAAAGACAGTCTCTTTTTTGTGAAAACATAGGGTTCAAATTCAAATATTTTATTTTTGAACCAACCAGAAACATGTAGAAAAATATGGTTTATTAACCACAAAAGAATTTGTTGAGAGCCTTTGTGTTTTCATAAAAGCAAAAACATTCACCAGATTAATTGTTAGATTGCTGTTTTTGGCCCCATAGTTAGCTGAAACACATACTGTAAGAACTACCACAAACTCATGGCAGAAAATAAAAAGTGAGACTTCATTATACTCACACACTGCTTCGACCAGCATTAGAACTACTATTTAACTGTTGCAGTTAAAAAAGAAACTACTATCTCCTTTCCTCTCCGTGATATTCAAAAGAAATCAACTCGTATTCAAAGTTTTATATCAATACAACCTTTTAATTTTTGTAGTGCTGTGTTTGCTCATCTTTAAACATTACTTGTCTCAAGGAAAAATTTTATAAAATAGGGGTAAAAATTTATTGTAAAAATGTGAAAAGATTCCCTAATTTAATATTTTCCAAAGATATAGGGTGACCTAAAAAAGAAAAAAAAAAATGCCACCAATGGAAAGTTTTATAAAATTCACATTCCTTTCTGCAATCCAACCATATTTGGTACAAATAAACTTTAGTCTATGCCTGACTTGTCCACCAAGTTTCAGTCACGAATGTCCAACAGTTTTTGTTTTATTGCTGTTCAAATATAAGCACACTTGGATACAATATGCAAAATTGCTAATAATTCTGACACACTCCTCTATTGGCTGTGATAGCCTTCTTCAGTTTAGGAACAGTCTGGCAATTATTTTGATAGACATTATTGTTGAGATAATCTCACAGATAAAAATCTGCGGGGTTAAGGTCTGATAAGTGTGAAACTTGTTCAGAATTACCACTCCTACTGATTAGACAATCACAAAATTTTCTCACACATTGAACGGCAATAAAACAAAGACTGTTGGACATTCATGACTGAAACTTGGTGGACAAGTAAAATATAAACTGAAGTTATTTATACCAAATATAGTTGTACTGCAGAAAGGATTGTGAATTTTAATAATTTCATGCATGGCATTTGGGGGGAGGGTCACCCTGTACAATACATAGGTACATTTTTTTTGTTTGACTGCCACAAAACAAACATTCAATTTGCACACAACACAGCTTTTGTTCATAAAGGGAAAAATAACCTACCATACATTTCTGCTGGAGCTCGTACATATCATCTTCCAAACAGAGTGCCATGTCCCAGTAATCAGGTTCGAGCAAGCCACCAATAATTTCACAGCGGAAGATATCACAGTAGTCTGCTAAGCATACAGAGTCATTTCCCTTTAAATAGAGAAATAAAATTGACAACCAATTGTTAAAGTTAAAACATCACAATTGTTAAAGCTAAAACATCACAATTGTTAAAGTTAAAACATCACAATTGTTAAAGCTAAAACATCACAATTGTTAAAGCTAAAACATCACAATTGTTAAAGTTAAAACATCACAATTGTTAAAGTTAAAACATCACAATTGTTAAAGTTAAAACATCACAATTGTTAAAGTTAAAACATCACAATTGTTAAAGTTAAAACATCACAATTGTTAAAGTTAAAACATCACAATTGTTAAAGTTAAAACATCACAATTATTAAAGTTAAAACATCACAATTATTAAAGTTAAAACATCACAATTGTTAAAGTTAAAACATCACAATTATTAAAGTTAAAACATCACAATTGTTGAAGTTAAAACATCACAATTGTTAAAGTTAAAACATCACAATTGTTAAAGTTAAAACATCACAATTGTTAAAGTTAAAACATCACAATTGTTAAAGTTAAAACATCACAATTGTTAAAGTTAAAACATCACAATTATTAAAGTTAAAACATCACAATTATTAAAGTTAAAACATCACAATTATTAAAGTTAAAACATCACAATTGTTAAAGTTAAAACATCACAATTATTAAAGTTAAAACATCACAATTGTTGAAGTTAAAACATCACAATTGTTAAAGTTAAAACATCATTAAAGCAAAATCGATTTGTGAGAAATAAATGCAACACATTTTCATAAATTATCAATAAAACTAAATCTTATAGATTTGACAAGTTATCACACTTTAGAAGTGTGGAAAAATTAGTGACCCCTTCTGTGGAAGCTGGTGATCCCCCACATTTTACAGCCCTTTTACCAGACTCGGATTGTGCACGGAGGAGACGCACAATGCCGATATTGCTCTTCAAAAATCAACCGCGTAAAAGAGACAACAGTGTACAGTTGACGAGATGTTTATGAAATCCATAGGTTGACAAGTGCATAACTGGAGTTAAGGTTAAATTAATGTTAGCTGACATCGCCACGAAAATGTTAAAGATCAGAACAGTTTGTTAAATCATAACAAAACACTTGTGAATTGAAAATACTTTATCTCTGTCTTTCTTTTTGTGATGTATGTTGTGTCTCCCTCTCTCTCTCTCTCTTAATCTACGGCAAAGATATTGTAATCAGTCTGGTGTTTCCACTGTATGAAAAGACGCATGTCTGGGGCAGTCACCAACTCAAGGTTTTAATCATGATTCTTCGGCAAAAATAAATTATATTTTTGATATATAAAATACCTTGTTAACTGAATTACAAAGTGTTCTATTGCAATAAAGAGGTCCCGCCAGACAACTAAATCTCAGGAGAGAATTAAAGATGCCTAATGAACCCAGCCAGTCCAATGACGCCGCTCTGCAAACCGACCAAGTACCCAACCAGGTACTAATTAACCCTTTCATTAAAGGATGTGTCTATCGTTTATGCCCCACATAGGGAGCTAGTGTGTGCCATGCAAGGACAAAATAGTCCTTCCAGAAAAGTCCTCATGGTGTGGACACTAAGATACACTCCTTGGCAAACGGTCGGGTCACAAAAGTACATTTTTATAAATTAGAAAAAAATGTGACCTGTTGGGTCATCCATTGAGCTTGAGTTAAATTGTTTGAATGAAGAAAAAGTGATTTCGCAAAGCCAGTAGTTAAATACAAAAAAAGAAAAAAAATTTAAAATTGGCCTACACACGCACACATGTATATATATGTTTTCTTCAATTACGAGTATAATATTATTACTGCTTGTGGCGATACTCCTTTTTGTTTATAATGGATTATTCCAATCTTTCTTTTTTTCTTTCTTTACTACCTTCGACTGTTAAACAGAGAAAGGAGAGAGAGGATAGATAGTGTATAAATATAAAAGAGAGAGTGTGATGATCTTATGTTTAAAATTTGTATGAAACAATTATATTTTAAATAAATAAATAATAGTCTAATGTTTTATTGAAAAAATTTCAATTTACATAAAACTTCAGATTATAAAACCCGACCGACTTCTTGTTGATACAAATTAACTTTTGAGAATGAAAACCATTTTGATCGTAGAACAGACACCCATGAATTTGTTTACCTTTCGTATGTATTCCGGATGACGATTGTTAAAATGTTTATCAAGAAAATTCTCTGCATAAAAGTCTTTGCCACAGAAATTGCAATGCCATTTGGTCAGTGACTTCATGTATTTCTGTCTCTCTTGAATGATAAATAAATCTCGCTCTTCGGTGAATGGACACGAATAAGGCATGCTCACTTTCGCATCTTTGAAGGAACGGAAAATCTTCTACAAATAAAAAATAAATGAATTAAAAATATTTTTAAATAAATGAATTAAAAAACTAAAATATAGTTATAAAAATGAAATAAATTAAAATAAATAAAAAATTAAATGTAAAAAATAAAATTTTTAAAAATTATTAAAAATTAAATTTTTAAATCTTAAAAAAATCTTTTTTAAATTACAAATTATAAAAAATTTGCCAAGGCATGTATGTGTACTGTTTTATTTTTCGTTTTGTGAATAAAACTTCTTTTCAATTAAAAATGTGTGTATAACAAAACGAACTTGTAAATAAAACTATTCTGCGAGACAAGTGTGCGTATTGTTTTGTTTATAATTCAACTGGAAATAAAAGAAATCGGTGTCAAGGCAAAATATATCGTTTTGATCACTGCTCATTCTTGGGTGCCTTACGTATAATTGATCCTTTTTTACTAAAGGAAAAGCAAGACAAGAAAAGACAGAGAGGAAGATGAAGAGAGAAAAAACAGAAAAGGAGAAAGAGTTAGAGAAATAACCAAATACCCCCCCCCCTCCCCAAAAATAAAAATAAAGGCGGTAAGGCTTTAGCAATTTGACAAAAATCAGCCTTTTCTTATTTTAGAAAAAAAAACAACAAAAAAAAACAGGTGATTTCAACTAAAAAGCAGAGAAATCCTATCCATGGGAGGCTCTAGCGATTCAAGCAGAAATCCGCTTTTTTCTGAACAGTTTGAGTTTTGTAAGAAAAATTTGGTACCGTCCCCTGTGTGCAATGACAACCAGAAAACCGTCCAACTCTAGTATCAGAGACGTGAGTTTTCTGCTATTAAAAAAAAATAGCAGAACACTCACGTCTCTGATACTAGAGTTGGGCGGTTTTCTGGTTGTCATTGCACACAGGGGACGGTACCAAATTTTTCTTACATAACCAAAACTGTTCAGTATAGAATAGTGCTTTTAAACCCGATAAAAAAAATCTTCCAGATTTTAATAAAATATCAATATTTTGTAAGAGGAAAATTGAGCAAAAACCCTCCACTCCATAATAAAAACGAATGTGTGTGTGTGTGTATATATATATATATATATATATATATATATATAGATAGATAGATAGGAGTAGACACATTATTATAAACCATTGTTTCATAAAGGTATAAACATTTTTTTTTAAAAACCATAACAATGTAATTTGTTGAAATAAATAAATAACATTTATTTATTTTAAACTGAAACGAAACAATGGTTTATAATAATGTGTCTACTCCTATCTACGTATTCAAAATGGCTTAACCGCGCCAAGACACGGACATTCTTCCTCACAACGTCAATACCACCAGACTATGAAAAGAAAGAAAAAAAAAACTCTCTGACGAGGAATATTTTATATTCGAAAGCTCAGTTTAAAATAAATAAATGTTATTTATTTATTTCAACAAATTACATTGTTATGGTTTTTCAAAAAAAATGTTTATATGTATATATATATATATATATATATATATATATATATCCATCCTGTCATGCAAAAGTTAGTGACTTAAAAACTTCTAAATGATACCACTTCAAATTTTTAGGGGAAGGAAGAAAGACAATAGCATGTCAGACACCACCCATCAGTCATAAATGAATTTGGAAAGAAATCCTTCACTATTTCCATAATACCCTTTCCTTTTGTTTCTTTTATATCGATTGATACGTTTTTTTTTCTTTTCAAACTTTCCAGTTTGAGACGTTTTCTTTCTAATTTCTTTTTTTAACTTCACCGATTGAGACATTTTATATGAATATTAGTGTGAACACTGGCAATACATAATTTTTGATATAGCGTGTACAATTGTGTTATATAAACATTTAATCATCATCATATTCGGTTTAACATCTGTTTTACATGCTGGCATGTGTTGGACAGCTTTAAAAAATTGACTTCCAAACTAACCTATATCTGGCCAGGTCTTTTTTCCTCTCCAGTCCATCCTTATCACTTTCTACCATGTTTCCCTTGGCCTTCCTCTGCCAACTGACTGCTACTTTAACTGTTCTACATCTACTAACCCAAGAACTGTCATCCATTCTTTCATGATTATTTGTTATTAGAATATGAAATAATACATTTTGGTCATGTATTTGTTTACATTTAAGCATAGAATCTTTTCAAAATAAAGAAAGAAAGAAAAGGGGATAGCTATAACATTGTATGTCGTAGGAAATGTATTCAGCTTGAAATTGTAAAAGAATTATACAAAGACTAGCACGACCCATGAAAATTCCACACTTGAATCCTTCATCTGTTGTATATTGCTACTATGTTAAAAAATATTTCCATTCTATGGATGTCTGACGTGCACGCAGACCCCGACAATATTATTGTACCATCTTTGGAGAGAACAGATACATTTTGAATTATTTATTTGCAAAAAATATAAAAATGCATTTTAACAAACTAGGCACAAGGCCATCAAAAGTGTGGGGAGTTGTTGATCATCTTTTGTCTTACACTTTGATCCTAGCCAAGAACGTGTATTTTAGTTTCATTTTTTTTTTTTTTAATATATTTTTTTAAGTTTGAGGTATTTTTTTATCATGCATGGAAAGGGAGTCTGGTGCAATTCAATTTGATGGTACTTGTAAGTCAGGGGCGAGCAACCTTTTCAGAGTGAGGGCCAGATGAGACTTTTGGAAGGAGATCGCGGGCCGGAGTGAAAAACGAAATCTCAGAATTACTATATTTTGTTTACATAAATAAATTGTACAAAAATTGCATTGAACACTCTACAAATCAATGAGACTGCTGGTGCTGTTTGCCATGAAGAAGTATTTCCATGTCTGGCTCGATGGTTGAGGTAGACAACAGATAACTGATATTTATACATTTTTATTCCACTGTAAATCTTAATTGAAACCTACTTTTACGTCTATATCACAAAATGATATGAGTTTTACTGGGAGGTCCAAGGGCCGGATTGCAATAATAAAGCCTAGCATGGTGGCGGGCCGGACGCTAAGCCTTCGCGGGCCGGATGTGGCCAGCGGGCCGCAGGTTGCCCGCCCCTGTTGTAAGCATTGGGTACACAAGAAGTGCAGTTATATTACAGGTAGGTTGAGAGATGATAACCAGTTTGCATGCAAGAAGTGTGAGACAATTGAGATGGATGAAAACTCACATGTGGAAAAAGTAAATTTGGATGGCGAAGCTATTGAGGTTATTCAGAAGATTTGTTACCTTGGTGATACCATTGGAGCACAGGGTTGTGCAGCTGCTAGTGTGATTGCAAGAGCTTGGAGTAGATGGAGTCCGGGAACTTCCACCATTACTAACCAGCAGAGCGTTACCACTGCCGACCACGGGAAGAGTCTATCAGGCATGTGTACATTTTTTTTTCATATTTCACCCCAAACAAGGCAGGCCGCCACTGTAGACGTAAGGGGTTACTGAGAATTAGGGTGTAGGTTTTGGGTGTCATCCTAGTTCGGGAACAGTGTAGAGAGATGTCTGTTTACATTAGTTTTAAACCTCTGCAGGTCAGTACTGTCGGGGGAGAAGGGAGGGAGTTCCAGAGGCCGGCAGCATGAGAAAAGAAGCTATTGGAGTAGAAGGCTCTCCGGCATCTAGGGGACTTCCACAGTGAATGGATAGGATTTAGCTGATTGTCGAGTCTATTTACGTCGAAAGGGCACCAGAGTAGCCAGTTCATCGGAGCACAATCCATTGAAGTATTTGTAAAACAAGGATGCAACATTGCGGCAATAGGACAGGGGCTGGAGCTTGGTTGATAGTGAGGGACCTATTAAGTTGGCAACTTTTTTTGGACCTTGTTTAAGAGGGAGAGACTAGTGGATGATGCACCAGTCCAGATGTGACAATACTCCATACATGAGCAGATGGTGACTTTGTAGAGATACAGGATAATGTCAGGTATGAGGCGTTTACTAGCACGGTAGAGGGAACCCACCTTCTTTGTTGCAGCCTTGGCAATGTCTTCAATGTATTTGTACCAATTCATGTTACCTGTGAAGGTTAGGCCGAGGAGTTTGAAGGTTGAACTCTCAGGTAGAGTGTTATTTGACATGACAATCGTTGGTTGGAGAGGTTTCTTGTAGTTATTGAAGGAAAGGAGCTTTGTCATTGCGGCATTAAAAGTTACCAACAATTTATGAACAATCCAGCCTGGACGTAATTTTCTAAGGATTCAGCCATTGCCTCGGATATAATCGCGTCTGTTTTGCCCATATGATGAGAGTAAAGCGTGGTGTTGTCAGCAAATATACCAATCTCAGACCCAATGCCATCAGAGAGATCGTTTATGAAGATCAAGAACAATAGAGGTCCAAGGATAGATCCCTGGGGTACATCAGAATTTATGTAATGTTGCTTAGATAAACAGCCATCGAGGACAACCTGGATCTTTCTTTTGGTTAGGAAGGATCTAATTATATTAAATATTTGCCCAGTAATACCATATAAGCGTATTTTCAGGAGAAGCCCTTTATGCCATACCTTGTCAAAGGCCTTAGATATATCAAGCGCTACTGCCCTAGCTTCACCTGCCTTGTCCAGTGTATGATATATGCGGTAGTTCTGAGGATCAGTTCTATACCCAGAATTCTTGAAGACTGGTACCACAGAGGCAATTTTCCAGCTATCGAGGAAGCAAGATTCCGCTAGGCATTTGTTGTAGAGTTTGGAGAGGAAAGGGGCCAGTTCAGCATGCATTTCTTTATTACTATTGCAGGTATAAGATCAGGCCCACAAGCTTTGGAGGTGTCAAGGTTTTTTTATGATGTCTCTGACCTGGGATGGGATAATGACCAGGTTTTCAAGTGTGACTTTGGTCCGCAATGGGAATTTAGGGAGAGGATGGTTTTCTGAGTCCAAAGTGAAGTTTGAGGTGAAATGCTGGGCAAGTAGTTCATAGTGTGATGTATGGAAGTGAAAGATGATAACATGTGTTGCATGGAGATAAATGATATGAGAATAATATGATGGATGCATTATGCAAGTCCAAAAGGCAGGCTTAGATCTGATGAGCCTATAAGAAAATTAAATCTAAACAGTATAGGGAGATGTGTGCAGAACAAGAGGATTTCGATGGTATGGCCACGTTGAAAGAATGGATGAGAGTTCTTGGGTTAGTAGATGTAAAACAGTTGAGGTAGTGGGTTCAGTTTATAGGAGAAGGCCAAGGAAAACATTGAAGAAAGTGATAAGGATGGACTTGAGAGAAAGAGGGATAAATAAAGAACTGGCTAGAAATAGGTTAGTTTGGAAGCCAATTTCTAAAAGCCGTCAAACACATGTCAGCATGTAAAATGGATATTAAACAGAATATGATGAGGATTTCAAATATTCTTTTGTTCGCCTCTTATTTAGAGGAAGTGACTTAATTTTCAACAAGTTGTGATCTATTTCTGAAAAAAAAAAAAAAAAAAAAAAAAAAAAAAAAAAATCACTCGACACACACTATCTCACAGGCAAATTAATTTTTTTCTTTTTCTTTCTTTACGGTCACATTTAAAAGATAAATAAATTTGTATTGAAATTACCAAAATATTAATATTTAACTATCTTTATTTTTTATTTTTTTTTTACTAATGAGTCATTGCTCATCAATACCCAAAGGCCACTCAAGGATAAGGGTCAATGAGTTCGTCAGGTGGACGGTGAGACAACATCTTGAGGATTGGAGACGATGGTCAAAACTGGGCAAAATTTGATTATTTAAGAGGATGGCTCGATGAGAATTTGTTAACATTGGAGTTGGAAACGACCATGTTGTAGTCAACTGGGAAGCAGTCCTGTGGCTATATGAAAAGTTTAATTTTGTGTTTACAACAAATTTATGAATTAAATGTTTATTATCTAAATTTTATGTTTCAAGTATTTTAAGTAGCAAACTTTGCCAAGTGGTAGTGAGCCGGAAAAGCTAGCTCATAATTAAATATGATATTGAAAAAAATAATTTCAGATTTGAGTGAATAATCTTTTCTGAATGTGCAAAAGGAAATAATCCAGAACTTGCCTTTCGAAGCATCCCGCGGACAACTCGAGCACGGTCGCGGAGACATGTGCTTTTGATGTGTGTAATACATACAAGGAAATAGACCTGTGAAAATAAAATAAAAGACGTTTAAATACTATTTTTCATAACAGTTTAAACTCCACTAATCTTCTTTTTCTTCTTATTATATAAAGAGCAGTTGTTTGTCTGTGTGTATTTATATATATGTATGTATATCCGGCTAAAAGTAAAAAACGACAAAACAAATACCCACAAAGTAGTTTCTTGATCTGCATTGCCCCGGTTGAATAATATCTAAAATTTAGAAAAAAATATTCATTTTTGATCTTAAACTGGCGCAGATTTCGTCAGGGGAGATCGGTTTTCCAGCCTGATTATGTACTAACTAAAGGGAAGTAACTGATTTTTTTTATCAAGGAGTTAATTCCCTTATGCTGACTAATTTTATATACAAGGGAGAATTGTCTCTGTGTGTATATATCCAGAGAGGATGAACTGGGTGGAGAAGAAAGAGGAGGGTGGGGAGAAACGGTGGAGGGGGAAAGAGAGAGAGAGAGATAAAAGTTTTAATAGAAATTTGTTACACTTTTACCCCGGGCAATGCCAGGTAGCCCTGCTAGTCTTAAATATAAAGTAAAGTCAGTTTTCCCCCATACTTTTGTGATCAATAGCTTTTTCTACTACAAGCTACATAAAAAAAAATCTATCATCAGTCATATAAGGAAAATATTAGTCTGTTAAAAGTTTTATTTTCAATCAATTTTAATATTTAATTCCAATCAAGTTTTTTGTTTGTTTTGTAGCATATCAACCTTTTTCAGGTCATTTAATGCTGAATCCAGTTGCATTCTTTAAAAAAAAAAAAGATTCTTTAAAAAGACAAAAGAATAATATTTTGAAAACATTCTTTAAACCTTTTTTTTTCTGTATATCATCCTTTTTTCAGTTCATCTAATGCCAAGTTGGATTTATACGTCTTTCGATAATTATATTTTTTTTATATAGATCAACAGCTTTTAAAAGCTCATTATTGTATCTACTGTATTTTTTTAAAAACAGTTCCTTCATTGCACCTTTTCTGTATAACGTTTCTCTTATCAAGAGATCAATGCATTCAGTAAGAATATGTTTGCTTGTGTACGTAGTCTGGCATGCACAGCATATTGGTTCCGGTTTGTCTTCAAGTAGGAATGTGTAATCCTTGTGTGACCTATGCAAAGTCTGGATAACACTACTTCCTCCTTTCGGCTTTTTCATGAGCTTTTTTTCCATTCTCCTATTGTAGTTTTGATCGCGAGGAGTTTGTTATGTGTGTTGCTACTCCAACGTTGTTGTCTTTATTGTTGGATATATTTCTTGATCTTCATTTTAAAATCTGTATATAAAATCTTAAAACTGTTCTCCTGAGCCATGTCTAAGGCAGACCTGGCCATCCTATCAGCCTTGTTTCCTCTGATTCCGATATGACTTGGGATCCAACACAGTAATATTTCATTATCTTTTGACAAATATTTCATTTTACATAGTAATTTGGTTATTAATGGATCATCAAATTTCCTGTTTTGTAGTGATATTAGTACAGGCAAATAGTCTGAACAACAGTTTTTGTTTTCATTACTAATATCATAGAAGGAGACAGAGGAAAACACTTCAATACTATTTCTCAAACCATTTTAAACTCTAATAGTTTTTTTCTTTTACTAAAAGCTACATAAAAAAAACTGTTTTGTCAGTAATACAGGTTGTCCGGAATCAATTTGGTCATTTTTTCATTTCGAAATAATTTGATGTATTGGTGCTTATTTATATTAAGGTATATACGAAATATGGCAGATCAAAATAAAATAGCAGGAAAACTTATGGATATACTTATCAGTTGAAAATATTAGTGTACACCAAAAATTACAGACAGTTATCGAGTAGAATTTTAATTAGAAATAAAATTCATTTACTATTCAGACTCCACAAACCCGAACGACATTCACACCAAACCAGCTTGTTGTAGAAGATTATCTCCCTTCTTCTAATATAAAGAAGACGCGTGTTTGTCATTCGTTTTTTTTATCGTTGGTTTTACGGCATATCCCCTCTCTTCAGGTTATTTAATGCCTAATCCGGTCATTTTGGTAAAAGATTTTATGCTTAGAGTTCTTTATATGTTCAAGTATTTATTCATGGTGTTTGGTTTGGTTTGGTTGTTCTGTAAAGGGAAAATGTTTTGTTTTTAGCTTTGCAGAACATGATGGAGTTTTGCAAAGGGAGAGGAAAAAACAATAACATCAATGTTTTGGTCATGAAGCCGGTATCTGGTAGCACCAGAGCTTGTCGTGCGGAGAGAACTCCTAGCGAGTAACTAAATAATAATTAGAAGGTACACTCGTTGCCCAGGAATGTATAGTTAGAGGATGCTACCAAATTTCACATTCCGAGACCTAATAGCCTCAAAGTAATCCAAACAAAGCCACCCATTTCTCATTAGTATAGCTAGGTGAAGGAAATGTGAATTCATGCCTTTTCTAAATAAATAATGGTGTGTGGTCTGCTTATTGTTGGGAACAAGTGTACCTGCAAACGGAAGCCATAAGTTTAACTACTTTACCAGAGAGAAGAATGGGGGGGGGGGGGGGGATAATGGAGACCTTTAAAATAATTAATGGGCTTTTTAAATATGAAAGTATTTTTTGTCTTTTTTTAAAAATATCTTTCTACATACTGAAAATTGAGTGCAAAGAAACCTACCACACAATTAGATTTTTTTTCTAATAGAGCAATATATTTTTCAAACAATTTTCCTGATCAAGTTAAAGATTGCACTAATGTAGAACACTAAGAATAAACTAGATAAATTCGGGAATTATGGTAAAAAAAGATGAATTTACAAGGAATTTTTCTTAGGACATTTGATCCTATTGTGTATTCTGTAAAATTGTAGGTATTTGTATATGTTTTCTGTTTGTTAATTTTATTAATACAAGTCGTCATCGACTTACGACCTTTTCAACTTAGAACTAACCGATTTTACGACCATAAATACATCTATATAATAAAGTAAAATCGATTTTCCCCTATCTCATTGGCTATTATATGTTTAGAACCAAAAGCTTCATATGCTAATCTGTTGCGCCAGCCACTTAGGTCAAGTCCTCATGTGTGTTTCCAGAAAATATGCATACATTTTCTCCGAGTAAGGCGTTTCTCCCAACTAAGACTATCACAGAAAAGGTTGCAGTCATTTTCATTCGCATCATATTATCTACTCCTACCTCTCCAGTATCACCGGGGAACAATTGTTCATGGCACAATTTTCTCCTATAACACTGTGTTTCATTTTTCATGCTACTCTTTTCCTGTTACCTACTACACATTTTCAATCAAAATAATGACCGCTCCCTTCTTTCTTCCACGTTCCAGTTTCATAGAATATAAGAATAGCAGTTTCGTAATACTAGCATACTCCCTTCATTATTATATACATATTGACTTCTTTTTTTTACGTTCATTTCAAACTTTTAACATCATACGATTTATGTAATACAAAAATAACATTGCCAGGGCATTTCAGAGAATTCAGATTACTTTTTAGAACTCTGATTACATTCGAGAATAGCAGATTACGCTTCACATTCTTTTTTTCAGATGGTTAACATTCACATGTCTGAAAAACAAAAAAATGTCCACTAAGACTTTTTCGAAACTTATTTTTTTACTTTTCTTCATTCATTTAGTAATTGTTTTTAAAATTATTATTTTACTCTGAGTACGGACATATTAAAACATCTGTTTCGCTAAGTTTTTTGATTATTTTTTGTTACAATTACTTATAATTTTATTATTGTTATTTATATTGTTAGTTCTGTTATTATTTTTAGTAGATGTCATAATGTTGCCACGCCAAAGCACTACAGATAAGTATTTAAAAAAAAGAAGTTGCCATGCCGAGGTACTATTGATAATAGTTTACAAAAAAGAAAAAGAATGGGACTGTACACAATTTTTAACATGAGGATTGATTGGTTATTATTTGTGCGATTTGAAACTCGAACCCATTTCACTGTAAGTAATTCAGGTGATTAAAATAAAATTTAACCAGGTTTTTTTTATTGGGGGGGGGGGGGGGTTAGCCCCTATTTTAAACTATAAAGGAGGGAGCCTAGTCCACCAAAACTTAGAGAAATTTATTTTATTTGCTTGAAAACAACAAATACTTATTTACAAATATTCATTTAAAAATACTAACAGGAGAGGGGGTAGCTATGCCTTAAAACTATAGGGAAGGGAGCCTAGCCCTCACTCCAAACTTAGATAAATCGCTTTTATTTACTTATTTACAAATTTTTTTTAACAACTATTTTATCTTGATATAAAAAACATGGTTAAATCCTATTTTAATCACTTAAATTACTTACAGTGAAATGGGTTCTTTTCTGTTTTCTTTCTTTCAGAATTGATATACTAATATATTTAAAACAAAAATTAAATCAATATTTTATATTTTCCACAGGCAATGCCGGGACACAGGTTTTGCTAGTATATATATATACTAGCAAAACCTACCTGCCCACCTGGCAACAATTAATTGGTGGAGGGTATAGTTAACAAATATATTTATAACATTAACTCTAAGTCTGACTGGCACGTAATCGCCTAAAAGAGTGCCCCCTCCCCCAAAAAATAACGCACAGAACGGCGCACAATTTACGCTAAATATATATGAAACTGATCCATCACTCTAAATTCTAAAATATGTTTTCCTTCTTTCTATTTTCCACGGTGTTCACACGTAATTGCCTAAAAAAGCAGAATATATTTATTGGAGGGGGAGGGCTAGCGGAGTGTGTTAATCTGCAAATTTACTCATTTTATTTTTTAAATCTTATATTTTTTAACTGTACGTCCCTTTTTTTATTTTAATTTTAAGCAATTGAGTTTAGTTGTGTTATTTTTTCGCGTGAAAATTAAAAATAGCTTCTTTAAAACTATCTAAATAATTAAATCCATTATTTTTCATGTATAAATAAAAAATATTAAAAGTTTTGGTATTATTGTAGATTAACACCCTCAGCTACTCCCCACCCCAAATACGATTCTACTTTTTTTTTAGACGATTATGTGTGGATACCCAGAAAATTCTGGCGGCAATAGAAAACAACAAAAAAAAAAATATTTTAGAATAAGTTGACCATCAGTGTCGCATATAAATTTAACTTAAAATTATCCTCCATATCCAGGCCATTCTAGGGCAGTTAACCATTTTTTTTTCTTTTTGCTATTGGAGATAAATTCTGTGCGCTATTTTTTTGGGGGGGGGGGGGGGCAGGGGACCACTTTTTTTAGGCGATTACGTGTGGTTTTACGACCTTGCCAGTCGGACTTTAGGTTAGTATTTAAAAATATATAAGTTAATGTCCTAATAAGTTAGAATGACGCTAAAAAGTAGAATCACATTGTTTAAACTTAGCTGAGAGTGTTAATCTACAAATTTATCAAAGTTTGTTGTTAAAATTATGGAAGTCTCTGAGTAAAAACATTGTTTTAACTATACCCATCCCCAATTAATTGGTGTTTTGATGTAAATATAGTTTGGGTAAACGAAAAAAAACAAACTTTCGCATTTATTCATTTAGACGACAAAAAAAAATTTAAGTTTTACAAAAATATGAATCAATTTTTTTTTTATTATTTAAAAAGCTGAGAGGGGTTGGGAGCTTTTCTTTTTTCTTTATTATAGCAAATATAATCATATTCAATAGCCGTCGTCAAAAACAACAACAAACTTAGTTTTAAATATAAAGTATATATCTAGGGAGGTCCTGTGGACGAGTGGTTATAGCACTTGTCTTTGGGCTGGACGACCCGGGTTCGATCCCACTCACGGCATGCAAATTTTCGGGTCTGAAAACTCCCTCTGTCCACCCAGCAGTAAATGGGTACCTGACTAAAACTCAGGGAAGGTTCAAGGCAGCAGAAGGAGAGGGATGGGCTCCGCCTTCTATATGCTGTGGCCTAGACACAGTGATTCTTAACAAATCACCGCCGCTATGGCCATGGGCAGTATGCGATGTCGGCAATGACACTCGTGCGCGTCCAGGCTATGCGACCTTTACCTTTACCTTTTTATATATCTAAAGAAAAACTTTGTTATTGCGTTAAATGCGGAGTGTAATTTTTTAAAATAAATTATTCAGGTAATCTAAGTTGTTTAAACCTGATCGGCAGTTATTCAAATTTCAAAATAATCATTTTGAACGTTATAGGTTTTTCATAAAATCGTTGGAATTAATATTACTACTACTACTAATAATATTAATATTAACAAAACTTTTGAATATATATAAGAAAACTGTAAAACGAAAATAGAAATGAATTGTTCAGAATATTAATTTATTAGAAGGTGTTGTTAAAATTATTATGCTAATGAAGCATCGGGATGTATTTACGCAGTGTTCCGTTGAGTATATATAATATATTTGAAAATACTTAACATATAATTGAATTAAATAAGCGTAACGTGTTTTGATATAAACATAGTTAGGATAAATGGAAAAATATTTTGCATTTATTCATTTAGAGTCTATATATATATATATATATATATATATATATATATCTAAATGAATAATTCCAAAAGTTTTTTTCCACCTATATTAACATCAAAACGGTTTATGCTCATTTAATTCTACGATACAATGTAACATTTTGAAATACTGTATATATAGTAGTCTAACATCCACAATCATCTAAAACGTATTCTTAATTTGCATATCTATTTTATAAACAGTTTCTAACAAATAATTTTTCTATAATATACATTTGTAATGTTATATTTCCTTATATAAACATAATAGTTTCATCGATAGTAATATTAGAATTATTAATAATATTAATTAAAGCTATTTAATACAAAAAGATAACGTTAAAAAAAATTCTTAGAATTTTCATTTTCAAAGAGAATTTAGGACGTTGAAATAATCAATGAAAATGTTATGTAAAAACTAACATTATTATTATTTTATGGGGGGGGGGGATTCTACTTTTTCAGGCAATTACGTGTTGTAACAACCTGGAACTACTACATATTTTTTAAACATATCTTTATCTTTAATCATTAAAAACATAATTTTCGAAGGACGCAATTTCAAATTAGGAATTAACAGTGATAATTATGTTTTTAAAGATACGTTTAAAAATATGCTGTGGTTCCAGGTTGTAAAGCACACGTAATTGGCTGAAAAAGTAGACCCCCCCCTAAAAAAATGTTACAGTTTTTATATAACATTGTTTCATTGTTCGATTGATTATTTCAGCGTCTTAAATTCTCTTTTCATTTTATGCTTATTTTCTTAGTGAAACCTAGTTAGCCCCCTGCATTTGCAACAACGTGAGCATTAGCACCAATTATTAGATATCAATTAATAAATATTACCTAAATTTCAGTTTTTGGGGAATTTTTAAAAAATATTATTGGTTTTTAAGAAGTGTAATATGGGCACACTCTCCCATTTTAAAATTCAAACATTTAAGATTTGCATTGAATTTGATCATAGTAAAATTAAACAAGATTCTCTGAATTTTAATTTCCTCTTAAGACTCCTTAAGCTTAAGCTTTAAATTTTATACATGTTTTAGAATCAAAATCATGATATGGATTTTGATCAAAATTGGAATAAAGATTCTAGATTTAGTATAATTATATTTTTATTTTGTAAGGAGACATAAAAGTGGTGCAAAACTGTTCTGTTCGAGGAATTAATTTTATCCATCATGGGACAGGTATTCTTATACAAAAAATATATGTTCGTGCATATACTTTCTATTTTTTCATAGACTAACCTTTTCAAGGTACAAGCTTGATGATTGCTAATATGTATAATATAAATATATATGTGGACATTATTACACGAGCGTCATTAACAACTGAAGCACAAGATACAGGCGACACCATGTCGTTTAAAAAAAAAAATAATTTGTTAATTTAAAAAAAAAAAAAAGTCTCTACATTTTACTGGTTTCAAAAACCGTTTCAAATTACAAAATTTAAATGCATTCTATACAGTGGAAACATTTTACTAATATAAATTATATATAAACACTATAATTTGGTATCATGTTATATGCATGGAAGACAATGGTTTTACAGGGTAATGGAGAGAAAATAATAAAATATGACTTAAATCTGATTATTATAAAAAAGAGCAAAGAAAATCCTGATAAATTATGACTTTAAGATTATTACAATATCATTAGACAGTTTAACATTCTTCTGGTAATTTAACATGGGCTGACTTATGTCCAAATCGCTTTACGGCCGGTTGATCGTAACCAATTGCAGCTGTAAGTCGACAACGACCTGTAATTGAAATCTTATTATTGATTAAAATAAGAGATCCCCAACGAGGCATGATAAAAAATAGAAAACAAAAATTGAACTCTCGCCAAATCCAGTCTGCACCCCCCACCCCGATTTGTACCTTTTATAAAGCCTAATTCAATATATTTTGGAAGCAATAATTCCAAAACCTTGGCAGATTACAAATACTGCCGAGTGAATGTAGATCAGGTAAATATTGATCCAATAATCTATTCTGGTCTGACGCACGTCTTTCATATTAACAAAGGTGAAATACGCAACATCTTAGGAGTAAAAATGTTTATTTTTATCTTGAGTGGGGATTCTCGATTGGTGTGCCGTGTGATCCTCGTCGGTGTGCTGCAAAATATTGTCACAATATATGTGTGTGTGTGTTCACTTTTATATTCATGACTAACACCGTCCTTGACCTTTTTGATTAGGAGCAATGTGTAGTATCTGTTCTTATACTACACTTCATCTTTTCTGTTTTTTGTCAGTGAAGCAGAACTCCTTCCAGACAGAGGCAATATTTATTTTTGTTGCAATTCAGAGTGCTCTCTTTTGAGGAGTTGGATTTTCCCCACATTAAAATCCGACCTTGTGTCTAACTCTGTCCTTGCGAGGAGATAAGTAAATAGGGATTAGCAAGCACAACCGACATTGCCCAAAACTCAATGAGGTCCCTTGTCTGCTTCTGCTCAGTCCTGAACCTCATAGTAATTTTTTCATCCATATTTTTTTTTTTTTTTTTTCATTTTTATAAGTTTTAAGGAGGATTCTAAACATCAACTGGCAATCAGTTGCACCAGACACACTGCTCGACAGCAAGCTGGGGTGTCAGGCATAGAAGTCTGTGTTATATCCAGTCAGATGTGCTGGGCAGAGAACCTAGTCAGGACAGCAGATTACTGGTGCCCTAAATAGCTGTTATGAGACCTGCAGCATGGCAAACGTCCGAGACACAAGCCAAAAAAGGTTTTGAAAATGTAGTCAAAAACCTGAAAACCTGACATGAATGTGGAGAACTGGGAGAGGATGGATTTGGAACGATTGATTTAGCTAAGTATATCTACGAACTGAAAAAGTTTTGAGTGAAAGGAAATAATTCGATTTTGAAACTTGCTTTGCGAAAGCGGTCAGTGCCGAACGCCCCTGACACACTTCAGCCCAGCCATGTGTGATTCATGTGGCAGAACCTGTCTGTCAAGGAATAGTTTACTGAGCCACATGTGATCCCATGGCAGGAGCAAACTATGTGAGTGTCAAACAAGAGTTGAATATAATTATGTACAAGTGGAAGCCAGTATGTCATATCTGCAACAACATTTGTAAAAATAAGTCAGGGCTGCTAAGACATCTGCATGGCCTTAACTAAACATTGCAATTTGGTAGGGATGAACTTCTGTAAAGAAGTCCGTCTCTCTCTCACACCCCCTAAATAATTTTAGGTGCTTGTTTATTAGAGTGGTACCAATTTTCTGTCCCGAAAAACTTTAGGTAACATATTATTTTAGCTGGTGTAAAAGAAAAATATGTCCCCTTATCTGAAATTAGCGTGTGCTGTTAGTTTTATAAATAAATTTATCACAAAACAAATAAAACAAAATCAAACAATCTTTTTGTCAAGAAACAATTTAAAAAATATCTTTAGTTAAATATAATTTTACTTAATATGCAAACTAATTGCATATTAAAATAATCGTTTTCCAACAAACAATTTTAAAAAAACCAAAAAACTGTGCTTCTACCCAATACAAACAAAACTAAACCAACTTTTGCCGAACTAAACCTACAACTTAGTTTAGGGTTAGGTTTTGGGTAAAATAAATCGGTTTGTTTCGTATTGTGTAAAAATATCTATAACTTTATTTAATAAAATTGTGAAATGTGTAATAAAATTATTAAATGTATTGCTCTCTGTGCGATCGTACCGCTGTCGCCACACAAATTCATTCAAATGGATAGCAATGTTGAGGAGGCATAATATTTGGTTTTAAATCTGCTTTTGCCGATCATCCACATATGTTTTACTGTGTTTGTGTGTATATGCTCTGAATGATTCACAGTCCTATGGACACATCACGGGGTCACGGGTATAGGTTAATTAGACGAATGGATTGTCAGTTGAATGACAAAGAATATTCTTTACATAGCTGGGGTCTGATAGCCTGGAAACATGCCCAAACCACTTTAATCTCTTTTCGAATAACATTGTTGATGGATCTGTTAATATTAAGTCTCTTTCTGATATCTGCATTTCTTAGTCTATCTTACAAAGGTACTCCAACGATAATTCTTAAACATTTAATTTAAAAGACATTGAGCTTCCTCTCATGCTCTGCCAGTAATTACAACCACTAAACAAATATTAATTCATCAAAGATTCTATAGACAAATAGAAATAATTAAAGATTAAATATTAGTGTCTCTCTACTTATCCAAAGGAAAGTTGTATGTGTGTTTGTGTTTCCAGATAAAAGTAAAAACTACACAAGACACACCCACAAAGCTGATATATTCTTTTTCAGCATTGCCTCGGACAAAATATAGGTACATTATTTTTTTAATGTCCATTCTTTTAGAGGTAAACAGGAACATAATTATTCAGGGGGTCGACATTTAGAGCAAAATTTTTAATGTTCTGTAGTAATTCGTCAACTATATTTTTCCAGTTGTCAGAGAAAGTAGGAAAGTAAGGGATACGGGGGAAGAGGGAGGGGAGAGAGTTAGAGATATGGAGGAAGAGGGAGGGGAGAGAGTTAGAGATATGGGGGAAGAGGGAGGGGAGAGAGTTAGAGATACGGGGGAAGAGGGAGGGGGGGGGAGAGGGAGGGGAGAGAGTTAGAGATACGGGGGAAGAGGGAGGGGAGAGAGTTAGAGATACGGGGGAGGGGAGAGAGTTAGAGATGGGGGGAGGGGAGAGAGTTAGAGATGGGGGGAGGGGAGAGAGTTAGAGATGGGGGAGGGGAGAGAGTTAGAGATGGGGGGAGGGGAGAGAGTTAGAGATGGGGGGGAGGGGAGAGAGTTAGCGATGGGGGGAGGGGAGAGAGTTAGAGATGGGGGGAGGGGAGAGAGTTAGAGATGGGGGGAGGGGAGAGAGTTAGAGATGGGGGGAGGGGAGAGAGTTAGAGATGGGGGGAGGGGAGAGAGTTAGAGATACGGGGGAAGAGGGAGCGGAGAGAGTTAGAGATACGGGCGGGAGGGGGGGAGGGAGGGGAGAGAGTTAGAGATACGGGTGGGGGGGAAGAGGGAGGGAAGAGAGTTAGAGATACAGGCAGGAGGGGGGGGAAGAGAGTTAGAGATACGGGAAGAGGGGGGATAAGAGTTAGAGATACGGGAAGAAGGGGAAGAGAGTTAGAGATACGGGAAGAAGGGGAAGAGAGTTAGAGATACGGGAAGAAGGGGAAGAGAGTTAGAGATACAGGGGGGAGGCAAGAGGGAGGGGAGAGAGTTAGAGATACAGGCGGGGGGGAAGAGAGTTAGAGATACGGGAAGAGGGGGAAGAGAGTTAGAGATACGGGAAGAGGGGGAAGAGAGTTAGAGATACGGGAAGAGGGGGAAGAGAGTTAGAGATACAGGAAGAGGGGGAAGAGAGTTAGAGATACGGGAAGAGGGGGAAGAGAGTTAGAGATACGGGAAGAGGGGGAAGAGAGTTAGAGATACGGGAAGAGGGGGAAGAGAGTTAGAGATACAGGAAGAGGGGGAAGAGAGTTAGAGATACAGGAAGAGGGGGAAGAGAGTTAGAGATACAGGAAGAGGGGGAAGAGAGTTAGAGATACAGGAAGAGGGGGAAGAGAGTTAGAGATACAGGAAGAGGGGGAAGAGAGTTAGAGATACAGGAAGAGGGGGAAGAGAGTTAGAGATACGGGAAGAGGGGGAAGAGAGTTAGAGATACGGGAAGAGGGGGAAGAGAGTTAGAGATACAGGAAGAGGGGGAAGAGAGTTAGAGATACAGGAAGAGGGGGAAGAGAGTTAGAGATACAGGAAGAGGGGGAAGAGAGTTAGAGATACAGGAAGAGGGGGAAGAGAGTTAGAGATACAGGAAGAGGGGGAAGAGAGTTAGAGATACAGGAAGAGGGGGAAGAGAGTTAGAGATACAGGAAGAGGGGGAAGAGAGTTAGAGATACAGGAAGAGGGGGAAGAGAGTTAGAGATACAGGAAGAGGGGGAAGAGAGTTAGAGATACAGGAAGAGGGGGAAGAGAGTTAGAGATACAGGAAGAGGGGGAAGAGAGTTAGAGATACAGGAAGAGGGGGAAGAGAGTTAGAGATACAGGAAGAGGGGGAAGAGAGTTAGAGATACAGGAAGAGGGGGAAGAGAGTTAGAGATACGGGAAGAGGGGGAAGAGAGTTAGAGATACGGGAAGAGGGGGAAGAGAGTTAGAGATACAGGAAGAGGGGGAAGAGAGTTAGAGATACAGGAAGAGGGGGAAGAGAGTTAGAGATACAGGAAGAGGGGGAAGAGAGTTAGAGATACAGGAAGAGGGGGAAGAGAGTTAGAGATACAGGAAGAGGGGGAAGAGAGTTAGAGATACGGGAAGAGGGGGAAGAGAGTTAGAGATACGGGAAGAGGGGGGAAGAGGAGGGGAGAGAGTTAGAGGGAGAATTTTAAAAAGAAAAATGTTACACACTTTAACTCTTCCATTTTGTTGTCCATGCCCCTGGGCAACGTCAGGTAATCAAACTAGTTACTTATAAACTAAATAGCATAAGATTAATAGGGTTGTTGATGAAACTGGTATGTGCTTATTAAAACACCTTTAATACATTGAAACAACTTAATTTAAATAAACTATTTATAGAAGAATATTATCAAATCCCTTACATAGCGATTTGAAGAAAATAAAAATTCATTAGATAAACATGGAATAACTCATAAACGCCTTATTTTTTTAATTCATATATTTATTAAATATGTTTTAATCTTATTTACTGTTTCTTTTATTCAATAACTAATAGACAATTATTCTTTATTCTACAATTTTTATTTATTTACTCTTGCTGTATATTCTTATTGTTAATTATGTTCACTGAGGAACAATTATTTTCTATTTTATATATAATATTGATTGTTAATAATTTGGACAAGTGTTTTCTATACTACAATTTTTTTTAATTACTTAATCTGAGTTAAATGGTTGTGTGTGCAGTTAGTTATAAATTCATGTTTTTTGTTTTTGTTTAATGAATTAATTTGGTTTTTGAAGTTGATATTTTCGTCGAACTATAAATTACAGTTATACATATACTAGAAGAATACCCGTCCCAGGAAGGGTAAAATAAATTCCACAGACAGTTTTGCACTACTTACATGCCCCCTTACAAAAATTAAAATATAACGATACTAAGGCATATGTCAAGAATCCTTATACAAGTTTTAATAAAAAAAACCTTACATGATTTTGATTCTAAATAATGTCTAAAGTTTAAGGCCTTAAGAAATTGAAATTCAGGGAATCTTGCTTAATTGGTGTCTAATGACTAAAGATCAAATTCAATGCAAATCTGAAATATTTCAATTGTCAAATAGGAGGTTGTGTCCATATTATGCCGCCTAAAAAAATAAAAACTGAAATTTAGGGAATAATTATTAATTGATGTCTAATTATCTATTGTTAAAACTTCACAAAATTTCACGGTTTCTGAATTGCCACGAAGAGCTACCATCCCTTATTTGCCCCCTTTGCATAAAACTTGATTAAACTAAATATAGCCCCCATTATCCATCCTTACGTTTAGCAGCTGTGTTCAAAAATACAATGATCGGTTAGCTAGTCTTCTAAAGAGACCATTAGGTAAAAAACCTATGCAGTGTCGATGCAAACCATATATATACTAGCAGGACTACTCGACAGTGACCAGTGACCACGTATTATATAAAAAATGATACCAGTGTTGAAAAAAAAAAAAAATTAATTAACATTAGAAAGCTTAGCGGAAAAAAGTAAAAGTCATTCCTCCAGGAATGATTTTCTACAATTTAAGTTGTGAAGCAGGAGTACACAGATGATTCTTGAGAAACGCCGGGCATGCCTTGAGGGGGGTTAAAGACTATAAATTTATCAAAATTTATTTTAATGGTATTTTACTTACCGCCCTTCCCACCGAATCAATGTTGAGTACATCCTTCAGCTTTACCTCAAAAATTGAATATTATAAAATGTAAAAAAATAAAAACGTAATAAAAAGGTAATATGGTGTTAGGGACCAGACACAAGGCATAAGGTTCGTCATTCAAAGACCAGACCACTGGACAGAATCCAGATATTAAAATCAGACGTCGTTGCCACACACACCCTGTTTCCCAGTTGCTTAACATAACTAGACGCTTTTGTTGGCTGGGTCACGTTCTCTAATGCGAAGAAAGTGAATTCACACACAGAGCTGTGGCTCCCGAACCCATGCCTGGATGACGAAAGCAAAGCGTAGGGGCGGTCAGCTGAAAACCTGGCTCGCAACGGTCAAAGCAGACACAGAAACTATGTCTGGTCATCGCGTCTACAATCTCCGACTTTGGACAAGGGACTGGCTCGAAATTATCACCAACAATAGAGCACATCGATCAGAGATGCCGGTTAAGCCAACTTCCAGCGAAAACTGATTTAAGTACAACAAATACCAAGCTGGGTCTTCCTGATAGTCGGGTATATTATTTGACTACATGGAAATTCTCCACATCAAAATGCCAGTATATAAAAATCTGAATCTACGAAAGAATAATTAAATTTATTAGAAAAGTAATATTTCTATTTTTGAGATTTACAATTTACAGACTGGTTTTCTCATCTTGGTTTTTTGTTATAACAATAAAGATGAGGAAACCAGTCCGAACATTGTAAAAAATATTCTCAGATTATTATTTCATTTCTACCTTTTTCGCAATTGTGGATCAACTGAAACTCGATGAACACTAAAATATCCTTCTGCTACTGGATTTTTCTTGACAGCAAAAAACTCATTTTATTAACACTAAAGAAAAAAGCACTATCTATTTTCAATATTTTTCTTCATTCTAAATATTTGTCTGGAACCATTACTATCATTATTATTATTTTCCACTTTTCGAATGGTTTATTTTCCATTCAAGAAAATAAGTATCATATAATAACAGTATATTATAATAAAAAATTAAAAAATATTTTACATTGATTATTATTTCCGAAACTGACTTTTTTCCTTCTGAGAGAAGAATATATTCTTTGAAAAATCCGGGATTCAAAGGAACTCAAATGGACTCTTCTTCGGTTCTTTCATTGAATATTAAGAAAGTATGAAAATAAATATGTAACTATGTATGTAAGTACTTTCACTTTCATATATATATTATATATATATATGTGTGCGTGCCAATGTCAGTATGTGTTCTTTGTTTTAACTGAGTTCACCCCAAACAAAACAAGTTGCAACTGTAGACATAAGAGGCTACTGAGAATGAGGGCGAAATTTTAGGGGATCATCCTAAGTTGGGAGCTATGCAGCTAGGTGCTTGTTCACATTAGTTTTAAATTTCTGCATGTCTATACAGTCGGGAAACAGGGAGCAGGAGGGAGTTCCAAAGGTCAGCAGCTCGAAGAACGAAGCTATTGGAGTAGAAGGCTCTCCAGCATCTGGGGACTTCTACAGTGAATGGATGGGATTTAGCTGATTGTCAGGTTGGTCGAGTGTATTTATGTCGTGGGGGCACTAGAGCAGCAAGTTCATCGGAGCACATTCCATTGAAGTACTTGTAAAACAAGCACAAGGATGCAACATTGTGGCGATGGGAGAGGGGCTGGAGCTTGTTGGATAGTAAGGGACCTATTAGATTAGAGACCCTTTTGTGGACCTTGTCTAAGAGGGAGAGACTAGTGGATGGTGCACCAGCCCAGATGTGGCAACAATACTCCATACAGGGGCGGATGGTGGCTTTGAAGAGATATAGGATACTGTCAGATGTAAGAAGTTTTTTAGCACAGTAGAGGAATCCCACTTTCTTTGCAGCAGCCTTGGCAATGTCTTCTATGTATTTGTTGCAATTCATGTTACCTGTGAATGTTAGGCCGAGGAGTTTGAACGTTGGACTCTCAGATAGGGTGTTATTTGCCATGGCAATCGGGGGTTGAAGAGGTTTCTTGTAGTTGTTGAAGAAATGCTACACACATGCCTTTAAGCTAACTATTCAAGTTTT
>OY744530.1:41482930-41725430 GCA_963556195.1 Sepiola atlantica | reverse complement strand
TTATGCCTTGTCGGTATATCATTCTTTCTCGATAGCTAAGATATATTGGTTTTCATTTAAATTACCTCCCTTGAAAATTAATTTTTTTTTTTTTAAGTTTTGATAATTTATCCTTTTTTATTTTTATTAAGTCACTTTTAATTAATTACTGTTAATATTGACGAAAATATTGTACATATATATATATATATGAAAATAAGATAAAATTACAAATGAATAACACCAAACATTGATTTATTATAAACTGTTTAAAAAATAGTTATGCAAATTAGGCATACAAATAGGTGTGTTCGTACGTTTGCTCTCTACTATATCTATACAGTATTTCAAAAGATTATATTGTATTATTGATTTAAATAACAGTAAGCTGTTGTGATGGTAATATGGGTGTGATAAATTAAAGACTTTTGCATTTATTCATTTGAATATATACAAATATGAATAAAGCACTCTCGGTAGCTTATATTGTTTATATGAACATTAAGATTTCTCTTTCTCGTGGTTTGTGATGGCATAATGGATAGAAGCACTGACTGTCAAAATAGTTGTTTTAATGTCAGCTTAAAGTACTTGCCTGTCTATGGATAACTAATATATATATATATATATATATATATGAAGTTTTATAACTAAAAGATAACTTTTAGAGAATTAGACCTAGTGTGAGATGAAGAAAGCTCAATATACTGGATAGAGCAAAAATAAGGTGAGTCAATGAAAAATAGACCTGTAAATGGAAACAGATCAATATCTTCAGTTGTTCAGAACAAGGAGCATTTAGTAAATAAAAATATTTCTTCTTCTTCTCTTTCAATTGCATTCCTTAAGCACGGCTTTTCAAAGATCAAAATCTTATCATCAGAGGAAGTAGTGATTGATAAGTTGACAGATAAGAACAGTCAATATTTAAAATTTGGAAAAAGTTGTTTTTTTTAAAAGTTCTTTTTAAAAAGTTTTAAAAGTTCAAACGGGTGTGTAAATGAAAGTCACCAAACACGGAGATCCAAGTTGTATAGGGTTCAAATGTAATTGGTAAATCCAGAAGAATCTGCAAGAAAATCCAACGGCGAAGATTCCACCAAGTCCTTAGAGGGGGGATCAGACAAAATTAGCCATATTAAGAAAACGCATTTCTTCCTGTTTTCAAGTAAACAGATCCAAAGGCAAAAAGCAGCGAACCAAACCTCAATGAAAATTGGAAATCCGAATTGTTGTAAAGTGTGAAACTTACTTGGAATTGTGGGATATGTAGGGGAGGGTAAGAGTGAGAAAAAAGTGGAAATAGCAAAGGAGGTAGGGGGTTAGGAGCCGAAAAGACAGAAGAAAAAAAATGGGAAAAGACAAAAAAAAACAAAAAGGAAAAAAACAGAAGAAAAGGAGAGAAAAAAAGAAAAAAGAAAAGAGTAAGGAAAAAAGCAAGAGAGAATGAGGAGGGGGTGGGGGCAATCCTATGAGTGGGGAAAGGGGTTAATGATGTTTAGGCAAAAGAAGGAAGAAGAAAATAAAATCTAGGGTGGTCAAAATTAGGAATTTTATAGCTTTTGGTCAGTGCTTGAATTGAATTCCCGTAGGGTTTAAAGTTTAGATTAAATGCAGATAAGCTTCAGAGGTTATAACTCGAGATGGATTTTGCTAAGATAAATAGACTTATTGGCGGGGCACAGAGAAAATGGCTGTGAAGATGATTAGATAGAAAAATAAAAAACTTGGGTGTAGAGATGGGGTCGGGAGGGTTATGGGGTTCTGAGAGGTGAAAAACGGAGCTGTTCCCCCCCCCCCCACCCCGTAATGGCTTTAAAAAGTCCTAAGGATTCAATAGATATCTGTGTAGAATAAAATAGATATCTATGTATAATAAAATTGTTCTGAAGGATTTTGAACTAATTGTCATTCTATAAAATAAATTGACAATGTAGGTTGTTAAAATATGGAAAAGAGAGTAAGGATGTTTTAGCAGATACATAGTATATTAATAAAATTAAATAGTGAATAAGCAATAGAAAGTGAGAAAAATAAAATAAAGGATAGAGAAATAGAATGAGGAAAATATAAAATATAATTTTAAAATGGGTATAAATAGGTATATAGATGTGTAGTTGCACTGCTGCCCTCAACCGCTCAGGGCAGTGCCCCACTGCTCCCCATGTCAATGAGCATCCCATACAATCGGGCATGAAATGTACACAGGCACATGCGCGCAGCCACGTGAGCATAATCACATATACATACAAATGCACATGTAAAATCCACACATGCACACATACATACCCGTATATACATATATATATATATATATACACACACGCATCCACAAAACCAGAAGCATCTCAGTATCCTCGCACATATTCACATCAGGCACACACGTCTACAGAAATCCGTAGCACTAATATATACATTCGAGATTTCAGGCGACTATATACATATACATATGCAAACATGCATATCCGCAGCTCTAATACATGTACTGAAGACATTAGGCAAGGTCACAATATTATAAGAGATGGCAAACCAGCACCAAGATCAGAGACAACCGCAAGGCAGTCATATATATATATATATATATATATATATACACACACACATACACTAAAATATAATTATTTAAAATTAATTTGGAAAAGTTCTCACAAGGAGCTTCCAAAACTGAATGGAGTTTTCAACTTGCAAAAAAAAAGAAAAAAAAGTAGAATCTCATTATTCCTCCTATGATAAAACAGAGCTGAATATATATGCTAATTTTAAAAGAAAACGTTCATACCGAATGAGTTTACAATCATTTTTAAATTATTTTAATTCGAACCAAGCATTTAAATAAGCCAAGATTCCAAAATAGTGTTGTTTTGATTTCATGGTGATATTAATTTTGTAGACAGACACACAGAAAGAGATTTCTAACTGCAGAAGCACTAAACAGAAAAAAAGTCTAATAATATTCAAAACAACTTTGGCAAAGATAATGAATGTCTAAACTTAAAATTACAGAAGTTGTTTTAGCTGGGGATGGGGCATCATATTGGATGCCAGACATTCACCTGCTATTTCAGAGACTCCAACGGAAAGATCTTTTTAGGACCCTCTTTTGTACTTGGTTCACCTTATATATTCGTTAGGTAGTTTTTTAAAAGTTCTTTTTCATAGGCCCAGTGGCCTGTACGATTATTCGAATGATTGAAATCTTCCTATGGGTCCAATTTCTTTTCATGTCGTACATAATACCTTGGTATTTAGTTCTCTTTTCTCTCTCAGCTCTGTTTAGGTTGGCATCATTTGGGACACTGATTTCAAGTAGGGTTGCTACTCTCTCTCCCTCTTGTCGAATATCACTTTGTCGGGTTTAACAGCTCCGTTCTCTAAGTATGGAGTTGTAGGAATTTTGTGTCACAGCATCAGTTAAACAGTAGATCTAAAAGCCAAACCAAACGCAGATTTGGAATTAGCACCTTCGATCTGACGTCGTTATCAATGTCAGAAGTTCTTGAAGCTTTTTAAAACTCATTATTCAAGATTAAAAGTCTGTAAAAATAACATTAGAAACAAATGTTCCGGCATTTTATTTTCTATTATTAGCCAACCGAACAACATACTTATAATAATCTGAACCTTTTTACTACCAGTAAGAAAAAAAAAGTAAAAAAAAAAATAAGTCAAGATTGTTTTGTATTTTTAGTCAAAGCATCATACGTATTTGACATCCTTTTTTTTAAATTTAAAAAAAAAAAAAAAAAAAAAAAAAAAAAAATCAAAAATGCAACTTTTATGTTTATTCATTTTAAGTCAAACTATTTTAAATTTTTGCAGGGAGATAAAACAGATTTTTAATTTTATATCCTTATGCCGAACTCATTAACTGTTTAAATAGGTTAAAGACAAAATATTTTCGTTTGATCAGTTCCAATATTTTATGTTATCTTTCAGAGTTTGAATCTCACGAGACAATTTTTTTTTTCTATAAACCTGAATAACGCATTTGTTTATTTATAATCGTTTTTATTCGGATGATTAAAAATATTTTAAATTATTTTATTATGATTAAAAAAAAAAAAAGATTTCATTTGAACAGAATTTGTGCACAAGAGAAAGGTTTGAAAAACCTAGTAAAACAAAATGTCTGTCCTGAATTTCTATTTTTGTGGGGTAAACTGTAAAAATAATTAACTGATCATCATGACTTTTTGAACACAGCTACTAGGCGTAAGGCTGGGCTACATTTAGTTTAATGTAGTTTTATAAAACGGAGGGGAAACTTGTGAAAATTCAGACCTCCGATTTTGATGAAATTTTAATCATAAGTATTAAAGACATCAATTAATAAATATTCCATAAAATTTCAGTTTCATTGGTGTATTATGTACCGGCCCGGACTATTTGGTATAATGGCTAGAATGTTCGCTAATGGGCCGGAAGACCAGGGTTCAATCCTCAGTTAAGTCATACCAAAGATTAAAAAAAACCCGGGGAACTTGCTTAACATGCAGCATTACAAGGTGAAGGATCAAGGGTAAGTGGAGTAACCCTCCATAACACTTCGGTGAAGTAGTTAATGAATAAGCGAGCCTTTGGGTCGCCCTCGACTATGGTCGACCACTTTACTTTAGAGTATTTTGCTGGGTTGTTAAAATATTTATCAAACTTTTTCCATGTGAAATTAAAAATAAAAATCCTTTTCCTTGAATCCAGTTAATTGTCCTATTTTCGTATATTTTGAAAACATCTACTTTCCTATACTATAACTCTTTCCTATACTATAACTCTTTCCTATACTATAACTCTTTCCTATACTATAACTCTTTCCTATACTATAACTCTTTCCTATACTATAACTCTTACGATGTTATTGTGCTTGTCACCGTGCACCTTTCATCTGTACACGAACGTGTGAAACCCCCAGTTGCAAGGGAACGTTCTCTGTAAAATATTCGATGTTTATTGGTTGAAATACTTAATAAGGATTGGTCAATTTTATCAAAATAATCAATCTCGATTGGTTACCTATACTGGACTTCAACCAATTAGAAAGAGTTTGCCCTGGGAGTCGAGCACCTATTCTGTATCTGTTATTTAAGTGGAACACAAACACAGCAAACAGTGAGAGACTCATCTTGCCAAACGAACTTATGTCAGTTGCAACAAGGCGTTATTAACTGCTACATAGACTTCATTGCAGGCTAACTAAATCTAGCCGTGGCTGCTTGGCTTCTGGCATTTCAGCAAACAACACAAGTCACAGTGGACTACTAAATATAGTGACAGCTTATATACAGTTTCACGAACTCACTCACACACAAGTTCATACACATATATGGACAAAAAACAACACTCTTCATCTAGACACTTTGAATTCTTTTCTTCTAACTTTTTACTTTTGGTTGTTCTATCAAGACAGTTGATATATTATGCATGGATAGCCTTTTTCCACTACAAATGTTTTATTAAATATAGGGTGAGTATAATTTTTGTTGGTTGAGGATAACAGGAAATAAAGTTCAGTTGGAGTCAGCTAGTGTACATGGATGTCAGCTTGACAGCCTGTGTACCAGAAGCGGGCGTGACGTCACATGGCTGAAAGTGAGTCTCAAAAAGAGAAGTGGACAGGTAGAGATGACTGAAAAATCGACGATAAATGAAGAGGACAAATATTTGTAGCTCGGGATGCCTACCTCTGCCACTGGCTGAAGAGAAGGCAACGCCAACATCTCAATCAAAGGTCCTTTCTTCAAAGTGATGATTTCTTCATGATGTTATGAGAAGTCGACAACACGAGATCGAACCATGCAGTTATTGATTGTGACTTGTGAGACATTTAGACATCGAAAGGGTGGTAAGTAGAGAAATGGAATGATGTAAATTCACAAATATTCATGATACATTTTGAAATTCACAAATATTCATGATACATTTTGAAATTCACAAATATTCATGATACATTTTGAAATTCACAAATATTCATGATACATTTTGAAATTCACAAATATTCATGATACATTTTGAAATTCACAAATATTCATGATACATTTTGAAATTCACAAATATTCATGATACATTTTGAAATTCACAAATATTCATGATACATTTTGAAATTCACAAATATTCATGATACATTTTGAAATTCACAAATATTCATGATACATTTTAAAATTCACAAATATTCATGATACATTTTGAAATTCACAAATATTCATGATACATTTTGAAATTCACAAATATTCATGATACATTTTGATGTCATATAGACACACATCCATTTCTCTTTTTTACATCATTCGATTCTTCTCACCATATCTCTTATCATTTGCCCTTTATTTATGTCACTCATATTTTCTCTCACCATCTAAAACAACTATGTAGAGATGAAATACACGGCAAAAAGCAAGCAAGATAACAGTATTAGTAGTAAATATTTAATCATATGTATAACAAAATACTGACCCAACGAGTCACGGATCTAGTATTAATTCAGACTTTAGTCAACACAAATGAAAGCGATAAAAATATAAAAACTATTTTCACATTAAATTTTTTCGATTTTTGCAGTAGGATATGAAGACTCTCGCGGATTTGCTTCAAATAAGGACACTGGAAGTTTTTTTGGTAACTTGGAAGGAGTTGAGGGAGGCGACAAAGATATGGAGAGGGTAAAATAAGGAGACAAGGAAGTGATGAAAAGGGGAAGGAAAAGGAAAATAAAGACCCTGCTCCCTCCCTACACTTCTTAAATGTGTTCTTCAGTGAGGGGTGGGGGGGGGGGATTATTGATGACTGCACCACATTTTCAGATTATCAATGAAAAAAAAAAGACTTTTGACAAAATTACTAGTTCAATTTTGGGCCTGGGGATGGTGGTGGGCTACGGCATCAATTTTTCATGGAAATTGGGCTATCCTACTGACTTGATTTTTCGACCGGTCTCTAGCCCTTCCCCTTCCCTATTTGTAACCTTTTAGGAACTACGGGCATTTTACGTTAAACTAGCAAACTAACCACCTAAAAATTAATCATGGTAAGAAAAAAATTCATTTTGAAAATTTAGTATGCAATTTGTAATCGAATTCTTTTAGAAAAAATTTTTTTTTAGAGGGTGATGAAGTAATATCGACTAGAGGGGGGGGGGCATTTTGCGTTAGAAACTCAGAAATACTGTTTAGGAGCACAAATAATCGTCTGACATTCGAACTAGGATCAGATTCTGTTCTGTTTCAGAAAACCATTCTCCCTTTGAGGAAGAGGGTATGGCGTGGCCGTCGTATTACGACTGCCACGGGTATAGTCGATCGCCTGAAGCGCTCTAACCGGAGAATGCCGACGGGGCGGATCATGGCTATTTTGTGCCCCTCGTTAGTGGGGTGGGGGCTAAATCCTCACTATAAACTGACCTTGTACCTAACTGTGTCGTTATGATAGGTAATATTCTTTTTTTCTTTAGCCTATAAACTTTTTTTCAGAAAAGAAGTTTTTAAATTTATATTTTAAAAAAGTGTGAAGGTACAGAGGGAGGCTCTGCATATTAAGAATGGGTTTCTAAATAATAACGTTATTTAGAAACCCATTATTTTAGAGATGTGGGGGGGGTCTTTTTCGGGTGAGGACGACTGACTATTTCCCCGTGTAAAGAGTTACAATACTTCTGCAGAATTTGAACCGAACTGTTTTCTTTTTTTAAACCTAAACTAGTCTTACTCAAACCCTTAGGTTTAGTTCGGCAAAAGACGCTTTGGTTCGGTTCACATTCTATAGAAGCACCAAAGTTACTTAAATGCTTAGGGAAGTAAACAAATTGTGGTATTTATATATATATATATATAATCACACCCCCCCCCCCATATGGCTGCCAACATTGGCTTGTGTTAATATTTTTTTTCAAGTTACGCGGACAGTTTTTGAACATTAAAAACACCACATAATTTTAAAAAATAAACAATTTACAAAAATACGGTAAACAAAGTAAATACATCAGGAAGTGTTTTGTTTATCTTTTTACGGTTCAGGATCCCGACTTTAATTTTCTGTGGTCGCCTATTTGGCAGTTGTAACTCGTTACCGGAATTTTACCGATGGACAGTCATGGGGACTTATCTATATAAGCACCCAAATTGTAAAAAGTAATGGAATTAAAATTAATTTATTAGACGCATCAAAACTATACAAAACATTTTTTTTTAATTAAACGAAAAGAAAACATAATAAGTAAATGAATCATCATCCAAATATCCCGAGATGGATATTCCTCTCTCACCTAACCTGAACAAATACACCAGCTGGCATCGATAATGCAAGCAAGTAATTATCGAAATATTCAAATATGTAGTTCATAATTGAATAAAAAATAGATATGATTTGGGTGCTTATTTAGAACAGGGTCCCTGGAAAAAATTATTTTCATGTAAAATCAGTATTTTGTACTTACTCAGGCATAGTTTCTCACTCACGGTACGCAAAAGAATTTAAAAATATCAAGTAGAACTTTAATTAGAACGATTTTTCCATTTCCATAAGGGCGATGTACAACGTCTATTCGCCGACATTTTGGGTGTGAGCGATCGATGGAATAGCCAAGGGCAATAACTCCGTTGTTATTGTTATAATTTTAAAAAGAAAGAAACACATATGCAATAATAATAAAATATATATTTATTAATTTAAAAAAATGAAAATTAAATAATTATTTTTGATTTCTTCACCGGGGTACTTTCCACGATATAATTTTATAGATTAATAAAATGTAGGTGCTTATTGCCCTTGGTTATTCCATCGATCGCTCACACCCAAAATGTCGGCGAATAGATGTTTTACATCGCCCTTATGGAAAAATCGTTCTTATTAAAGTTCTACTTGATATTTTTACATTCTTCTGCGTACCGTGAGTGAGAAACTATGCCTGAGTAAGTACAAAATACTGATTTTACATGAAAATAATTTTTTCCAGGGACCCTGTTCTAAATAAGCACCATGATTTTGAAATAAGAAATCTGAATAATTAGTTAAAAAAAAAAAAAAAATCAGATCTGTCAGCATTAAAAAAATATATCAAAGACAGCGACGTGAATAATCACGGAGGGTCTACACAGCAACAAGACAAACAAATAAGAGTGATTTTTCTAACTATGGAATGTCATAATTGTAATAATAATAATAATAATCAATTTACAGGAATCACGAGCTATTAGTTATAAAACCACCAGTTTGAGTTATCCTAACACATTTATAAATGTAATTAAATCATTTCTGAAGCTATTTTAAAATACGTGTACTTCTTGAGTTAACAATCCAAGATCTGTAAATACAATTCTAACTTTTGTACTTTTGCAGTTTACGGGCCGCGCTATTTTTTTAGATATGATTTTCAAGTTAAATTCAATCTTTACGGTAGCTTTTGTTTATTAAATTGTTAGGTGAAAGTACAGAATAGTTAACAAAACACCCCTCCCAGGTTAAGAATGGGTTTCTAAATAATAACGTTGTTTCAGAACGGTTCGTAAACTGCAGAAGTACCCTCACTTTATGTTATCTAAAAATATGAGAAAGAAATTTTTTTTAAATAAGTAATTGTATAGAATCACTCCCGTCTCTAACATAATCATAACTAAAATTATCAACGGTCCAAATATGTAAGAATACACCGGTTTGGAGCCGGGAGTGATTCTATAAAAAAAATACCCCTAAAATATATTACTAGAAAATTAAAATAATTGTCCAGAGCCGAACATTTAAAAGTAACAATGTAAAAAATTTTTTTTAATCATATCGTTGATTTTTACGAAAATAATTGAACTCTGAAGACGGCGTTTAAAATAAAAAGTACTTCTACAGAATTTGAACCGAACTGTTTTTTTTATTGGTGTTTTAATCCTAATTTAAGTTTAAGGTTTAGTTCAGCAAAAATCGGTGTGGTTCGGTTCGAATTCTTGTAGAAGCATAAATATATATTCATAACAAAAATAATGATTAGCTGAATTTTTTAAATTTCTTGCATGTCTAACCTTCCGTACTGGAAAAAACTTAATCGTAAAAAGACACATGCTGAGTGTCAGATCCGATTTAAAAAAATGTCTATTCATTTTAAAACTTGCATAATGTACGCCAATCAGCTAAAGAGAAGTATACAGATCTGAGAAAAACATATTCAACATCAGAACAGATTTGATAAAACTTACTCCACAGAAAAGGAGCCGGGCGTTCATTCAGAAGGATTTCACTTTTCCAACCATGAGAGGTGTGTGTGTGTATAAGGAATCGGTGTCACCAAGAAAAGTCCCTTTTCTATTTTTTTTCCGAGTCGGTGTTTGGTTTATGTGGGAAACGAAATTCTTCTGAACAATGTGAATATTATTTCTTCTTTCGTTTTCGTCATCCTGATAAAAGTTTATATTTACTTGCCTCCCACTATAGCAAGGGCTATCGTGAAAATGTTAGCTCCCAAAGAGGCGGCCATTTTTTTCACGACTAGTTTTGTCTGTTTTTCGAAGCGATGACAAACCAAATTAGTCCACTGTGCAAATTATTTTTGTGCGGCAATATTCTATATTGGATACGCGATTATTATAGGGGTTAATTTGTAATATATTTCAATTTCAGGCAATAATGTAGTATAGTTAACAGCAGAGAAATCGAAAACAACTAAAATATACAACTAATAACTTTTTTACTAAACGCAATAAAATTTAATGTACTACCTACCTATAAAATTATAAAGTGTGGAAACTTACTGTAAGAGTTATTATTTCTGAATTTGCTATCGTCACTTTTAATTAACCAAACACGAGTTAAAAAAATGGCGGTCGATTTTGTTTTTGGAGGTGGTCGCTAATTTCAGGCTTAAAAGATAATTTTAAGAAAGCTCACTCTAATCCGACTCGCAACCACCTCCGGGTTTAGGGTTAGTGGTACCGTAAGCTTTTTGAAAATTATTATCTTAAAAGTCTGAAATAGCGATCACCTTCAAAATAAATCGACCGCCATTTTTTTTTTACTTGTGTTTAGCTAAGTAAAAGTGACGATAACAAATTAAAAAAAAAAAATCTTACAATCAGTTTCCACACTTTAAAATTTTACAGGTCGTTAGAAAAGTAAATTTTCTTGCGTTTATTAAAAGTTATTTGTGATATATTTTTCCCCATTTTTGCCCAATATAATGTAACAGGTACCCCACTGTCTTCTCACACCGTGGGGATCGTTGACCACTCACACACAGGTGTTTGATATCCTGGTCGCGGTGCCACTTATAACAGGATACCCCACTCTTGTCTGCCTCGCTGCTCACGCCTCTGGTTCTCTACACAAAGATCTTGCCAGACCGTGAACACTCTTCAGCCGATCGTCGTAGTGGCAATAAAAAAAATATGTCGATCGAAAGTCCTCTAGGCCGGGATGACGATGATGACGACGATGACTTTGTCGATCTCGTTTCTCTTACATTGAAACTGTTTATATCAGCGAACGATTACTGAGTGATAGCAATCGGCTGACTCTGTGATGGCAAAGGTTATTCAAACAGAACAAAGCAACAATAATAATGCAACAACTCAGCGGGGTCTTTTTGTATGAAAGTAATTATTAACAAAGATAAAAGAATTGTTTTAACATTAGGTTGATGTCGGTTGTGTTCGTAAAAGACTGTCGTGCTAAGCTATTTCGTTGTCTCTCTATGCGTGTGTGAATCCGTCTACAATGATTATTTGGTTACAAATTAATTTATCTAAAGAAAACGATGGGTTTGTCCGGTTCTCTTTTCATGGTCGACCAGCACGCGTGATGATTCGCGACTGGCCCGTTTGCCTTCCAGCTCGTTCTGTCGTCTCTGGGGATCTGGTCCTGGGGCGTTTGCACGCATAGACTCTTATTGAAAATGTTCATTGCTACACCCTCTTCTTCTCCCATCCTTTTCTCTGTGTCTCTTCCTCTCTCAGGGGTTTGAGAGGGGCGCATCCCCCCCCCCCCCTTCAACGACACAGATAAATGGGATTTTCCTCTCTGGTTTTATCATGATCATAAAAACAATTACTCTTGGTTTTCTCGCCGTGTGGTCATCATCCATCTGCCTTAATTAATGAAGACAGGGTTAGATGATTATCTTGCCCAGCTCGCGATCTCTAAGTGTTGACTTTTTATTAGCTTTTTGGTGATAAAAGATTTTCCCCAAATCCTCGGCACATCTTTTTTATAACTAACTGTTGCAACCATTATCAATTTTGACAATTACTTGGTTTTTCATAGACATTTCGACGCTTGATTCAACCCTGTTTGGATAACCGATTGACGTCGAATATATGTACTAGTTTTATATCACCACTTCGTTTCTACGCAGGGCCTAACATCATCACTAAGATGCATACTAGCGCGTAACTAGGGTACCCGATCCCCGTCGGCCCCGGGTACTTTTTAACAATAATTTTTCATAAAAATTTTAATTTTATTATTTGTGTCTTACTAAATTACTCACTAAGAAAATCGACCCCACTCCATCCAGACTGATCAACTATAGAACTCCCCTCCCTTCGTTAAAACTTGTAAAAAAATAAATGTTACATATTTATTATTTTTATTTTTTTAGAAACGAAAACAAAACATACTCTCCCTTAAGTCTACCACTAATCCTAAGTTCGAGTGGCACCCCCCACTCACAAAAAAAACAAACGAACAAACTGAGAAAGAAAGAGAGTAACTAATGCAAGCTAGTATCTTTTGAGAGGATGTTAATATCAGAACTTAGAGTTAAGAGAAGTTGTTGAAAAACGATAATCTTTAATCATAGTTGGAAAATAAAAAAAAGAAATCCACAAAAACCAGAAAACAAATTAGAAATTCTTCTAGAACATTCAATAAACCAGAAAATGGACGCCTATTGCCGAAGAAACTTTCTTTTAAAGGCAGACTTTTGCACGGTGAACTAATTTGACTCGTCACGACTACGAAAAAAACAGACAAAACTAGTCAATAAAAAATAGCAGCCTCTTTTAGAGCTGGTACCCTTTCTAGGACTGAGTCCTAGCATATCTCATTCCAACAAATCAGGCCCTAGGTTGTCAGAATGATGCCAAAGACAGACCTCATTCGTTAATTTTATACTGAAACCGTCATATGTTTTGTGTAGGATTGTTTTGTAAACAAATACTCTGTAAATGACAGTTTCTATTAACTCATGCATTTAAAAAAAAATTACTAATGGTAACCGTTTATCAAGGCCGAAGTACCACTCAAGGATAAGGTGTTGTTGTTAATGGAAATCGCTCCAGACAAGGCATAAAGCCACTTGATGTAAGGAGCTAACAAGAACGAAAGATGATTATCGCAAAGACAGGTGATGTCTATTAGCCTTAGTATTGAAAAGACCAAGGCTATAGTTAGGAGGAAAACAGTTAGCAGCAAGAGAGTTCGACAAGTCTGCAGTTCTTGGAAAAAAGCTACTGGACTGGAAACCGTATTACAATGAAGTATCAACACAGCGAATTGATGGAGACCACTAGACCAACAAGTAAAAGAGATCGTCGGTTTTTGACAATGATCGCCACGGTGAAAGGACTGGAAACAATGGGTGAGATGGGCAGAAGATTACTTAAGAGGAATTGATAATTCAAGACGACTGCTGATCAAGTACTTGTTTACATTAGACTTGAAGACGACCATGTTGTAGTCGGTTGGGAAGCAGTCTAGCGGTGTCTTGTTTTTTTTCACAGATAGGATTTTTCACAGATAGGATGTTCTAGGAAAGAAACTTTATTAATGGAAGTTTCGTTTAGTTTTTGATAAAGAGAGAGAGAGAGAGAGAGAGAGAGAGAAAGAGAGAGAGAGAGAGAGAAGGAAAGTTCTTTGCTCTGGTTGTAGTTAGACATGGGTCCGTGACAGCTATTGCTTTTCTGGGTCAAGGTGAACCTGGGAGTAGCAGCAACTAAAGGGCGATTTCATACTCCCCAAAAGCTCTCGGAGTTGTGGCCTCATCACTGGATGCAGTTTTGTGTCATACCCAGAACGATTGGGATGGAGTGGGGGAGTGATTGCATAGTTGATAAGATTTGGAAATAGGGTAAACAGAAGAAAAAGATAGAAAGGGTTGGGACAGATAGACTTTGGTGTAGAGTTGGGTAGGGGTGAACACCTTGCTCAAGAGTGTCTGTCTGTTTAGTGTCTTGCTCAGACAAATTCTATTCAACCCATAGATGAGATACAGACAGGTGCTATCACTTCTCCGGGTCAGAGTGGATCTGGGAGTAATGATAATCAGGAAAGAGTGACTCCACACTCTCCAAAGCAGCCAAAATGTATCAGTAACAAACTATTTTCTCTGTGCATGTTATGTCAAGCTGAAATTGGTCAAGTTGTATAGCAGCTGTATCAGAAGTGTCATGATACATGGTAGTGAATCCTGGGCCCTTGCCCAGTTATCTCTCGCTCCTCTGCAGTGCAAGGACAGATCCATGATCAGATGGATCTGCAATGTGAGGTCTGCTTAGGCCCGGCACATCAGGTTGGAGGATTTTCTGAAAGCACTACACTTGTCCAGCATGAAGGTTATCCTAAAGATAAATCGATTACGCTGGTATGGTCATGTGGAACATTCATCCTCCTGGATAAACCATTGCAAAAGCATGAATGTCATAAATCGCAGGAAGGTTGACCAGACAAGGAAAACTTGGAAGCAAGTGATTGAACAAGATTGTACAGAGTGGAATTTGGAGACCACTGAACCATGAGAAGTGGCGAGTCAGCTTGTGTAATATCAGAAAACATCTGACCCCTGAACAAGGGAAAAGTGGCATTTAATGAATAGAAAAAGAAAGAAGTGGGCCGATCAGGCAGCTCAGTGTAGTGACTCTTTGGCAAACTACTCACAGCCTTTTGCCTACAGAAGAAGAGAACACTTATTAACTTGCCATTGGTGTGACGATGACTTCCTTCTTCCATTTTCTGCCTTCATGATAGGCTGTTGGCGTGCCCAAAAGGATGATAACATGATGCAGTTCCAAGCACGTGGCGCCCACAAAAACTGCTAGAATATGCGTTTGCACACACAGTAGCTCACAGAGCAATTAATTTACGCTTAGGACCTCGGCCTTTTGGCCAAGATCAAAGTGTAGTATCTGTTCCGATGGATACTACACCCCATAGACTGGTATTATCTTGGCCTTCGGGGCTTGATTTACGCCGGTCTATGGGTTTGTCCTGTGCAGTTCTAGGAGGTCCACCCTCTCAGGCTTTGCCTCCCCTCTTTGGGGAGGAGTAAGTTTATTGCTTACTGCCTGAGGTGCCCTTACCGGGGAATGCCGACGGGGCTGTCCAGGCATTTTTTGCAGGCCAGAGTGCTCACCTTCTCGGGCGCTGGCTTTTCAAATCCCACTTTCCCGACCTTGTGTCACATCTTACCTTATGGGAGGAAGATAAATAACAGGACCTTTGTGTATTCAAAAGTAAACTTAAAATATTTATTAATACACATATATTTTATGAATGTTTTTGGTCTTATTTCTTTTCTATCTTTATTTATATAAAGTTAGGTATGTGTATATGTTGATATATTTGTATGTACAAGATTCACTCCTAAACTAATTAACCGATAATTATGAATTTAAGAAAACAGTGGTTGGGCGTAAGAGTGAGTAATGTGGGTTATATTTAATTTAATTTAGTTTTCTGGGGGAAAAGAGGGGTAGAAGCCCTTTGTGAAAATTCAGATACCTCAGATTTTTGTGAAATTTGAACATCAATTAATAAATATTTTCCACATTTCAGTTTCTTTGGAGTATGTTAAAAGGTTTTTAGGGGGCATAATATGGCATAGCCTCTCATTTGAAAATTAAAATATTTTAGATTTGCATTAAATTTGATCCATAGTCATTAGCTACTAATTAAGCAAGATTCTCTAAATTTCAATTTCTTCATAAGACCTGTTAAGCTTAAACTTTAAATTTTATTCATTTTCTAGAATCAAAATCATGTAATGGATTTTGATCGAAATTGGAATAAGAATTCTAGACATAAGGTTTAGTATCATTATATCTTGATTTTAATCTTTGTAAGGAGACATAAAAGTGGTGCAAAACTGTTCTGTTCATGAAATGAATTTTACCCATCCTGGGATAGGTATTCTTCTAGTTTGCTAATAAAAATTGATTTCGGTCTTTGGTTTATTTTGACATTCTTTTAATAACAATTCATTTTTATATAACGAATATTGATAAATAGTTGGTTAAATTATTAGACAACTGAAATATAATAAAATGATTAACTTTTGCTTCAATTTATAATGAGAAATAATATTCCGGTGATTGATGTCGAATATATGCAAATATTTAGTGACTTAAACTGCATATATATTTTTTAAAGTGTGACATAATTGCCAATTTTTTTTCTGTGTAAAAGAATGCGTAGTGAGAGCCGTGGCATGGATGAGATAGACAAGGCCTAGTTGTCTAATGTAGCAGAAAAAATAAAAAGGTGTGATGAAACATGACAACAACAAAAGGAGAAACACTTGTGTCGTTGGCAGTGAAATAAAGTGGTAAAACACAAATATGAAGAAATAATTTAGATGAAAACGATTCTGTAGATCAACAATAATAATAATTTATTGCATAAATAACGACTGAAAAAGAATTACTTTGAAAATGAGGAGGTATTAATTGTGGGCGCTGAGCGAACATCCATTGACTGTTTTCCCATTGTTGGCTGGTCCCAAAATGCAGGGGCACATAACTCTGCTTTCCAAAATGCTGTTTTGATCAAGGGAGATAATTTAAGAGTTAAGAGTTACTTCCCCTTTAAAAACTATTTTTCTCTAGATGGAATCTGTTCCATCTAACACATCTCTTTGTTTGTGTTTCATGACTCAGTGATCCGTTAGTAGAGCTACTGCAGTGGATGATGATGATTATTTCTCCTAGCAGTGTTGGTATGTCACCTGTCGTCTAGATTCACTAAGAGAGTACATTACTACTGTTGTTGCCGTGTCGGTGTTGACGTTGTGATCAAGAAAGGCCTGCTATAGTAGATGATGATGATGTGTGCAGCATTGGAAGCTGCTGTTAATATTGCGGGCAGGTTCTCTGCTGCTAGTTGTAGTTATGGCTGCTGTAGTAGATGATTATGACGATACAGATCACAACAACTGGTGCTGGTAAAGGTGTCTTGATGTCACCTGATTGGTTGACGAAAAGATAGATATGCAAAGACAGACAAAATTATGTCTATTTCCATCACATGCGGCAAAACTGTCAAATGATTATCTTCCAGTTTTGTTACTAAGAGTGTAAATCGAGGCCACGACAAGTATGGATAAAGATATTTTATTCAACATGAAATAATAAAAAATTAATTTAAATTAAAAATACGAAAATAAACTTACTGTGGGATTGTTTATTTACCTCCTTGCCAGGAATTTAGACAAAAGGTCAGATGGAGTTTCGAAAAGCCAGCGCATTAGAGGAAATGCACACTGGCCTACAAAAAATGCCTAAGCAGCTCCATCGGAATTCCCTAGTGGGGGCGTCTCAGGCGATTAGCAATGAACTAACCCTTTCTCAAAGAGAGAAGATAAAGGGTGGACCTCCTAGGGCTGAACAGAACCATACCTCAGCCCGACAACAACAACAAAGCCACTGTCGGACTGATTGCGAAGGACATATCCTCAACTAGTATTAACGCCATTAATGAAAATACGATTGTGGGATTGACAAGGGAAAATTACTGTCTATTACTATTTTGGCCTTTGGGCCACGATTAAAGTGTAGTACCTACTCTATTCTCAATCATGAAGAGGAGAAATCCTTCTCGACAGCAGCAATTTTTAGTTTTATTTCCTCCAGTGTCCCTTTTCGGAGGACCTGGATATCCCCACATAAAACGGACCTTCTGTCTAACTTTTCCCTCGTGCAGAGGCGATAAATCAAGAAAATTAAATTCAACAATATAAAATGTATGTTTACTTTACATTTCTTATATAAATAGAGATTTATTCCGTCCGTCAGTCACAATTTTTTTGTCAGTCACAATTTAATTTAAACGTAATAAATACATTGCGAAATTTTTATCATTTTGAAATATCAGAGATCTTAACTACTTTTAGAAATGGATAATATTTCCTCAATAGTATATAATAAATTCCCAATAACTGAGCTATTCGGACTTTCTTAAAATAGAGGTTAAAACATTCCCATAACAAAATAATTATAGCTTTGTGTGACGTCATAGATTTATGATTTACGTCATGTTTCCGAATATGAATTCAAACATAAGCAATAATAAAAAATAAATAAATGAATGGGTAAACATTATCAGTAGCGTTGGAAATTATTTAAGTAGTACAAAATAATTTATTTTGCTTTAACTACGTATCGGCGTTAAAAACAATTTAATATTTATATATATATACTAGAATTTTGGCCCGTAGGTCCTATAATTCTATTTTCATTTTATTTATTAAAAAAATTTGATTAAATTCGTTAAATAATAACTTTGACCTTCAATTTTGAAAAAAAAATTATTATTATTACATTATTAAATGTAATAATAATAATTTTTTTTTCAAAATTGAAGGTCAAAGTTATTATTTAACGAATTTAATCAAATTTTAACTGATAAAACATTTACTGGAATATTCATATTTTGATATGAAGTAAAAAAAAAAATCTTAAGTTCGACCTTGAGCGGAATAATCAATTTGGATTAAATTAAGTGTTCCATGGATTAAAATTTTACTCTTCTATTTATAATTATCGTTTTAAATGAGGAAATAAAAGACATTTTAATGAATATTTTCCACTCAATTTGTTTATTTTAACTAAAACATCTTTAGAAAAAACAGAATTTGTATTATCAGTCCAGAACTCCCATCCTGCTCAGAACATTGATCACCGGTAAATGGTTCAGAGCCGTGCAATCAAGCGAATACCCTCCATCAGACACCTTTTATAATCTGAACACCTTGCTTCCCTGGGCTTAAATTCATTGAAGCTCCGACGTTTAGCAACTGACTTGGTAAACACCTACAAAATCATTAACCATCTCAACAACAACAATAACCCAGAGCATTTTTTTTATCTCCATGTGTCTAACACGTTGGCATAAATTAAGACAAATTAAATTCGATAATATAAAATGTAGTTTTTTTCTAAATTCAAAATAAATTTTAATAACGTAATAATAATAATTTTTGGTAAAAGTACAGAATAGTTAAACTCAAGAATTTGTAAAAAAAAACCCAAAAAACATAATTTATATAAAACGCATTAGAATGAAATTCTCTACCAAACCCACCTAGTTTTAACGTGAATTACAAAAAATCTTACAAATCGTTTTCACACGTTTTAGGTAGAGAATTTAATTCTGATGCGTTTTATATAAATTATGTGTCGTTTTTTTTTATTTACAAGTTATCAAGTGTTAACTATTCTGTACTTTTACCTATTTTTTATTTAAAAATTGAAGTTCAAAGTTATCTAAAGAATTTAATCAAATATTCAACTGATAAAAATTTACTGCCTACTGAGTCAGAAAACAGTACAGCTCCAATGACTTCCGGAAACATTTTTTCACGCTCAGAATTTCTGCCTGTATTAGTTGGCTGTATATGTTGGCTGCCTAGACACTGCATCCTTTAAAACCCTTGCGCTTCCTGAAATTCGCCCAAATCATACCTGATGCTCCCCCTCTGCATACACGTGCACGCATGTACATGCACTTTTGATAAGTTGTAGTGCATGTGAGCACCAAACACAATGATTACATTATATTTATCTGTGTGTCTTGAAAATTTTATTTATGTATTATGAAAATTAAATGATAGCATCGTAGTTGTGGGTGTGTCTCCTTTGTCTCCTGGCAACCAATATTTGTAACTGCCGGCATTGATAGTGGGCTTGACATTTTGTATCGAGTTCCTTCAGGACTATTGACTCATTTTCACTTATACAAAAAAATATGAATTTGCATCTCTAAAATTGTCTTGGCATCACTCAGCAAGACCTGATAGCCGCTCTCTGACCATCTATTTAAAACTGCATGCAGCTATGAGATGACCGCACTTAGAATTTGCAGCATCAGTCTGGAACCCCTAACTTGCTCATAACATTGACGACCTGGAAACCATTCAGAGATATACAACCAGGTGAACATCATGCTTCCCTGAGCTTAAATTCATTGAAGCTCCAACGTCCAGCAACTGACTTGGTAAACACCCACAAAATTACTAACCATCTCGCCAACAACAACCCAGAGCACCTTTTTGATCTCGATATGTCTAACCTTCGTGGACATACCTGCAAAGGCAGAAAAAAACAGCACAGCTCCTATGACTTTCGAAAACATTCTTCACGGTCAGAATTGCTGAAGCATGAAACAAACTGTCTGCATCAGTTGGTGACTGCCAAGACAATGCATCCTTTAAAACCCTTGCACTTCCTGAAATTCGCCAAAATTACACCTGATGCCCCCCTCCATACACGTGCACACATGTACATGCATTTTTGATGAGGTGTAGTGCAATTGATCACTGTACACAATGTTTTCATCACTTATCATTCATTTATATAAACTTCCGTTATTTTATAAGAATAAATTCTAGAATGGTAAAATATTCACTTATTAAAATTTAGAAATTTCAGATTTTTTTTTGAGATGAGGATTGATAATTTGTATTATTTGTATTATTCCGACTACTGTTCTCATCTTGGATGTTATTCTCACAATGTTTCGGCCGATGTAACCTTCAACCTTTTTCTGGTGCATCCTGTCGAACTCAGAAATGTTTATGTTGAACTCAGGAATTTGTACGGAATTTGTAACGGAAGGAACCCTTTAGTTAATCCATGGGTGTAGACTGCTCTCATTTCTTCAGCTGTGACTGGCTAGAAGTCTGAAGTAATTCTTCCTGTACTCATGATTGAACCTTCAACCTCCAGAAGACTGTCTCTTAGAGAACTGATTATTACTTAGCACTTAATCCGTTGCATCATAGGGCCATTTGTCTACACGGTCATGGCTGATACCAGACGTCTAGAAATCTTTTTATTCATTAAAAATGAGAAATTACTTCAAATTACTATTGAATACCTCTGTAAAATAACTCAGTCATTTTTTAAATAGTCTAATTTTGAACATGGTTATTCCAATGATACTCATAAACGCTTAGAATCTCGGTCAATTTCAATAACAAATATTCAAATAGTTTGTATTTTATCTTTTAAAATGTTTAATTGTATATAGGTGTAGGGACGACAAAGTTACCTCTCTTCAAAGCTTCTCTTTTTGGGAGAATGGAGTTTGTGGATCAGAGTTGTGCCCCTTGGTAAAAGGGTCAAGTCCCCAAATCTCATGAAAACATGTGACCTGGACCCAGCTCTCATGAGATCACGAGGTCTGAGAATAAGACTTCATTTCTTCCACTTTTGCTCGCTGTTCACCGAACAGACCTACTAGAGCTCTGCTTGGCTCCTTCTGACGAACTCCCATGTGGAGACTGTAAGTAAGTAATTCTGTGTTTCACGTAACTACTTTGCCTTTGTTACAATTATGTGTATTAAATTGTTTGTTTATTTACTGTCTGTTGTGCTATAGTTTGTGAAGACAAATTATTAATAAATGAATATTCATTTAACCAACCCCTTTTGTCGTTGACATGAGTGTACTGGCAAACATGGATTTGCTTGTATTCTCTAACCACACTTCATCTATCTTGGTAAAATGAGAATATCCAATATTCTCATTTTTCATGAGCATTTGGTTAAGAAAAGAAGCGGGTGTCTCCTGTAGATGTTTGTTTGTTTTTTCAGGAAAAGGAAAAAGAAGAAGCAATTAGATTGTTTGATGATAACGAGGACGAAAATATGCCTTTCATAAACCCTCAAAGTAACCTTAAATGTTGGTAGTTGAGAATGATGGGAACTAGGTTGAAACCCTCAATTCGGCTTCACCTTAGAATTCAGAGGTGATAGTTGAGAATGCAAGATCAGAGTCAATACTATAAAATCAGTTATACTTCATGTACAGAGGTAACGGTCAAGACCTGTAATTATCAAAATGACTGCCATGTTTCTAAATCATAACAACATTTTTGGAATTACTTCATCATAGAGGGTTTTTTTACAAAACGGGTTTGAAGGCTACAATCGTTCAAATGATTTGTAGCAATTGCATGACAGATTTATTTCCTCTGTATGTACACACAATCTCTTAAGTAATGTCGAGTTTTAGTTTGGTCGGCGAAAACAGGCATATCCAAACTCGCATAGAGATACACGAGAAATTAGCGTATAACTGCACATTCGCACTCGCAGCTTTTCCGTTTTTGTCCACCTCGTTGGCGGGAAGAGACAAATCAGTTCTTGAACAAGATGCTGTGAAGATAAGACCCTAAGAACATGATCGCGTTCTTTGCCAGAAAACGGCAAGACGAGATGCGACTCCAGAACTCAACATTCTATTTTTAGCTGAAGTCTGTCTGCCAAGCAAACTCACCTTATATTCCTATGTTCACGTTGAATAAAGTTGATTTTATTTTAGTGGAGATGTTGGTATTTTATTTGAAACTTGGTGACCTCTTTTTCTTATGCAATTCAAGCCAGATCTGTTAGATTCCTACCTACATCGCCGACTAAATAAAATGGCTATCTTCCATCTCGACATTCAACTCACACCAGCAAATTACAATGGATAAAAAAAAAATTGTAAAAGAAAATAAATTTTTAGCTTTTTAAAAATTAACATAAAAGTATTGAAATTTGTTTTATCTTTTTAAAATTAAAGTTGGAAAAAGTATTTTTATCAAAATACCATTTATCTAACGTATAAAGTTATCTCGTGAGATTGTAAAAGTTGGACTTGAATAGCATTTAAGCTTTCATATGAAACTTTGATTCTGACTAGCCAATTTTCAGTTGTTATTCTTGTACCATGTTATTGCCACTATAATTATTGCAGTTCGGTAGTTTATTTAAAGAATTCTATAGTCCTGCCCAGACAACTGGTAATATGGAAACATTTTTCAATCATGATAAAAAAAATATCAGCAACGGGAATAAATCATATTTTAATAAAAATATTTGTCTCTTGTACAACTAAAATTTTATTTCTTTTTCTGCATAAGTTTAGGAAATGTGAAAACAAATAAAAATTGAAAACGAAATTGACTTCACTATATCCCGGGCAGCACTGGGCAGGGTGAGCTAGTTTCCTATGAAAACCTTGTTTACACATTAGAGTGAAAGTGAGAGTCGGCAATGATTAAAAGTAGAACAATTCTATTTTTACCTCCACCAAGGAGGTTATGTTTTCATCGACTTTGTTGGTTTGTCATTATGTTTGTGTACAATCTAGCGTCCACATCTAGGTATATCCAGGTGAAGGAAAACGTGAACGTCACCCTGTTGACAATAACTTCGGTTCTGTTCATTGTAGAGACTTGCTGTCTGGCTCATATTATAGCCAGTTAAGTTCTGCATCTTATATGACCTTGACCTGAAAAGTTCAATTAGGGCCGAAATTTTGACGGAATTTCAACTTCCGATTTTTCCAAATTTGATTTAGGAATCTGATGCTCTGATAACAATAACCAACATGCAAAATTACAGCCTGATCAGATAAATAGTTTTTGAGTTATCATATTTATGGCATACTTCGAGAATACTTCATACAATATGGAGAAATAAGCCCCATATTAGACTTTGTCCCATCCTTACATTGTCAGGTACAGCGCATTGGATGGATAAAATTGCTGGTATCAGTCTACCGACCTCCATGAGAAAGTATGTCGCACAACAACGTCTCAACTGTTATGATCACGCTGCCCACTGTCAGTCATCCGAAATGTTCAAAAGTGTGTCCCACATTGATGCCGATGGCCCAAAGCCATGTGGTAGAGGATCAGTTGATGATCATGTTGAAAGAATGTTCAGTTTAAAACCAAAAGTTTAAAACGGTAGAATTAGAAGTGGGTGGAGTAAGTTCAGGGAACTTCTGTCATTAATAACCAGCAGAGCGTTACCACTGTCGACCAAAGGAAAAGTCTACCAGGCATGTGTACGCAGAGTGATGATGTATAGAAGTGAAACCTGGTCAGTAAGGGTTGGGGACATACGTTGCATGGAGAGAAATAGGAGAATGATACGATGGATGTGTAATGTGAGTCTTAAAGAGAGGTTTAGTTCTGATGACCTGATAAGAAGATTAAATTTGGACAGTATAGGGAGATGTGCACAGAAGAATAGACTTCGATGGTATGGCCACATTTAAATAATGGATGAGAGTTCTTGAGTCATAGATGCAGAACAGTTGAAGTAGCAGGTTCACTTCATAGGAGAAGGCCAACGAAAACATGGAAGGAAGTGATAAAAATAGACCTGAGGGATAAATAAAGACCTGGACAGAGGTAGGTTACTTTGGAAGTCAATTTCTTAAAGCTGTCCAATGCATGTTAAATGGGCGTTAAACCGAATAATAATATGATGATGATGATGACTGTCACATGGATCTGGCTGACAGTTACGTTGTGCTGTGCAGTGTGGCTTCACTCCGGTGGAATGAGCTCTGATCTTGATTGTCATGGGATGGATAAGGAAAATGAAAGACACACAAAAGCTTTATGGAAGTTCAAACTTTTATTGTTCGATAGTAAAAGGAGAGGAAAGAGAGGTTCTGATTGGTCGAATGAGATCATGTGAGGTTGGAGAGGAGGCATTTTTGAAGTAGTCAGTTGGTTAAGTTAATCAACTCAGTTAGTAGGCCAGCACTGCAATTCACCTGACATCCATGTGAGGATTCAGTGTCCCCCATTGCTATTTGGATATGAAAATGATAACGGTTCAAGTAAATTATGATGCAAATAAATGGGGATTTGGAATTAAATTAATAGATACGAGCATGGTTACCCAGCATTGCCCGGGAGCATGAACAACAAAATAGAACAGTTGAAAGTGTGTGTAACATCTTTCTTTTAAAACTTCTCTCTCTACCTCTCTATTACCCACTCTTTACCTATCTATCTCTATCCGTCTTTATTGATCACAGAATGAATATTACAAAAAAATGTGTCTATATTTTGTCCAAGGCAATGCCGAAAAAGAATATATCAGCTTTGCAAGTGTGTCTTGTGTAGTTCCTGACTTTTAGGTGGACACACAAACAGACAACTGATTATATTTGACGTTGTTTGTGATCATCCATTCATCCAAATGCAGCTCAGTGACTACGAAAAAAGAAATCCAAGATGGCAACCTAGACATTGTCTCGTTACTTTGTCTTGATCCAATCAGGAAAGAATCTTCTTCATCTGAGTGTCCCAGACTCCGGGGTGGGAAACACTAGGGAACGGCTAATGCCTGCTCTCCCTGCAGTCCGGTCCAAAGGGTTGACATCAGTCAGATTGCATGCAGTTATACCACTTCTAATGCACGGTCTTCCTCGGTCTACAACACTAAGATGCATTATAAAATTAATACAAGAGATGTCACTCTGTACATCGCCAAACAACCTGAAACACCGCGAGCGTAAGACATCCATCATCTCATCAATACCAAGTTTCTGATGAAGCACAATTCGATTTTTTGGTACTCTTACAGCTGACACACAATGTTTCTGTGACTTCGCGTCGTCAACGTTAGAGCAGGTTATGGAAGTGCCCGAGAGTTGACAAAACTATTAATCAAGAAACATTTGCTTATAAACAGTTTGTTTCCGTTAAAATAAGAAAACAAAACAAACAAAAAATTGCTTAAAAACAGTTGTTTTGGTGTTTATGTTAACAAGAAAAAAATTGACAAAAAAATGTAAAAAAAAAAAAAAAAAAAAAAACATTGAAAAAAAACTAAAAAAAACTAAAAAAAACAACATTTGCTTAACAAATCAAACAAAATCATCATTTGAAACTTTCCGGTGCACAAACAAAATAACATTTTATTTAAAAACATTGGATTAACAATGGTTCCTTTGACAAAAAAGAACAAAAATAAACATCTAATTACTAACAATTGTTTAGCTATGGTTTGTTCATTCTTTATTTGTATATATGTATTTTAGTTTAATTTTCTTCATCGTAATTCATCGGCTGCAGTCTTTAATTTAGCGTTTGGCAGTTTTCACCTCGTCAACTCTCAGGCACTTCCGTAACCTGGCCGAACGTTGACGACATGAAGTCACGGGAACATGGTGCGTGAGCTATAAGAGTATCGATTTTTTAAATAAAATACTCAAGAAACCAAAATCATGTTAATTACATTGTACAGGTATACTGAAGTAGTTAGCTCCCAAAATGGCTGCCAAATTTAATTTGCCCTGGCAGTGCTGCGAAAAACAGACAAAACTAGTCGGTAAAATTTGGCAGCCATTTTGGGAGCAAATTTCTTCAATATACCCCAACGTACACATGTTCAAGCAGGGAAAAATAATATTATTGCTTTTCTTCAGTCTTTTTCTTCCTGCGACGTCTTGTCTACTAACTCTAGTCAGTTGAGAAAATGGTCGTTTGCTTTGATTATCTGCACACAACTCAACTTCTCTCTTCGTATCTCCCTTCACTGGCCCTCCACTATCGACACCGGCCACAAGTAACAGCTGCAGAAAGTAATGGACAAAAATACTTTCTTTCTCTAGTTTTACAGCTGAAGAAAATGGCTAAGAAGCAATTAAGAACACATCACTTATTTTCAATCAATGGATTTTTATCAATTTCAACTAAACTAGAAGTCTGAACAATAGGATTAGTAACTATTGTTATCATTTCGCTTGTTCCTTACAATTGAAAGTAATTCTAAATTTAAGATTTGATGAGAGTAATAACAAATAATGACTGTAAAGAATCTATAAAGTAAACACAACCAACTCTCTTCCTCTCTCACTGTATGTTGTATTCTTATTTATACCGTTTCTATCACTCTCGTTTTTGTGATTCTCTCTCTCTCTCTTTCTCCTACCCTTACATTACCAATACCGCCTTTGTTTCTTACTTTCTCCACTACCCCAAATTTATGTATATCTACTTGACTGCTCAATAAAATGCTTTCTTGACAAAGTTTTGAAATGAAATATCGAAATTAAATCAGTGTGTGTTAATTCCTTTTTTCACCTATACATTCTGATGGATATTTATCGTTTAAAAATACCTTTCACACACACACATATATATATATATATATATATATATTAGATATTTTTATATTTATTTTCCTTGTCTTTCATTCCTTAAGCCAGAATTTTCAAAGATTAAAATCTTATCATCAGAGGAGGTTAATGATGGATAAGTTGACAGATGAGGACTGTCAATATTCGAAATTTGAAAAAGTTTAAAAAATACCCGTTTGAACTTTAAAACTTTTTCAAATTTCGAATATTGACAGTCCTCATCTGTCAACTTATCCATCATTAACCTCCTCTGATGATAAGATTTTAATCTTTGAAAAGCCTGGCTTAAGGAATGAAAGAGAAGAAAAATAAATATTGTTATTCACAAAATGTCCTTGTTCTGAACAAATGAAGATTATGATTTGCTTCCATTTGCAGGTCTAATTATTTTCATTGACTTATCATATTTTTGCTCTATCCAGTATATTGAGCTTTCCTTACCTCACAATAGGTCCAACTCTCTAAAAGTTTACCCTTTAGTTATAAATTCTCATATATATATATATATATATATATATATAAAGCATCAATTATAAGCAGACAAATTCTACTAACTTATAAAAACAATAAAAACTCATCCTCACAACCACACCTAACTACACAACCCCCTCAAACAGATATTCAAACAACTACAACATGGCCCCACCCTCATAATATACAACGACCCCCTATCAGTGCAAAACGACAGCTCCCAAATCTACATTCACTACTAACATCCACCAAAATACACCACGCCCTCACACCTCAAGTAAACAAAACATGCAACATACCTAGATGCAAAATATGCCAACACATCACCACCTTCATTCACACCTCCAGGCACCAACATCCAACTTAAACTCTCACCTGCGATAGTCCCAATGTGGTTTACTTAATATACGGCACTAGATGCACAAAGGGCAACTACATTGGGGAAAGAGGCATGGAGTATCGCCTGCATTTTAATAATCATTAGAGACTAATCGCCATCCTCATCGCCTCTAATTTTAAGACAGTAACAGAGACGAAAATACGAAACCAAACTCATTCTGAGACTCAATACAAACATCTGAGGACTGAACAAAGATTTGGTACCTCTCAATGATTATTCAGTCTAAAAACACACGAACTGACCAACAACATTTTCCTACAGCGGAGGATGAGTGTGTGCGGTGGAAGAATAACTTATCTTTCCTCATTAGCAATTTTTCTTTTCCAAGGTTTTCATTTTTCACAAGTTTTAACTTTCTTTATATCCTCACTTTCATATATAATATATATTACACTTTACCATTCTCTATGTACTCTTTATGCACACACACACACGTGTTGGTGTGTGTATATATATATATGTTCTCAAAAAACCTGAACATAGAGCCCCCCCCCCCCCCACTGCACAGCAAAACTAGGCAGGAAAAAAAAAGATGTTAACCATCTCTCCTCCCCCACCAGAACCATTCAACATTTTATGAATTCTCGAAATGAGTACAAGGAAGTTTCTTTTGGTCTGGTCAGTATACTGCTGAGGTCAGAACTTTTGATTTTACTTATTTATCCATCTATTTTCCTCCCCTCTATCTCTCTCATATATATATATATATATATATATATATATATATATATATATGTGTGTGTGTATGTATGTGTATATGCATGTACAGGGTGGGCAAAAATAAGGGTCCTATTTTTAAAAATTCATAACTTTTTTATTTATTGATTTAAAAAAATTTTTTTTTTAGAATAAGTAAAGGACCCCTTCCGAAGCAAGCATGAGCCGTATTAGCCCTAAGGAACGTACCCTCATTTAGAAAACATTATTTTTGCTTAAAAAACTCAAAACAGTGTAAAAAACAACACTTTAGTTTTTGTAAGTTTTAAGAAGTGTTTTTCGGCTAAAATTTGTTTTGTTTATTTCAAAAAATCTCGGAAGGGTCAGTCTACACACACATAAAGTTTGGTGAGTTTAACTTTTATTTTGTGGAAGTTATTCAAATTCAAGTTATTCAAATTTAAAGATACGACCCTTATTTTGGCCCACCCTGTATATATAAGTAAGTTTATGTATGTGTATATATATATGTGTGTGTATATATATACATACACACACATACACTTTAACATTTTATGGCCCACTTTTGTTTTAGAAAAAGTCTACAATGCCACTCACGTTACTGATCTCTTTAAGTGTGAAGATGCTGAGATGAACACACGAGTCACATGTAAATATTTCTTCATCTCATTGGCTGTACTTTTTTCCCCTTGCTACCACCACTCACCGTACACACACATACCTCTCAATACACTGAAGAAGGCAGAAGGAACAGACAAAAATTCTGTACTTTTAATAAAAAGAGTCTTAAAAGACATTTTGTATTCCTATACGTCAACAAATAAGAAATACATAGAGAAAATATATAAACATTTATATATTTTTCATATTAATTTTTTATACAGACACACACATATATATATATATATAAATATATATATATACTAGAATAATACCCGTCCCAGGACAGGTAAAATGAATTCCCCTGAACAGGACAGTTTTACCCCACTTTTATGTTTCCTTACAAGGATTAAAATGAAGATATAATGATACTAAACCTTATGTCTAGAATTCTTATTTCAATTTTGATCAAAATCCATTGCATGATTTTGATTCAAGAAAATGTCTAAAATTCAGAGGCCTTACAAAAATAAAATTCAGGGAATCTTGCTTAATTAGCATCTAATGACTATGGATCAAATTCAATGCAATTCAGAAACTTTTGAATTTTCTAGTAGGAGGCTGTCTTCAAGTCCAATATCAACAAATACTTGTCGAGTCATCTTCTTAAGTAATCAAATACTGCCCTTTTCACCCATTGTTTCCAATCCTCTCGTAGTATTATTCTATATCCAATTGATTATCTCATTAACCCTTATCCTCGAATGGTCTTTGGGCCTTGATAAGTGGTGACTCATTAGTATATTTAAATGAATAAATACGAAATTTTTTTCTTCATCTATGACTCCTATATTACCATCAAAACAGGTTACTGTTATTTAAATCACTAATACAACAGGGTATTTTGATATACTGTATATATCGTAGAGACGAATGGCCCAAAGACAGAATTTTTCATGCCTAATTTGGATAACTATTTTTTAAGCAGTTCATAATAAATTAATCTTTGGTGTTATTCATTTAAAATTTTTCAGTATAGATGCAATAGTTTTGTCGACATTAACAGTAATTAAAGCGATAAAAAAAAAAAAAAAAAAAAGATAAATTATTAAACCTTTTAAAAAAATATTTGCCGATTAATTTTCACGGGAGATAATTAAAATAGGTGATTCACTGCTTTAGATATTATTCACCATGGTAACGCCGATTAAGAAAATACCAACTCTGTGGATCTTTTTTTTGTAGTTTTTTACTCTTAGCTGGACATACAAATACACACACACAGAACTTGAATGCCTACTAGACACTGTCCTCGAGTGTCTAAGGTCTCTCTGTACAGGGGTTTGTCAGAAATCCTGACATGAGGACACTTCCCATCTGAAGTAAACCCTGACCAAATATTCAAATTAAAATGAAAATGAAAATAAAACAAAATACTACAAACTGGCAGGATGTCGCCCAGAATAAAAAGATCCCCTCAGAACGGCTACGCACTGGGTCATATGAGGAAAACAACGGTGCCCTTCTTCTAGTGATGTTACCACAAGCAACACCACTCAACTGGACACTCCACCAGACCAGCCCAATTCTGGTCCTGGAATCCGGCAAAACCAAACAATGACCACCAGAAAAAGAAATTATACTCAAGTCAAGTGGTCAATTGAGGAGAAGAAAATTATTCTCCACTGCTTCGCCTATTCAAGGTATGAGAAGTGGGGAAGGAAGAAAAAAGATATGTTCGAGGCACAACTGCCCTTTTTATAATAGATTACCATCAAAATACATTACTGTTATTTAAGTCTATAATACAACATAGTATTTTAAAATACTGTATATATCATAGAGACGAAAGGCCCAAAGACAAATTTTTGTACGCCTCATTTGCATAATTATTTTTTTAAACAGTTTTTTTCATTACAAATAAATGTTAATGTTCAGCTATTTATAGGAAAAAATGTGAAAGTTTTACCTTTTGTTTACATACAAATTTATGACTGAAATGTTTAATATTTAACATTTTGGTTTCAAGTATTTCAAGTCGCAAACTTTGCGAAGCGATAGCAAGCTGGCAAAACCAGCTTGTGCGTCCATAAATCCAACCCCTTTACGTCGTACTAATAAAGTTTTCATGAATAACAGAAATCTATGACACATCTATTATTATACTAAAGTCTAATTAACGTTTGTTTCACTAAGACGTTTTTTTCCTATATATTTTAATTACACAAAATACATGCTAAAATATTCCTTAGTTTTGGGATTGAGTTACGTTTGAAAAAACTTTCATTTTAATTGTTCTAATAGCCTTAATTTGCAATTAACTCACCAAGTGACTAATCTCTTACTGAGTTTCTCTCTATAACTCTCTCACTGTATGTTGTACTCTTATTTTATACTCTTTCTATCACTCTCGTTTTTGCGACTCTCTCTCTCTCTCTTATGTATGCAACAGTCGAATGTAATAAAGAAAGAAAAGAATAAAAAGATTGAAAAAGTCTAATCAACATTTGTTTCCCTAAGAGGTTTTTTCCTATATATTTTAACATTTTGGTTCTGAGTATTTCAAGTAGTGAACTTTGCGGAGTGATAGTGAGCTGGTAATGCCAGCTAGTAATTATCTCCTCTATAAAGGGCACTTGTCTGTATGTTTGTCTGTTTGTTTGTTTGTTTGTATGTCCAGATACTCCTCAAAAACTACGCGGCGACATGTCAAAAAGTTGATATCTTCAGAACCGTACAACACCTGGGATCATAATATCTCAAAATTACAACAAAAAAACATGTTGCTGGGGGTCAACGGGGCCAGTCTTCGGCAGCGGGTCTGGTTTTTTCAAACTTTTCTAATGTTATTCAGTAGTAATTTGGAAATCAGCCAATGTAATTATGTAATAATAATTTTGTTTTCACCCAACTTATTCTTGTGCACGTGACGTCACAGTAATAGGTATATGACGTCATCGTTATAGGTTTTGAATTTTTTTTTCTCTTCAAAACTTATTTTACTTCAACATATTTTTATACATAACATATAAAAGTGTATTCTTATGTAAAATTCACAGAGTAAGATGATGAGAGTATTCCTGAATCTATAAACCCACCTCTTAGGGGTCAATGGGGCATATTTTATCGGGGGGGGGGGGCTTTTCAGTTATTTTTCATTATATTTTATAGTGATGAAACAAGAAAAAAAGAGGAATTTGACAAGTACACGTTTACAGTGACCCGTTGAGTCATAACCACTCTATATATGTATAAAAAAAGAAAAAAAGGATTTAACCAGTGCATGTTACCAGTGACCCGTTGGGTCATAACCACTCTATATATGTATAAAAACTTTTGATACATGCGTTTATAGTGACGCAAGTGTTGTTTAATCAATAACGGCACTTTTTTTAACATGAGTTCATAGTGAAGCAAGGGTTGCTTAATCTTACCCACATTTTTCTGTTGACATGATAACATCCTCCTAGGTATTACCTCCTTCTTTTTGTGAGGTGTGAAGTTAGTGTAGTATCAGTAAAATTAAAGTAATAAATAATTATGCTCCCCCACTGTTTTCACTAATATTTGTATGCTCCCCCATTGTTTTCACTAATATTTCTATACATATTGTATACATATTGAAAACTTGGGGTGGGTGTGGGGGGTGTCGGCATTCGCCGGTGTGAGCGCCTCAGGAGAAATTTGGGGAAGGGGGGGGGGGTATCGGCATTCGGCGGTGGGGCGCCTCAGGCCAAATCTGGGGAGGGTGAGTGTCGGCATTCGGCGGTGAGGCGCCTCAGGCGTAATTCGGGGAAGAGTGTCGGCATTCGCCAGTATGAGCGCCTCAGGCCGAATTTGGTGGAGTGTCGGCATTTGCCGGTGGTGCGCCTCAGGCCAAATTTGGAGATGGGGGATTGTCGGCATAATGCAAAGTCACGATTTTAGCAGGAAATGACGTCAGAGGAAATCCCTAACGGCACTTTTTTGAACATGAGTTTATAGTGAAGCACGGGTTGCCTTATCCCAACGAAACATAAGTTTTTATTGAAGCAACTGTTGCTTAATCCCTAACGGCATTTTTTTGAACATGAGTCCATAGTGAAGCAAGGGTTGCTTAATTCCTAACGGCACTTTTTTGAACATGAATCCACAGTGAAGCCAGGGTTGCTTAATCAATAACGGCACTTTTTTGAACACGAGTTTGTAGTGAAGCCAGGGTTGCTTAATCCTAACTGCATTTTTGAGAGGTGTGAAGTTAGTGTAGTATCAGTAGAATTAAAGTAATAAATAATTATGCTCCACCATTGTTTTCACTAATATTTGTATACATATTAAATAACGTCTCAATAAGTAAAGTAAGAAGAAAAATAATTATGCTCCACCACTGTTTTCACTAATATTTGTATACATATTAAATAACGTCTCAATAAGTAAAGTAAGAAGAAAAATAATTATGCTCCACCATTGTTTTCACTAATATTTGTATACATATGATATAACGTCTAAATAAGTAAAGTAAGAAGAAAAATAATTATGCTCCACCACTGTTTTCACTAAAATGTGTATACATATTAAATAACGTCTCAATATGTAAAGTAAGAAGAAATATAATTATGCTCCGCCATTGTTTTCACTAATATTTGAATACATGTTAAATATCGTCTCAATAAGTAAAGTAAAAAGAGAAATAATTATGCTCCGCCATTGTTTTCACTAATATTTGTATACATATTAAATAACGTCTCAATAAGTAAAGAAAGAAGAAAAATAATTATGCTCCACCATTGTTTTCACTAATATTTTTATACATGTTAAATAACGTCTCAATAAGTAAAGTAAAAAGAGAAATAATTATGCTCCGCCATTGTTTTCACTAATATTTGTATACATGTTAAATAACATTTTTTTGTTTTGAACTCAAAATATTTCTTAGGGTGTGGGGAGAGTTAAAAATTAGGGGGCTGGAGAGATTGAGGGCTCGGGGAAAATTTTAGGGGTCAGGACGAACTTTTTAGGGGTCAGGCCAAATTTTTTTGTTTTTTTTTGTTTTGAAGCCAAAATATTTCTCAGGGTTGGGGGAGAGTGAAAAATTAGGGGGCTGGAGAGATTTAGGAGTCGGGGAAAATTTTAGGGGTCAGGACGAACTTTTTAGGGGTCAGGCCAAATTTTTTTGTTTTTTTTTGTTTTGAAGTCAAAATATATCTAATGGTTGTAAGAGAGTGAAAAATTAGGGGCTGGAGAGATTTAGGGGTCGGGGAAATTTTTAGGGGTCAGGACGAACTTTTTAGGGGTAAGGCAAAATTTTTTTGTTTATTTTGTTTTTTTTTGTTTTGAAGTCAAAATATTTCTCAGGGTTGGGGGAGAGTGAAAAATTAGGGGGCTGGAGAGATTTAGGGGTCGGGGAAAATTTTAGGGGTCAGGCGGAACTTTTTAGGGGACAGGCCAAATTTTTTTGTTTTTTTTGTTTTGAAGTCAAAATATTTCTCAGGGTTGGGGGAGAGTGAAAAATTAGGGAGCTGGAGAGATTTAGGGGTCGGGGAAAATTTTAGGGGTCAGGACGAACTTTTTAGGGGTCAGGCCAAATTTTTTTGTTTTTTTTTGTTTTGAAGTCAAAATAATTCTCAGGGTTGGGGAGAGTGAAAAATTAGGGGGCTGGAGAGATTTAGGGGTCGGGGAAAATTTTAGGGGTCAAGACGAACTTTTTAGGGGTCATGCCAATTTTTTTTGTTTTTTTTTGTTTTTTTTTGTTTTGAAGTCAAAATATTTCTCAGGGTTGGGGGAGAGTGAAAAATTAGGGGGCTGGAGAGATTTAGGGGTCGGGGAAAATTTTAGGGGTCAGGACGAACTTTTTAGGGGTCATGCCAATTTTTTTTGTTTTTTTTTGTTTTTTTTTGTTTTGAAGTCAAAATATTTCTCATGGTTGGGGGAGAGTGAAAAATTAGGGGGGTGGAGAGATTTAGGGGTCGGGGAAAATTTTAGGGGTCAGGACGAACTTTTTAGGGGTCAGGCCAAATTTTTTTGTTTTTTGTTTGTTTTGAAGTCAAAATATTTTTCATGGTTGGGGGAGAGTGAAAAATTAGGAGGCTGGAGAGATTTAGGGGTCGGGGAAAATTTTAGGGGTCAGGACGAACTTTTTAGGGGTCAGGCCAAATTTTTTTGTTTTTTTTTGTTTTGAAGTCAAAATATATCTCATGGTTGGGGGAGAGTGAAAAATTAGGGTGCTGGAGAGATTTAGGGGTCGGGGAAAATTTTAGGGGTCAGGACGAACTTTTTAGGGGTCAGGCCAAATTTTTTTTTTTTTTTTTTTTTTTTTTGTTTTGAAGTCAAAATATTTCTAAGGGTTGGGGGAGAGTGAAAAATTAGGGGGCTGGAGAGATTTAGAGGGCGGGGGAAATTTTAGGGGTCAGGACGAACTTTTTAGGGGTCAGGCCAAATTTTTTTGTTTTTTTTTGTTTTGAAGTCAAAATAATTCTCAGGGTTGGGGAGAGTGAAAAATTAGGGGGCTGGAGAGATTTTGGGGTCGGGGAAAATTTTAGGGGTCAGGACGAACTTTTTAGGGGTCAGGCCAAATTTTTTTGTTTTTTTTTGTTTTTTTTTGTTTTGAAGTCAAAATATTTCTCAGGGTTGGGGGAGAGTGAAAAATTAGGGGGCTGGAGAGATTTAGGGGTCGGGGAAAATTTTAGGGGTCAGGACGAACTTTTTAGGGGTCAGGCCAAATTTTTTTGTTTTTTTTTTGTTTTGAAGTCAAAATATTTCTCATCGTTGGGGGAGAGTGAAAAATAAGGGGGCTGGAGAGATTTAGGGGTCGGGGAAAATTTTAGGGGTCCGGACGAACTTTTTAGGAGTCAGGCCAAATTTTTTTGTTTTTTTTTGGTTTTGAAGTCAAAATATTTCTCATCGTTGGGGGAGAGTGAAAAATTAGGGGGCTGGAGAGATTATGGGGTCGGGGAAAATTTTAGGGGTCAGGAAGAACTTTTTAGGGGTCAGGCCAAATTTTTTTGTTTTTTTTTGTTTGGAAGTCAAAATATTTCTCAGAGTAGGGGGAGAGTGAAAAATTAGGGGGCTGGAGAGATTTAGGGGTCGGGGAAAATTTTAAAGGTCAGGACGAACTTTTTAAGGGTTCGGCCAAATTTTTTTGTTTTTTTTGGTTTCGAAGTCAAAATATGGCTCATGGTTGGGGGATAGTGAAAAATTAGGGGGCTGGAGAGATTTAGAGGTCGGGGAAAATTTTAGGGGTCAGGACGAACTTTTTAGGGGTCAGGCAACATTTTTTTGTTTTTTTTTTGGTTTTTAAGTCAAAATATTTCTCATGGTTGGGGGAGAGTGAAAAATTAGGGGGCTGGAGAGATTTAGGGGTCGGGGAAAATTTTAGGGGTCAGGAAGAACTTTTTAGGGGTCAGGCCAAATGTTTTTTTTTTTTTTTGTTTTTTTTTTGTTTTGAACTCAAAATATTTTTCATGGTTGGGGAGAGTGAAAAATTAGGGGGCCAGAGAGATTTAGGGGTCGGGGAAAATTTTAGGGGTCAGGCAGGACCTTTTAGGGGTCGGGCCAAATTTTTTTGTTTTTTTTTGTTTTGAAGTCAAAATATTTCTCATCGTTGGGGGAGAGTTAAAAATCAGGGGGCTGGAGAGATTTAGGGGTCGGGGAAAATTTTAGGGGTCAGGCAGAACTTTTTAGGGGTCAGGCCAAATTTTTTTGTTTTTTTTTGTTTTGAAGTCAAAATATTTCTCATGGTTGGGGGAGAGTGAAAAATTAGGGGCTGGAGAGATTTAGGGGACGGGAAAAATTTTAGGGGTCAGGCCAAATATTGTAGGGGTTTGCCCAAATTTAGGGGCGGCGATATGTACGTATTTAGCTTCCACACCGGGGCGGCGATAGGTACTTATTTAGCATTCAGCGGTGGTGATAGGTACTTATATAGCATGTGCACATGGGCGGTAATAAGTACGTATATAGTATGCACACCGGGGCAGTGATAGGTATGTATTTAGCATGCGCACTGAGGCAGCGATCGGTTCATATATAGCACGCGCACCGGGGCGGCGATAGGTACGTATATAGCACGCGCACAGGGGCGGCGAAAGGTACATATTTAAAATTCACACCGGGGCGGCGAAAGGTACATATTTAAAATTCACACCGGGGCGGCGATAGGTACGTATTTAGCATTCACACCGGGGCGGCGATAGGTATGTATTTAGCATTCACACCGGGGCATCGATAGGTATGTATTTTGCATTCGCACCGGGGTGGCGGTATGTACGTATTTAGCTTCCGCACCGGGGTGGCGATAAGTACCTATTTAGAATTCACACCGGGGCGGCGATAGGTACGTATTTAGAATTCACACCGGGGCGGCGATAGGTATGTATTTAGCATTCGCACCGGGGCGGCGATAGGTACGTATTTAGCTTCCACACCAGGGCGGCGATAGGTACGTATTCAGAATTCAGGGGTGGCGATAGCTACGTATATAGCATGTACACATGGGCTTCAATAAGTACGTACATAGCATGCGCTCTGCGGCGGCGATCAGTACATATATATCACGCGCACCGGGGCGGCGAAAGGTATGTATTTTGCATTCGCACCGTGGTGGTGATATGTACGTATTTAGCATTCGCACCGGGGCGGCTATAGGTACGTATTTAGCATTCACACCGGGGCGGCTATAGGTACGTATTTAGTATTCGCACCAGGGCGGCTATAGGTACGTATTTAGCATTCGCAGTGGGCCGGTGATAGGTACGTATTTAGCATTCACACCAAAGCGGCAATATGTACATATTAATTATTCGCGATAGGTACTTATGTAGCATGCACACCGGGGCGCAATAGGTATGTATTTAGCATTCACACCGGGGCAACGATAGGTACTATTTAGCATTTGCAACGGGGCGGCGATAGGTACTTAAATAGTATCTGCACCGGGGCGGCGATAGGTACGTATATAGTATGTGCACTGGGGCGGCGATAGGTACGTATATAGTATGCGCACCGGGGTGATGATAGATACGTATATAGTATGCGCACCGGGGTGATGATAGATACGTATATAGTATGAACACCGGGGTGGAGATAAGTACCTATATAGAAGGCGCAGATAGAGGTGTTACTTTTTATAGAAATATGTCATACTATTACCCTGGGCAATAGGAGAAATGGTGGGGAAGAAACAGCTTTTGCAAAAGGCAAAATTAGAAAGTAGCGCGAAATGGGGCGACCAGGGAAGAGAAAGGTAGCAGATAAAGAGACGGCTATAGAGAGAGGGGGCGGACATAGAAGTTTGAATATAAAGATGTTACACACACGATCTTTCTTCAAATATATGTTTTTATGACCCCGAGCAACGCCGGGTAGCCCCGCTAGTCTATTATATAAAGGGCAGTTGTCTGTATGTCTGTCTGTCTGTTTGTTTGTATGTCCAGATACTCCTCAAAAACTACGCGGCGACATGTCAAAAAGTTGATATCTTTAGCACCGTACATATCCCGGAATCATAATATCTAAAAATCACGACAAACGATTCACTCGCTGACAGTCAACCGGACCACTTTCCGACAAAAGGTAGCAGTTTTTTCGTATTTTTCACGAAATTTCAACGTTAATATGTAGTAAATTCGAAATAATCTAATGTATTTATGTACTAATCCGATAAAAGTGCCGAGTCACTGTAAACATCCCATAATCCCTTGCCGGATGTACCCGGTCTTGCCCTAAATTGTGTCCGGTTGTATCAGATCATCCAATAACTTCTGTCCGATTGCATCAATAACAACATAGGAATCCTACGTTAAGAGTGTGTAGTGAAACAAGGGTTGCTCAATCACATCCGCACCTGTCCCATAATCCCTTGCCGGATGTACCCGGTCTTGACCTAAATTGTGTCCGGTTATATCAGGTCATCATGACGTCAGAGAGTGGCAGTTTTCCTTTCTGTCATTTTTCCCTCTCACACTTTCTTTCTTAATTATTAATAGACGCTAACATTCCCCCCCCCCCGCCTTCCCTGTGGCCGTTCTGTTATCATGATAGGAATTACCTCCTCCTTTCAGGCCAGACTGGGGGGGGGGGGGGGGGTTACGGTATTCGCCGGTGTGAGCATTACCTCCTCCTTTTTTGAGAGTGTTGAGGTAGGGTAGTATCGGTTCCGTTGTCATGATGCCCTCATCCCATGCATTATCTCCTCCTTTTTTGAGAAGTGTTGAGGTAGGGTCGTATCGGTTCCGTTGTCATGATGCACTATTCCCATGCATTATCTCCTCCTTTTTTGAGAAGTGTTGAGGTAGGGTCGTATCGGTTCCGTTGTCATGATGCACTCATCCCATGCATTACCTCCTCCTTTTTTGAGAAGTGTTGAGGTAGGGTAGTATCGGTTCCGTTGTCATGATGCACTCATCACATGCATTATCTCCTCCTTTTTTGCATTACCTCCTCCTTTTTTGAGAAGTGTAGAGGTAGGGTCGTATCGGTTCCGTTGTCAGGGGGGCATTCGGCGGTGGAAGGGAGGGTCGGCATTTGGCGGTGGGGCCTCAGGCCAAATCTGCGGAGGAGGAGTGTCGGCGGTGGGGCGCCTCAGGTCAAATCTGGGGAGGGGGAATGTCAGCAGTCGGCGGTGGGGCACCTCAGACCGAATTTAGGGAGGGGGGAATGTCGCCATTCGCCAGTATGAGCGCCTCAGGCGAAATTCGGGGAGATTGTCGCCATTCGCCAGTATGAGCGCCTCAGGCGAAATTCGGGGAGAGATTCAGTGTCGGCATTCTCCAGTATGAGCGCCTCATGCCGAATTTGGGGGGGGGGGGTACGGCATTCGCCAGTATGAGCGCCTCAGGCCAAATTTGGGGAGAAGTGTCAGCATTCGGCAGTATGAGCGCCTCAGGCGAGTGTCGCCTCATGCCGAATTTTTTTTGGGGGGGGGGGGGGGTACGGCATTCGCCAGTTTCAGCGCCTCATGCCGAATTTGGGAGGAGGGGTACGGCATTCGCCAGTATGAGCGCCTCATGCCGAATTTGGGAGGGGGTACGGCATTCGCCAGTATGAGCGCCGTTATTTATCTACCTCCCACAAGGTAAGATGTGACACAAGGTCGGGAAAGTGGGATTAGATAAGCCAGCGCTCGAGAGGTGGGTACTCTGGCTTTTTAAAAAGTTTTGGGGGAGTTCCGGTATTCGCCGGTGTGGAGGAGTATCAGTATTAGTTGGTAATAGAGAGATCTCGACCGTGGGCGCGTATCAGCCCGTACTTTAGGGGAGAGGAAGTGAACAAAAGGAAAAGGGATTCAAAAATAAAATGATAATCTGATTTTTGATTCGAGAGTGTAAGATCGACACCTATCGGATAGGACTAGATAATACACTTTAACTCAAGGCAAAAACGCCGAGAACAGATACTACACTTTGATCTTAGCCAAAAGGCCATCGAAGCGGAAGAAATTACAACTTTTGAGTCGATTTTACTGGAGTATTTATAACCAATCTACACCTGAACAGCGGTCTATCCACTAGACACTGTTTAAATTACATTATTAAATTAACAAGTATTAATAACTATGATTTTCTTTCAAAAAACATTGTATACTACTATTTAACAAATTCTTATATAACTTTTGAATATCAAGAATGAATTTTAGACTCCCCTAGGCCGTTTTTCTCTAATTCAACATAGCTTTCATACGCCATTACCGAAAATGACATTAATTCACTTATTTTAGCTAACATCAAAGTGTATCTGTTTCGATGGATACTGCACCCCATAGACTGGTATCGTCTTGGCCTTCGGGGCTTCATTCCGTCGGTCTATGGGTTTGTCCTGTGCAGTTCTAGAAGGTCCACACTCCCAGGCTTTGCCTCCCCTCTTTGGGGAGGAGTAAGTTTATTGCTAGAGGCGCCCTATCATCTCAGAACCAGAAAAAAAAAATTGCCTCTTCGGGGGTCGACTGAGCACTTTTCTCCAATGGGGGGTTGCCTTTTTCCTCGATTTTCAACGTTGTTTAGTACTAATTTGAGAAAAAACAATGCTATCGTGTATAATTTTAGAAATATGCAAAGTCACGCTTTTAACAGGAAATGACGTCAGAGGAAAAGAGTGTAGGGAAGAAAATCCCTCACACTAGAACTCTTCTTTCCCTCTCACTCCCACCCTTTCTACCTTCCCTTCCTCCCCTACGCCCGTTCTGTTGTTATGATACCACCCTCCTAGGCATTACCTCCTCCTTTTTGAGAGTTGTGGAGATAGTGCGGCGGTGTGACTGCTTCAGGTCAAATTAAGGGGGGGGGGGGGTCGGCATTCGCCAAATTTGGGGAAGCGGCGCGTCAGGCGAAATTTGGAGAGGGGGGAGTGTCGGAAAAAAAAATTGACTCTTCGGGGGGGGGGGGGCTTTTTCCATCACTTTTCGACGTTGTTTAGTACTAATTTGAGAAAAAAACAATGCTATCATCGTCACGCTTTTAACAGGAAATGACGTCAGAGGAAATCGCTAACGGAACTTTTTTGAACATGAGTTTATAGTTAAGCAAGGGTTGCTTAACTACTGACGGCATTTTTTGAAACATGCGTTTATAGTGACGCAAGTGTTGTTTAATCAATAACGGCACTTTTTTGAACATGAGTTTATAGTGAAGCAAGAGTTGCTTATACTAACCGCATTTCTTCTGTTGACATGATACCATCCTCCCAGGTATTACCTCCTCCTTTTTGAGAGGTGTGAAGTTAGTGTATTATCAGTAAAACTAAAGTAATAAATAATTATGCACCACCATTGTTTTCACTAATATTTGTATACATATTAAATAACGTCTAAATAAGTAAAGTAAGAAGAGAAAAATTATGCTCCGCCATTGTTTTCACTAATATTTGTATACATGTTAAATAACGTCTAAATAAGTAAAGTAAGAAGAGAAAAATTATGCTCCGCCATTGTTTTCACTAATATTTGTATACATATTAAATAACGTCTAAATAAGTAAAGTAAGAAGAGAAAAATTATGCTCCGCCATTGTTTTCACTAATATTTGTATACATGTTAAATAACGTCTAAATAAATAAAGTAAGAAGAGAAATAATTATGCTCCGCCATTGTTTTCACTAATATTTGTATACATGTTAAATAACATTTTTTTGTTTTGAACTCAAAATATTTCTTAGGGTTGGGGGAGAGTTAAAAATTAGGGGGCTGGAGAGATTGAGGGGTCGGGGAAAATTTTAGGGGTCAGGACGAACTTTTTAGGGGTCAGGCCAAATTTTTTTGTTTTTTTTTTGTTTTTGAACTGAAAATATTTCTCAGGGTTGGAGGAGAGTGAAAAATTAGGGGGCTGGAGAGATTTAGGGGTCGGGGAAAATTTTAGGGGTCAGGACGAACTTTTTTGGGGGTCAGGCCAAATTTTTTTGTTTTTTTTTTGTTTTGAAGTCAAAATATTTCTCATGGTTGGGGGAGAGTCAAAAATTAGGGGGCTGGAGAGATTTAGGGGTCGAAGAAAATTTTAGGGGTCAGGACGAACTTTTTAGGGGTCAGGCCAAATTTTTTTGTTTTTTTTGGTTTTGAACTCAAAATATTTCTCATGATTGGGGGAGAGTGAAAAATTAGGGGGCTGGAGAGATTTAGGGGTCGGGGAAAATTTTAGGGGTCAGGACGAACTTTTTAGGGTTCAGGCCAAATATTTTCTTTTTTTTGGTTTTGAACTCAAAATATATTCAGGGTTGGGGGAGAGTGAAAAATTAGGGGGCTGGAGAGATTTAGGGGTCGGGCAAAATTTTAGGGGTCAGGACCAACTTTTTAGGGGTCAGGCCAAATTTTTTTTGTTTTTGAACTGAAAATATTTCTCAGGGTTGGGGGAGAGTGAAAAATTAGGGGGCTGGAGAGATTTAGCGGTCGGGGAAAATTTTAGGGGTCAGGACGAAGTTTTTAGGGGTCAGGCCAAATTTTGTTTTTGTTTTTGTTTTTTTTTGTTTTTAAGTCAAAATATTTCTCAGGGTTGGGGGAGAGTGAAAAATTAGGGGGCTGGAGAGATATAGGGGTCGAGGAAAATTTTAGGGGTCAGGACGAACTTTTTAGGGGTCAGGCCAAATTTTTTTGTTTTTTTTTTGTTTAAAGTCAAAATATATCTTATGGTTGGAGGAGAGTTAAAAATTAGGGGGCTGGAGAGATTTAGGGGTCAGGACGAACTTTTTAGGGGTCCGGCCAAATTTTCGTGTTTTTTTTTTTGTTTTTTTTTGTTCTGAAGTCAAAATATTTCTCAGGGTTGGGGGAGAGTGAAAAATTAGGGGGCTAGAGAGATTTAGGGGTCGGGGAAAATTTTAGGGGTCAGGACGAACTTTCTAGGGGTCAGGCCAAATTTTTGTTTTTGTTTTGAAGTCAAAATATTTATCATGGTTTGAGGAGAGTGAAAAATTAGGGGGCTTGAGAGATTTGGGGGTCGGGGAAAATTTTAGGGGTCAGGACGAACTTTTTAGGGGTCCGGCCAAATTTTTTTGTTTTTTTTGTTTTTTTTTGTTTTGAAGTCAAAATATTTCTCAGGGTTGGGGGGGAGTGAAAAATTAGGGGGCTGGAGAAGTTTAGGGGTCGGGGAAAATTTTAGGGGTCAGGGCGAACTTTTTAGGGGTCATGGCAAATTTTTTTGTTTTTTTTTGTTTTGAAGTCAAATTATTTCTCATGGTTGGGGGAGAGTGAAAAATTAGGGGGCTGGAGAGATTTAGGGGTCGGGGACAATTTTAGGGGTCAGGACGAACTTATTAGGGGTCAGGCCAAATTTATTTGTTTTTTTTTTGTTTTTTTTTGTTTTGAAGTCAAAATATTTCTCAGGGTTGGGGGAGAGTGAAAAATTAGGGGGCTGGAGAGATATAGGGGTCGGGGAAAATTTTAGGGGTCAGGACGAACTTTTTAGGGGTCAGGCCAAATTTATTTGTTTTTTTTTGTTTTTTTTTGTTTTGAAGTCAGAATATTTCTCAGGGTTTTGGGGAGAGTGAAAAATTAGGGGGCTGGAGAGATTTAGGCGTCGGGGAAAATTTTAGGGGTCAGGACGAACTTTTTAGGGGTCAGGCCACATTTTTTTTGTTTTTTTTTGTTTTGAAGTCAAATTATTTCTCATGGTTGGAGGAGAGTGAAAAATTAGGGGGCTGGAGAGATTTAGAGGTCGGGGAAAATTTTAGGGGTCAGGACAAACTTTTTAGGGGTCAGGCAAAATTTTTTTGTTTTTTTTTGTTTTGAAGTCAAAATATATCTCATGGTTGGGGGAGAGTGAAAAATTAGGGGGCTGGAGAGATTTAGGGGTCGGGACAATTTTAGGGGCCAGGACGAACTTTTTAGGGGTCAGGCCAAATTTTTTTGTTTTTTTTTTGTTTTATTTTGTTTTGAAGTCAAAATATTTCTCAGGGTTGGGGGAGAGTGAAAAATTAGGGGGCTGGAGAGATTTAGGGGTCGGGGAAAATTTTAGGGGTCAGGCGGAACTATTTAGGGGTCAGGCCAAATTTTTTTTTTTTTTTTTTTTTTTTAAGTCAAAATATATCTCATGGTTGGGGGAGAGTTAAAAATTAGGGGGCTGGAGAGATTCAGGGGTCGGGAAAAATTTTAGGGGTCAGGACGAACTTTTAAGGGGTCAGGCCAGATTTTTTTGTTTTTTTTTTGTTTTGAAGTCAAAATATTTCTCATAGTTGGAGGAGAGAGAAAAATTAGGGGGCTAGAGAGATTTAGGGGTCGGGGAAAATTTTAGCGGTCAGGCGGAACTTTTTAGGGGTCAAGCTAATTTTTTTTTCTTTTTTTTTGGTTTTGAACTCAAAATATTTCTCAGGGTTGGGGGAGAGTGAACAATTAGGGGGCTGGAGAGATTGAGGGGTCGGGGAAAATTTTAGGGGTCAGGACGAACTTTTTAGGGGTCAGGCCAAATTTTTTTGTTATTTTTTGTTTTGAAGTCAAAATATTTCTCATGGTTGGGGGAGAGTGAAAAATTAGGGGGCTGGAGAGATTTAGGGGTCGGGGAAAATTTTAGGGGTCAGGCCGAACTTTTTAGGGTCTGCCCAAATTTAGGGGCGGTGATATGTACATATTTAGCTTCCACAAAGGGGCGGCGATAGGTACTTATTTAGCATTCAGCGGTGGTGATAGGTACTTATATAGCATATGCACATGGGCGGTAATAAGTACGTATATAATATGCACACCAAGGCAGTGATAGGTATGTATTTAGCATGCGCACTGAGGCAGCGATCGGTTCAGATGTAGCACGCGCACCGGGGCGGCGATAGGTACGTATATAGCACGCGCACAGGGGCGGCGAAAGGTACATATTTAAAATTCACACTGGGCGGCGAAAGGTACATATTTAAAATTCCCACCGGGGCGGCGATAGGTACGTATTTAGCATTCATGCCGGGGCGGCGATAGGTATGTATTTAGCATTCACACCGGGGCAGCGATAGGTATGTATTTAGCATTCGCACCGGGGCAGCGATATGTACGTATTTAGCTTCCGCACCGGGGCGGCGATAGGTACGTATTTAGAATTCACACCGGGGCATCAATAGGTACGTATTTAGAATTCACACCGGGGCGGCGATAGGTATGTATTTAGCATTGGCACCGGGGCGGCGATATGTACGTATTTAGCTTCCACACCAGGGCGGCGATAGTTACGTATTCAGAATTCAGGGGTGGCGATAGCTACGTATATAGCATGTACACATGGGCAGCAATAAGTACGTACATAGCATGCGCTCTGCGGCGGCGATCAGTACATATATTGCACGCGCACCGGGGCGGCGATAGGTATGTATTTCACATTCGCACCGTAGTGGTGATAGGTACGTATTTAGCATTCGCACTGGGGCGGCTATAGGTACGTATTTAGCATTCGCACTGGGCCGGCAATAGGTACGTATTTAGCATTCACACCAAAGCGGCAATATGTACATATTAATTATTCGCACTAGGGCAGCGATAGGTACTTATGTAGCATGCACACCGGGGCGCAATAGGTATGTATTTAGCATTCACACCGGGGCAACGATAGGTACTATTTAGCATTCGCAACGGGGCGGCGATAGGTACTTAAATAGTATCTGCACCGGGGCGGCGATAGGTACGTATATAGTATGTGCACTTGGGCGGCGATAGGTACGTATATAGTATGCGCACCGGGGTGATGATAGATACGTATATAGTATGAACACCGGGGTGGAGATAAGTACCTATATAGAAGGCGCAGATAGAGGTGTTACTTTTTATAGAAATATGTCATACCATTACCCTGGGCAATAGGAGAAATGGTGGGGAAGAAACAGCTTTTGCAAAAGGCAAAATTAGAAAGTAGCGGCGAAATGGGGCGACCAGGAAAGAGAAAGGTAGCAGATAAAGAAACGGCTATAGAGAGAGGGGGCGGACATAGAAGTTTGAATATAAAGATGTTACACACACGATCTTTCTTCAAATATATGTTTTTATGACCCCGAGCAACGCCGGGTAGCCCCGCTAGTCTATTATATAAAGGGCAGTTGTCTGTATGTCTGTCTGTTTGTTTGTTTGTATGTCCAGATACTCCTCAAAAACTACGCGGCGACATGTCAAAAAGTTGATATCTTTAGCACCGTACATATCCCGGAATCATAATATCTAAAAATCACGACAAACGATTCACTCGCTGACAGTCAACCGGACCACTTTCCGACAAAAGGTAGCAGTTTTTTCGTATTTTACACGAAATTTCAACGTTAATATGTAGTAAATTCGAAATAATCTAATGTATTTATGTACTAATCCGATAAAAATGCCGAGTCACTGTAAGCATCCCATAATCCCTTTGCCGGATGTACCCGGTGTTGCCCTAAATTGTGTCCGGTTGTATCAGATCATCCAATAACTTCTGTCCGGATGCATCAATAACAACATAGGAATCCTACGTTAAGAGTGTGTAGTGAAACAAGGGTTGCTCAATCACATCCGCACTTGTCCCATAATCCCTTGCCGGATGTACCCGGTCTTGACCTAAATTGTGTCCGGTTATATCAGGTCATCATGACGTCATTTTTCCCTCTCACTTTCTTTCTTAATTATTAATAGACGCTAATATTCCCCCCCCCCCTCCTCCTTGCCTGTGGCCGTTCTGTTATCATGATAGGAATTACCTCCTCCTTTCAGGCCAAATTGGGGGGGGGTTACGGTATTCGCCGGTGTGAGCATTACCTCCTCCTTTTTTGAGAGTGTTGAGGTAGGGTAGTATCGGTTCCGTTGCCATGATGCACTGATTCCATGCATTATCTCCTCCTTTTTGAGATGTGTTGAGGTAGGGTCGTATCGGTTCCGTTGTCATGATGCACTCATCCCATGTATTACCTCCTCCTTTTTGGTTCCGTTGTCATGATGCACTCATCCCATGCATTATGGGGGAGGGCGGCGGTATCGGCATTCATGATGCACTGATTCTATGCATTATCTCCTCCTTTTTGAGATGTGTTGAGGTAGGGTCGTATCGGTTCCGTTGTCATGATGCACTCATCCCATGCATTACCTCCTCCTTTTTGGTTCCGTTGTCATGATGCACTCATCCCATGCATTATGGGGGTGGGGGGCGGTATCGGCATTCGGCGGTGAAAGGGTGGGTCGGCATTCGGCTGTGGGGCGCCTCAGGCGAAATTTGGGGGGAGGGGGAGTGTCGGCATTCGGTGCGCCTCAGGCCAAATCTGGGGAGGGGGAATGTCGGCATTCGCCGGTATGAGCGCCTCAGGCGAAATTGGGGGGGGAGCAGTGTCGGCATTCGGCGGTGGGGCGCTCCAGGCCAAATTTGTTAAGGGGAAATGTCGGCATTCGCCAGTATGAGCACCTCAGGCGAAATTTGGGGCGCGTCGGCATTCGCCAGTCAAGCCGAATTTGGGGAGGAGTGTCGACATTCGCCCGTATGAGCGCCTCAGGCTGAATTGGGGGGGGGGTCCGGCATTCGTCGATGTGAGCGCCTATGGCGAAATTTGGAGAGGGGAGAGGAAGTGCACAAAAGGAAAAGGGATTCAAAAACAAATGATAATCTGATTTTTGATTCGACAGTGTAAAATCGACACCTATCGGATAGGAATAGATAATACACTTTATCTCAAGGCAAAAATGCCGAGAACAGATACTACACTTTGATCTTAGCCAAAAGACCAATTTATTTAGGCAGGTGAGTTCCTTCGGACAACCCTCATCTTTATCTACAGATGAAGATTTTACAAACCTTGGGAACTCACCAGACCTTAGGCATAGTGCCCGTTATGTAGGGGGAGGGGGGGGGTCGGGGATAAGTGAGACAAGCTGTTCAATGTTTTTTATTTCACAAAATTTTACAAACAACATAAAAAGAACATTTGCTGACTCTAAACTAGATTCTTACACCAAAATACCGCATTCACTCTGTGGGTGGATCCCTACTTAAAATATCCCCAAAAAACATCGATGTAAAAAAGAATTATCGTGGGAGTGGGAAAAAATATTAAAAACACCCAAAAAGAAAGAAAAATAAAGAACGAAATAAAATGGTAGAAAAGTTAGTATGGCCCGGCTTTCCCTCATGACTAAGTGTTAGACCGCCCACTGTTTTCCGGCACGAGACCGAAAACAAGCGGGTCGGTCACTAAGTGGGAGTGGGAACTTAAGAGAGGAGTGTTCAAAAAATAAATTCATCGGGAATGGGATCATTGGGTGGATGGCGTCTTCCAAGATAGTAATGCCAAGGGTTTCAAAAGACCGGGGACAAAATAAAACAGTGGAAGTGGGAATCTTTGGAAGCTCTCTAGTGCCGGCAAAAATAAAATAGGGACAGGATAACTTTCATTCCTACTAGTTTAAGAGGTTACCAGTTTTTTGAAATAAATCAAAAAACTGTACAGGGGTGGGTTCCGTAGAACCCAGTACCGCGTGTGCCATAATTATGGAGGGAACACGAACTCAAACTTGGCGCCTCGTCGGATGCACAAACTAGTGTCATGCACCCATCTCCTATTGAAATCCATGCGATGTAAAAAGACCAAGTAAAGCATCCGAAATTAAAATTCCGAGGTTGTTTTTACTGGGGTATTTATAACCAAACTACACCTGAACAGCGGTCTATCCACTAGACACTGTTCAAATGACATTATTAAATTAATAAGTAATAATAACTAGGATTTTCTTTGAACAAACATTGTATAATACTATTTAACAAATTATTATATAACTTTTAAATATCAAGAATTAATTTTACACTCCCCTAGGCCGTTTTTCTCTAATTCAACATAGCTTTCAAACGCCATTACCGAAAATGACATTAATTCACTTCTTTTGGCTAAGATCAAAGTGTAGTATCTGTTTCGATGGATACTGCACCCCATAGACTGGTATCGTCTTGGCCTTCGGGGCTTCATTCCGCCGGTCTATGAGTTTGTCCTGTGCAGTTCTAGGAGGTCAAATTCGATAGTAAATCGAAATAATCTAATGTATTTATGTACTAATCCGATAAAAATGCAGAGTCATTGTAAACATCCCATAATCCCTTGCCGGATGTACCCGGTCTTGCCCTAAATTGTGTCCGGTTGTATCAGATCATCCAATAACTTCTGTCCGGTTGCATCAATAACAACATAGGAATCCTACGTTAAGAGTGTGTAGTGAAACAAGGGTTGCTCAATCACATCCGCACCTGTCCTATAATCCCTTGCCGGATGTACCCGGTCTTGCTCTAAATTGTGTCCGGTTATATCAGGTCATCATGACGTCAGAGAGTGGCAGATAATTTGAAAAATAATGCAAAGTGGCGGGAATAAATTCACTCACACTACAACCTTTTAATAGACGCTAATATTCCTCCTACTCCCTTCCGTTATCATGATAGGCATTACCTCCTCCTTTCATGCCAAATTGGGGGGAGGGGGGGGGGGTGACGGCATTCGCCGGTGTGAGCGCCTCAGGCCAAATTTGGGGGAGGGGGTTTCGGTATTCGCCGGGTGGGCGCCTCAGGCCAAATTTGGGGGGAGGGGGAGTGTCGGCATTCTCCGACGCTCACACCTTTTTGAGAGGGTGGAGATAGTGTAGTATCTGTTGCGAGGAGAGAGTGTCAGCATTCGCCGGTGTGAGCGCCTCAGGCCAAATTTTTTCTAGGGGGGGGGGATATATAGCAAATCTATAATAAAGACCAATGTGCATTTATTTGTATCTATAATAAAGACCAATGTGCATTTATTTGTATCTATAATAAAGGCCAATGTGCATTTATTTGTATCTATAATAAAGACAAATGTGCATTTATTTGTATCTATAATAAAGACCAATGTGCAAAGTACTCGGCGTTGGCCAGGAAAAAGTGCTCAATGTCCTAGATAGAGCTACTGTAGTAATAGGTTTGGATAATATTTTAACAGCATCTACGCTGAAAAGGATGGGGGAATGGATAAGAGTTATTTCAGTAGTCCCCAGGAGGCCTCTTTGATTTTTAAATACTCGGCGTTGTCCGGGAGAAAAGTGCTCAATATCCTAGATAGAGCTACTGTAGTGATAGGTTTGGAAAATATTTTAACGCCATCTTCGTTCCCCTTTGGACTATTTCGTAGATCAGAAAGAGAGAGGATACCTAAAGGATTTCAGGAATGCTCATGAAGCCTCCTCGATTTTCAAAGTACTCGGCGTTGTCCGGGAGAAAAGTGCTCAATATCCTAGATAGAGCTACTGTAGTGATAGGTTTAGAACATATTTTAACTCCATCTTCGTTCCCCTTTGGACAATTTTGCAGATGAAAAGGAGGGAGGATACCTAAGTGATTTCAGTAGTCCCCAAGAGGCCGCTTTGATTTTCAAAGTACTCGGCGTTGTCCGGGAAAAAAGTGCTCAATGTCCTAGATAGAGCTACTGTAGTGATAGGTTTGGATAATATTTTAAAAGCATCTACGCTGAAAAGGATGGGGGAATCGATAAGAGTTATTTCAGTAGTGCTCAGAAGGCCTCTTTGATTTTGAAATACTCGGCGTTGTTCGGGAGAAAAGTGCTCAATATCTTAGATAGAGCTACTGTAGTGATAGGTTTGGAAAATATTTTAACGCCATCTTCGTTCCCCTTTGGACTATTTTGCAGATCAGAAGGAGAGAGGATACCTAAAGGATTTCAGGAGTGCTCATGAAGCCTCCTCGATTTTCAAAGTACTCGGCGTTGTCCGGGAGAAAAGTGCTCAATATCCTAGATAGAGCTACTGTAGTGATAGGTTTAGAACATATTTTAACGCCATCTTCGTTCACCTTTGGACAATTTTGCAGATGAAAAGGAGGGAGGATACCTAAGTGATTTCAGTAGTCCCCATGAGGCCTCTTTGATTTTCAAAGTACTCGGCGTTGTCCGGGAAAAAAGTGCTCAACGTCCTAGATAGACCTACTGTAGTGATAGGTTTGGATAATTTTTTTACAGTATCTACGCTTAAAAGGATGGGGGAATCGATAAGAGTTATTTCAGTAGTGCTCAGGAGGCCTCTTTGATGTTGAAATACTCGGCGTTGTCCGGGAGAAAAGTGCTCAATATCTTAGATAGAGCTACTGTAGTGATAGGTTTGGAAAATATTTTAACGCCATCTTCGTTCCCCTTTGGACTATTTCGCAGATCAGAAGGAGAGACGATACCTAAGTGATTTCAGTAGTCCCCAGGAGGCCTCCTTCATTATCAAAGTACTTGGCGTTGTCCGGGAGAAAAGTGCTCAATGTCATAGATAGAGCTACTGTAGTGATAGGTTTGGAAAATATTTTAACGCCATCTTCGTTCCCCTTTGGACTATTTCGCAGATCAGAAGGAGAGAGGATACCTAAGGGATTTCAGGAGTGCTCATGAAGCCTCCTCGATTTTCAAAGTACACGGCGTTGTCCGGGAGAAAAGTGCTCAATATCCTAGATAGAGCTACTGTAGTGATACGTTTAGAAAATATTTTAACGCCATCTTCGTTCCCCTTTGGACAATTTTGCAGATGAAAAGGAGGGAGGATACCTAACTGATTTCAGTAGTCCCCAGGAGGCCTCTTTAAGTACTCGGCGTTGTCCGGGAAAAAAGTGCTCAGTGTCCTAGATAGAGCTACTGTAGTGATAGGTTTGGATAATATTTTAACAGCATCTACGCTGAAAAGGATAGAGGAATGGATAAGAGTTATTTCAGTAGTCCCCAGGAGGCCTCTTTGATTTTGAAATATTCGGCGTTGTCCGGGAGAAAAGTGCTCAATATCCTAGATAGAGCTACTGTAGTGATAGGTTTGGAAAATATTTTAACGCCATCTTCGTTCCCCTTTGGACTATTTCGCAGATCAGAAATAAAGAGGATACCTAAGGGATTTCAGGAGTGCTCATGAAGCCTCCTCGATTTTCAAAGTACTCGGCGTTGTCCGGGAGAAAAGTGCTCAATATCCTAGATAGAGCTACTGTAGTGATAAGTTTAGAACATATTTTAACGCCATCTTCGTTCCCTTTTAGACAATTTAGCATATGAAAAGGAGGGAGGATACCTAAGTGATTTCAGTAGTCCCCAGGAGGCCTCTTTGATTTTCAAAGTACTCGGCGTTGTCCGGGAAAAAAGTGCTCAACGTCCTAGATAGAGCTACTGTAGTGATAGGTTTGGATAATATTTTAACAGTATCTACGCTGAAAAGGATGTGGGAATCGATAAGAGTTATTTCAGTAGTGCTCAGAAGGCCTCTTTGATGTTGAAATACTCGGCGTTGTTCGGGAGAAAAGTGCTCAATATCTTAGATAGAGCTACTGTAGTGATAGGTTTGGAAAATATTTTAACGCCATCTTCGTTCCCCTTTGGACTATTTTGCAGATCAGAAGGAGAGAGGATACCTAAAGGATTTCAGGAGTGCTCATGAAGCCTCCTCGATTTTCAAAGTACTCGGCGTTGTCCGGGAGAAAAGTGCTCAATAGCCTAGATAGAGCTACTGTAGTGATAGGTTTAGAACATATTGTAACGCCATTTTCGTTCCCGTTTGGACAATTTTGCAGATGAAAAGGAGGGAGGATACCTAAGTGATTTCAGTAATCCCCAGGAGGCTTCTTTGATTTTCAAAGTACTCGGCGTTGTCCGGGAAAAAGGTGCTCAACGTCCTAGATAGAGCTACTGTAGTGATAGGTTTGGATAATATTTTTACAATATCTACGCTGAATAGGATGAGGAATCAATAAGAGTTATTTCAGTAGTGCTCAGGAGGCCTCTTTTATTGTGAAATACTAGGCGTTGTCCGGGAGAAAAGTGCTCAATATCCTAGATAGAGCTACTGTAGTGATAGGTTTGGAAAATATTTTAACGCCATCTTCGTTCCACTTTGGACTATTTCGCAGATCAGAAGGAGAGAGGATACCTAGGTGATTTCAGTAGTCCTCAGGAGGCCTCCTTGATTTTCAAAGTACTCGGCGTTGTCCGGGAAAAAAGTGCTCAATGTCCTAGATAGAGCTACTGTAGTGATAGGTTTGGATAATATTTTAACAGCATCTACGCTGAAAAAGATGGGGGAATCGATAAGAGTTATTTCAGTAGTGCTCAGGAGGCCTCTTTGATTTACAAATACTCGGCGTTGTCCGGGAGAAAAGTGCTCAATATCCTAGATAGAGCTACTGTAGTGATAGGTTTGGATAATATTTTAACAGCATCTACGATGAAAAGGATGGGGGAATCGATAAGAGTTATTTCAGTAGTGCTCAGGAGGCCATCCTTGATTATCAAAGTACTCGGCGTTGTCCGGGAGAAAAGTGCTCAATATCCTTGATAGAGCTACTGTAGTGATAAGTTTGGAAAATATTTTAAGGCCATCTTCGTTCCCCTTTGTGACTATTTCGCAGATCAGAAGGAGAGAGGATACCTAAGTGATTTCAGTAGTGCTCATGAGGCCTCTTTGATTTGCAAAGTACTTGGCGTTGTCGGGGAGAAAATTGCTCAATGTCCTAGATAGAGCTACTGTATTGATAGGTTTGGTTAATATTTTAACAGCATCTACGCTGAAAACCTATTTAGCATTCGCACCGCGGCAGCAATAGATACGTATTTATCATTCATCAGTGGTGATAGGAACGTATATAGCATGTGCACATGGGCGGCAATAAATACGTATATAGCATGCGCATCGGGTGTGTAAAAAAAATTGGGGGAAGGCAAAATATTTTTTATTTCTTTTATTTTTTTCATTGAAAATATTTATATGTATGAGGGAGAATGAAAAAAAAAAATTTTCGGGGGGGGGGGCTGAAAATTTTTTTTTTTCTTTTTTTTAAATGAAAATATTTCTATGTATGGGGGGAACATAAAATGTTGGGGGGTAGGGGGGGTCAAAAATTTTTCTTTTTTTTTCCTTTAAATTAAAAATATTTCTAAGTATGTGGGAGGATAGAAAAAAAATTTTTCTTGTGGGGAGGCAAAAATATGTATTTTTTCTGTTTTTAACTAAAAATATTTATATTTATGATAGTGACAATACATGAATGAACACAATTTTGTTTTTCTAACACGACAGGGGCGAATTAATATGAGTTCTTACGTATGCGAACTGGGCTGGAGATTGGTACATATATCGTATGTGTACCCTTGCAGAGATAGGTAAGTATGTAGTATGCGCACCAGAGCCGCGATAGGTACGAATATAGTATGCACACCAGGCCAGCGATAGGTTTATATATAGTATGTGCACCGGGGTGGAAATAGGTACTTATATAGTAGTGCATAGGGGTGGCGATAGCTATGTATTTAGCATTCGCACCGGGGTTGCGATAGGTACGTATTCAGCAATCACACCGGGGCGGCGATATGTACATATTTAGTATTCGCACTGGGGCAGTGATAGGTACATATGGTGTATGCACACCGGGGCGGCAATATGTACGTATTTAGCATTCATCCCTGGGCGGAGATAGGTACTTATTTAGCATTCAGCGGTGGCGATAGGTACGTATATAGCATGTGCACATGGGCGGCAATAAGTAGGTGATAGGTATGTATTATGCATGCGCACTGGGGCAGCGATCCGTTCATATATAGCACGCGCACCGGGGGGGGGACGATAGTTACGCATATAGCATGCGCACCGGGGCGGCGAAAGGTACGTATTTAGCATTCACACCGGGGCGGCGATAGGTATGTATTTAGCATTCGCACCGGGGTGGCGATATGTACGTATTTAGCTTCCGCACCGGGGCGGCGATAGGTACGTATTTAGCATTAACACCGGGGCGGCGATAGGTATGTATTTAGCATTCACACCGGGGCGGCGATAGGTATGTATTTAGCATTCACACAGGGGCGGCGATAGGTATGTATTTAGCATTCGCACTGGGGCGGTGATAGGTATGTATTTAGCATTCGCACCAGGGTGGCGATATGTACGTATTTAGCTTCCGCACCAGGGCGGCGATAGGTACGTATTTAGCTTCAGCACCGGGGCGGCGATAGGTACATATTTAGAATTCACACCGGGGCGGCGATAGGTATGTATTTAGCATTCGCACCGGAGCGGCGGTATGTACGTATTTAGCTTCCACACCGGGGCGGTGATAGGTACGTATTCAGAATTCAGGGGTGGCGATAGCTACGTATATAGCATGTACACATGGGCAGTAATAAGTACGTACGTAGCATGCGCTCTGCGGCGGCGATTAGTACATATATAGCACGCGCACCAGGGTGGCGATAGGTACGTATATAGCACGTGCACCGGAACGGCAAAAGGTATGTATTTCGCATTCGCACGGGGCGGCTATAGGTACGTATTTAGCATTCGCACCAGGGCGGCTATAGATACGTATTTAGCATTCGCACCGGGCCGGCTATAGGTACGTATTTAGCATTCGCACCAAAGCGGCGATAGGTACTATTTTGCATTCGCACCAAAGTGGCAATGTGTACATATCAATTATTAGCACTAGGGCAGCGATAGATACTTATGTAGCATGTACACCGGGGCAGCGATAGGTACCATTTAGCATTCGCACCGGGGCGGCGATAGGTACTTAAATAGTATCTGCACTGGGGCGGCGATAGGTGCGTATATAGTATGTGCACTGGGGCGGCGATAGGTACGTATATAGTATGCGCACCGGGGCGATGATATATACGTATATAGTATGAACATCGGGACGGAGATAAGTACCTATATAGAAGGCGCAGATAGGGGTGTTACTTTTTATAGAAATGTCATACTATTGCCCTGGGCAACGTAGGAGATATGGTGGGGAAGAAACAGCTTTCGCAAAAGGCAAAATTAGAAAGTAGCGGTGAAATGGGGCGACCAGGGAAGAGAAAAGTAGAAAGATAAAGAGACGGCTATAGAGAAAGGGGTGGAGAAATAGAAGTTTGTATATAAAGATGTTACACACACGATTTTTCTTCAATTATATGTTTTTATGACCCCGAGCAACGCCGGGTAGCCCCGCTAGTCTCCTATATAAAGGGCAGTTGTCTGTATGTTTGTCTGTTTGTTTGTCTGTTTGTATGTCCAGATACTCCTCCGAGAGGACCCAACAAACAGTCACACGGTTGACATCATTATAACCGGCCAGCCCCGGGACGTATAATATCTCAGAACCGGAAAAAAAAATGGACTCTTCGAGGGTCGACTGAGCACTTTTCTCCAATGGGGGGGTGCCTTTTTCCTCGATTTTCAACGTTGTTTAGTACTAATTTGAGAAAAAAACAAAGAATTTGAGAAATAATGCACCGTCATGATTTTAACAGGAAATGACGTCAGAGGAAATCCCTAACGGCTCTTTTTTGAACATGAGTTTATAGTGAAGCAAGTGTTGCTTAATCACAAACGGCACTTTTTTTGAACACGGGTCCATAGTCAAGCATGGGTTGCTTACTTACTAACGGCACTTTTTTGAACATGAGTCCATAGTGATGCAAGGGTTGCTTAACTCCTAACGGCACTTTTTGATACATGCGTTTATAGTGACGCGAGTGTTGTTTAATCAATAACGGCACTTTTTTTAACATGAGTTCATAGTGAAGCAAGGGTTGCTTAATCCTAACCACATTTTTTCTGTTGACATGATAACATCCTCCTAGGTATTACCTCCTCCTTTTTGAGAGGTGTGAAGTTAGTGTAGTATCAGTAAAATTAAAGTAATAAATAATTATGCTCCCCCACTGTTTTCACTAATATTTGTATGCTCCCCCATTGTTTTCACTAATATTTCTATACATATTGTATACATATTGAAAACTTGGGGTGGGTGTGGGGGGTGTCGGCATTCGCCGGTGTGAGCGCCTCAGGAGAAATTTGGGGAAGAGGGGGGGGGGGTATCGGCATTCGGCGGTGGGGCGCCTCAGGCCAAATCTGGGGAGGGTGAGTGTCGGCATTCGGCGGTGGGGCGCCTCAGGCGAAATTCGGGGAGGAGTGTCGCATTCGCCAGTATGAGCGCCTCAGGCCGAATTTGGGGGAGTGTCGGCATTCGCCGGTGTAAGCGACTCAGGCCGAATTTGGTGGAGTGTCGGCATTCGCCGGTGGTGCGCCTCAGGCCAAATTTGGAGATGGGGGATTGTCGGCATAATGCAAAGTCACGATTTTAGCAGGAAATGACGTCAGAGGAAATCCCTAACGGCACTTTTTTGAACATGAGTTTATAGTGAAGCACGGGTTGCCTTATCCCAACGAAACATAAGTTTTTATTGAAGCAACTGTTGCTTAATCCCTAACGGCATTTTTTTGAACATGAGTCCATAGTGAAGCAAGGGTTGCTTAATTCCTAACGGCACTTGTTTGTACATGAATCCACAGTGAAGCCAGGGTTGCTTAATCAATAACGGCACTTTTTTGAACACGAGTTTGTAGTGAAGCCAGGGTTGCTTAATCCTAACTGCATTTCTTCTGTTGACATGATACCATCCTCCCAGGTATAACCTCCTTCTTTTTGAGAGGTGTGAAGTTAGTGTAGTATCAGTAAAATTAAAGTAATAAATAATTATGCTCCACCATTGTTTTCACTAATATTTGTATACATATTAAATAACGTCTCAATAAGTAAAGTAAGAAGAAAAATAATTATGCTCCACCACTGTTTTCACTAATATTTGTATACATATTAAATAACGTCTAAATAAGTAAAGTAAGAAGAAAAATAATTATGCTCCACCACTGTTTTCACTAAAATGTGTATACATATTAAATAACGTCTCAATATGTAAAGTAAGAAGAAATATAATTATGCTCCGCCATTGTTTTCACTAATATTTGAATACATGTTAAATAATGTCTCAATAAGTAAAGTAAAAAGAGAAATAATTATGCTCCGCCACTGTTTTCACTAATATTTGTATACGTATTAAATAACGTCTCAATAAGTAAAGAAAGAAGAAAAATAATTATGCTCCACCATTGTTTTCACATATATTTTTATACATGTTAAATAACGTCTCAATAAGTAAAGTAAAAAGAGAAATAATTATGCTCCGCCATTGTTTTCACTAATATTTGTATACATGTTAAATAACATTTTTTTGTTTTGAACTCAAAATATTTCTTAGGGTTGGAGGAGAGTTAAAAATTAGGGGGCTGGAGAGATTTAGGGGTCGGGGAAAATTTTAGGGGTCAGGACGAACTTTTTAGGGGTCAGGCCAAATTTTTTTGTTTTTTTTTGTTTTGAAGTCAAAATATATCTCATAGTTGGGGGAGAGTGAAAAATTAGGGGGCTAGAGAGATTTAGGGGTCGGGGACAATTTTAGGGGTCAGGACGAACTTTTTAGGGGTCAGGCCAAATTTTTTTGTTTTTTTTTGTTTTGAAGTCAAAATATTTCTCAGGGTTGGGGGAGAGTGAAAAATAAGGGGTCTGGAGAGATTTAGGGGTCGGGGAAAATTTTAGGGGTCAGGACGAACTTTTTAGGGGTCAGGCCAAATTTTTTTGTTTTTTTTTGTTTTGAAGTCAAATTATTTCTCATGGTTGGAGGAGAGTGAAAAATTAGGGGGCTGGAGAGATTTAGGGGTCGGGGAAAATTTTAGGGGTCAGGACGCACTTTTTAGGGGTCAGGCCAAATTTTTTTTTTTTTTTTTGTTTTTTTTGTTTTGAAGTCAAAATAAGTCTCAGGGTTGGGGGAGAGTGAAAAATAAGGGGTCTGGAGAGATTTAGGGGTCGGGGAAAATTTTAGGGGTCAGGACGAACTTTTTAGGGGTCAGGCCAAATTTTTTTGTTTTTTTTTGTTTTGAAGTCAAATTATTTCTCATGGTTGGAGGAGAGTGAAAAATTAGGGGGCTGGAGAGATTTAGGGGTCGGGGAAAATTTTAGGGGTCAGGACGCACTTTTTAGGGGTCAGGCCAAATTTTTTGTTTTTTTTTGTTTTTTTTTATTTTGAAGTCAAAATATTTCTCAGGATTGGGGGAGAGTGAAAAATTAAGGGGCTGGAGAGATTTAGGGGTCGGGGAAAATTTTAGGGGTCAGGACGAACTTTTTAGGGATCAGGCCAAATTTTTTTGTTTTTTTTTGTTTTGAAGTCAAAATATTTCTCAGGGTTGGAGGAGAGTGAAAAATTAGGGGACTGGAGAGATTTAGGGGTCTGGGAAAATTTTAGGGGTCAGGACGAACTTTTTAGGGGTCAGGCCAAATTTTTTTGTTTTTTTTTGTTTTGAAGTCAAAATATATCTCATGGTTGGAGGAGAGTGAAAAATTAGGGGGCTGGAGAGATTCAGGGGTCTGGGAAAATTTTAGGGGTCAGGACGAACTTTTAAGGGGTCAGGCCAAATTTTTTTGTTTTTTTTTGTTTTGAAGTCAAAATATATCTCATGGTTGGGGGAGAGTGAAAAATTAGGGGGCTGGAGAGATTTAGGGGTCGGGGAAAATTTTAGGGGACAGGACGAACTTTTTAGGGGTCAGGCCAAATTTTTTTGTTTTTTTTTGTTTGTAGTCAAAATATTTCTCATGGTTGGGGGAGAGTGAAAAATTAGGGGTCTAGAGAGATTTAGGGGTCGGGGAAAATTTTAGGGGTCAGGACGAACTTTCTAGGGGTCAGGCCAAATTTTTTTGTTTTTTTTTGTTTTTTTCCTTTTGAAGTCAAACTATTTCTCAGGGTTTGGGGAGAGTGAAAAATTAGGGGGCTGGAGAGATTTAGGGGTCGGGGAAAATTTTAGGGGTCAGGACGAACTTTTAAGGGGTCAGGCCAAATTTTTTTGTTTTTTTTTGGTTTTGAACTCAAAATATTTCTCAGGGTTGGGGGAGAGTGAACAATTAGGGGGCTGGAGAGATTTAGGGTTCGGGGAAAATTTTAGGGGTCAGGACGAACTTTTTAGGGGTCAGGCCAAATTTTTTTGTTTTTTTTTGTTTTGAAGTCAAAATATTTCTCATGGTTGGGGGAGAGTGAAAAATTAGGGGGCTAGAGAGATTTAGGGGTCGGGGAAAATTTTAGGGGTCAGGCCAAATTTTTTTGTTTTTGTTTGTTTTGAAGTCAAATTATTTCTCATGGTTGGAGGAGAGTGAAAAATTAGGGGGCTGGAGAGATTATGGGGTCGAGGAAAATTTTAGGGGTCAGGCGGAACTTTTTAGGGGTCAGGCCAAATTTTTTTGTTTTTTTTTGTTTTGAAGTCAAAATACATCTCATGGTTGGGGGAGAGTGAAAAATTAGGGGGCTGGAGAGATTCAGGGGTTGGGGAAAATTTTAGGGGTCAGGACGAATATTTAAGGGGTCAGGCCAAATTTTTTTGTTTTTTTTTGTTTTGAAGTCAAAATCGTTCTCATAGTTGGGGGAGAGTGAAAAATTAGGGGGCTAGAGAGATTTAGGGGTCGGGGAAAATTTTAGGGGTCAGGACGCACTTTTTAGGGGTCAGGCCAAATTTTTTTTTTTTTTTTTGTTTTTTTTGTTTTGAAGTCAAAATAAGTCTCAGGGTTGGGGGAGAGTGAAAAATAAGGGGTCTGGAGAGATTTAGGGGTCGGGGAAAATTTTAGGGGTCAGGACGAACTTTTTAGGGGTCAGGCCAAATTTTTTTGTTTTTTTTTGTTTTGAAGTCAAATTATTTCTCATGGTTGGAGGAGAGTGAAAAATTAGGGGGCTGGAGAGATTTAGGGGTCGGGGAAAATTTTAGGGGTCAGGACGCACTTTTTAGGGGTCAGGCCAAATTTTTTTGTTTTTTTTTGTTTTTTTTTATTTTGAAGTCAAAATATTTCTCAGGATTGGGGGAGAGTGAAAAATTAAGGGGCTGGAGAGATTTAGGGGTCGGGGAAAATTTTAGGGGTCAGGACGAACTTTTTAGGGATCAGGCCAAATTTTTTTGTTTTCTTTTGTTTTGAAGTCAAAATATTTCTCAGGGTTGGAGGAGAGTGAAAAATTAGGGGACTGGAGAGATTTAGGGGTCTGGGAAAATTTTAGGGGTCAGGACGAACTTTTTAGGGGTCAGGCCAAATTTTTTTGTTTTTTTTTGTTTTGAAGTCAAAATATATCTCATGGTTGGAGGAGAGTGAAAAATTAGGGGGCTGGAGAGATTCAGGGGTCGGGGAAAATTTTAGGGGTCAGGACGAACTTTTAAGGGGTCAGGCCAAATTTTTTTGTTTTTTTTTGTTTTGAAGTCAAAATATATCTCATGGTTGGGGGAGAGTGAAAAATTAGGGGGCTGGAGAGATTTAGGGGTCGGGGAAAATTTTAGGGGTCAGGACGAACTTTTTAGGGGTCAGGCCAAATTTTTTTGTTTTTTTTTGTTTGTAGTCAAAATATTTCTCATGGTTGGGGGAGAGTGAAAAATTAGGGGTCTAGAGAGATTTAGGGGTCGGGGAAAATTTTAGGGGTCAGGACGAACTTTCTAGGGGTCAGGCCAAATTTTTTTGTTTTTTTTTGTTTTTTTCCTTTTGAAGTCAAACTATTTCTCAGGGTTTGGGGAGAGTGAAAAATTAGGGGGCTGGAGAGATTTAGGGGTCGGGGAAAATTTTAGGGGTCAGGACGAACTTTTAAGGGGTCAGGCCAAATTTTTTTGTTTTTTTTTGGTTTTGAACTCAAAATATTTCTCAGGGTTGGGGGAGAGTGAACAATTAGGGGGCTGGAGAGATTTAGGGTTCGGGGAAAATTTTAGGTGTCAGGACGAACTTTTTAGGGGTCAGGCCAAATTTTTTTGTTTTTTTTTGTTTTGAAGTCAAAATATTTCTCATGGTTGGGGGAGAGTGAAAAATTAGGGGGCTAGAGAGATTTAGGGGTCGGGGAAAATTTTAGGGGTCAGGCCAAATTTTTTTGTTTTTGTTTGTTTTGAAGTCAAATTATTTCTCATGGTTGGAGGAGAGTGAAAAATTAGGGGGCTGGAGAGATTATGGGGTCGAGGAAAATTTTAGGGGTCAGGCGGAACTTTTTAGGGGTCAGGCCAAATTTTTTTGTTTTTTTTTGTTTTGAAGTCAAAATATATCTCATGGTTGGGGGAGAGTGAAAAATTAGGGGGCTGGAGAGATTCAGGGGTTGGGGAAAATTTTAGGGGTCAGGACGAATATTTAAGGGGTCAGGCCAAATTTTTTTGTTTTTTTTTGTTTTGAAGTCAAAATCGTTCTCATAGTTGGGGGAGAGTGAAAAATTAGGGGGCTAGAGAGATTTAGGGTTCGGGGAAAATTTTAGGGGTCAGGCGGAACTTTTTAGGGGTCAGGCCAAATTTTTTTGTTTTTTTTTGTTTGAAGTCAAAATATTTCTCATGGTTGGGGGAGAGTGAAAAATTAGGGGTCTAGAGAGATTTAGGGGTCGGGGAAAATTTTAGGGGTCAGGACGAACTTTTAAGGGGTCAGGCCAAATTTTTTTGTTTTTTTTTGTTTTGAAGTCAAAATATATCTCATGGTTGGGGGAGAGTGAAAAATTAGGGGGCTGGAGAGATTTAGGGTTCGGGGAAAATTTTAGGGGTCAGGACGAATATTTAAGGGGTCAGGCCAAATTTTTTTGTTTTTTTTTGTTTTGAAGTCAAAATCGTTCTCATAGTTGGGGGAGAGTGAAAAATTAGGGGGCTAGAGAGATTTAGGGTTCGGGGAAAATTTTAGGGGTCAGGCGGAACTTTTTAGGGGTCAGGCCAAATTTTTTTGTTTTTTTTTGTTTGAAGTCAAAATATTTCTCATGGTTGGGGGAGAGTGAAAAATTAGGGGTCTAGAGAGATTTAGGGGTCGGGGAAAATTTTAGGGGTCAGGACGAACTTTTAAGGGGTCAGGCCAAATTTTTTTGTTTTTTTTTGTTTTGAAGTCAAAATATATCTCATGGTTGGGGGAGAGTGAAAAATTAGGGGGCTGGAGAGATTTAGGGTTCGGGGAAAATTTTAGGGGTCAGGACGAACTTTTTAGGGGTCAGGCCAAATTTTTTTGTTTTTTTTTGTTTGAAGTCAAAATATTTCTCATGGTTGGGGGAGAGTGATAAATTAGGGGTCTAGAGAGATTTAGGGGTCGGGGAAAATTTTAGGGGTCAGGACGAACTTTTTAGGGGTCAGGCCAAATTTTTTGGTTTTTTTTTGTTTTTTTCCTTTTGAAGTCAAACTATTTCTCAGGGTTTGGGGAGAGTGAAAAATTAGAGGGGGTGGAGAGATTTAGGGGTCGGGGAAAATTTTAGGGGTCAGGACGAACTTTTAAGGGGTCAGGCCCAATTTTTTTGTTTTTTTTTGGTTTTGAACTCAAAATATTTCTCAGGGTTGGGGGAGAGTGAACAATTAGGGGGCTGGAGAGATTTAGGGTTCGGGGAAAATTTTAGGGGTCAGGACGAACTGTTTAGGGGTCAGGCCAAATTTTTTTGTTTTTTTTTGTTTTGAAGTCAAATTATTTCTCATGGTTGGAGGAGAGTGAAAAATTAGGGGGCTGGAGAGATTTAGGGGTCGAGGAAAATTTTAGGGGTTAGGCGGAACTTTTTAGGGGTCAGGCCAAATTTTTTTGTTTTTTTTTGTTTTGAAGTCAAAATATATCTCATGGTTGGGGGAGAGTGAAAATAAAGGGGGCTCGAGAGATTCAGGGGTCGGGGAAAATTTTAGGGGTCAGGACGAACTTTTAAGGGGTCAGGCCAAATTTTTTTGTTTTTTTTGTTTTGAAGTCAAAATCGTTCTCATAGTTGGGGGAGAGTGAAAAATTAGGGGGCTAGAGAGATTTAGGGTTCGGGGAAAATTTTAGGGGTCAGGCGGAACTTTTTAGGGGTCAGGCCAAATTTTTTTGTTTTTTTTTGTTTGAAGTCAAAATATTTCTCATGGTTGGGGGAGAGTGAAAAATTAGGGGTCTAGAGAGATTTAGGGGTCGGGGAAAATTTTAGGGGTCAGGACGAACTTTTTAGGGGTCAGGCCAAATTTTTTTGTTCTTTTTTGTTTTTTTCCTTTTGAAGTCAAACTATTTCTCAGGGTTGGGGGAGAGTGAAAAATTAGGGGGCTGGAGAGATTTAGGGGTCGGGGAAAATTTTAGGGGTCAGGACGAACTTTTAAGGGGTCAGGCCAAATTTTTTTGTTTTTTTTTGTTTTGAAGTCAAAATATTTCTCAGGGTTGGGGGAGAGTGAACAATTAGGGGGCTGGAGAGATTTAGGGTTCGGGGAAAATTTTAGGGGTCAGGACGTACTTTTTAGGGGTCAGGCCAAATTTTTTTGTTTTTTTTTGTTTTGAAGTCAAAATATTTCTCATGGTTGGGGGAGAGTGAAAAATTAGGGGGCTAGAGAGATTTAGGGGTCGGGGAAAATTTTAGGGGTCAGGCCAAATTTTTTTGTCTTTTTTTGTTTTGAAGTCAAATTATTTCTCATGGTTGGAGGAGAGTGAAAAATTAGGGGGCTGGAGAGATTTAGGGGTCGGGGAAAATTTTAGGGGTCAGGACGAACTTTTTAGGGGTCAGGCAAAATTTTTTTGTTTTTTTTTGTTTTGAAGTCAAAATATATCTCATGGTTGGGGGAGAGTGAAAAATTAGGAGGCTGGAGAGATTTAAGGGTCGGGGAAAATTTTAGGGGTCAGGACGAACTTTTAAGGGGTCAGGCCAAATTTTTTTGTTTTTTTTTGTTTTGAAGTCAAAATATATCTCATGGTTGGGGGAGAGTGAAAAATTAGGGGGCTGGAGAGATTGAGGGGTCGGGGAAAATTTTAGGGGTCAGGACGAACTTTTTAGGGGTCAGGCCAAATTTTTTTGTTTTTTTTGTTTTGAAGTCAAAATATTTCTCATGGTTGGGGGAGAGTGAAAAATTAGGAGGCTGGAGAGATTTAGGGGTCGGGGAAAATTTTAGGGGTCAGGCCGAACTTTTTAGGGTCTGCCCAAATTTAGGGGCGGCGATATGTACGTATTTAGCTTCCACACCGGGGCGGCGATAGGTACTTATTTAGCATTCAGTGGTGGTGATAGGTACTTATATAGCATGTGCACATGGGCGGTAATAAGTACGTATATAGTATGCACACAGGGGCAGTGATAGGTATGTATTTAGCATGCACACTGAGGCAGCGATCGGTTCATATGTAGCACGCGCACCGGGGCGGCGATAGGTACGTATATAGCACGCGCACATGGGCGGCGAAAGGTACATATTTAAAATTCACACTGGGCGGCGAAAGGTACATATTTAAAATTCACACCGGGGCGGCGATAGGTACGTATTTAGCATTCACGCCGGGGCGGCGATAGGTATGTATTTAGCATTCACACCCGGGCAGCGATAGGTATGTATTTAGCATTCACACCGGGGCAGCGATAGGTACGTATTTAGCTTCCGCACCGGGGCGGCGAAAGGTATGTATTTCGCATTCGCACCGTAGTGGTGATAGGTACGTATTTAGCATTCGCACTGGGGCGGCTATAGTTACATATTTAGCATTCGCACCAGGGCGGCTATAGGTACGTATTTAGCATTCGCACTGGGCCGGCGATAGGTACGTATTTAGCATTCACACCAAAGCGGCAATATGTACATATTAATTATTCGCACTAGGGCAGCGATAGGTACTTATGTAGCATGCACACCGGGGCGCAATTGGTATGTCTTTAGTATTCGCACTAGGGCAGCGATAGGTACTTATGTAGCATGCACACCGGGGCGCAATAGGTATGTATTTAGCATTCACACCGGGGCAACGATAGGTACTATTTAGCATTCGCAACGGGGCGGCGATAGGTACTTAAATAGTATCTGCACCGGGGCGGCGATAGGTACGTATATAGTATGTGCACTGGGGCGGCGATAGGTACGTATATAGTATGCGCACCGGGGTGATGATAGATACGTATATAGTATGAACACCGGGGTGGAGATAAGTACCTATATAGAAGGCGCAGATAGAGGTGTTACTTTTTATAGAAATATGTCATACTATTACCCTGGGCAATAGGAGAAATGGTGGGGAAGAAACAGCTTTTGCAAAAGGCAAAATTAGAAAGTAGCGGCGAAATGGGGCGACCAGGAAAGAGAAAGGTAGCAGATAAAGAGACGGCTATAGAGAGAGGGGGCGGACATAGAAGTTTGAATATAAAGATGTTACACACACGATCTTTCTTAAAATATATGTTTTTATGACCCCGAGCAACGCCGGGTAGCCCCGCTAGTCTCTTATATAAAGGGCAGTTGTCTGTTTGTATGTTTGTTTGTTTGTTTGTTTGTATGTCCAGTATCTCCTCAAAAACTACCCGACGACATGTCAAAAAGTTGACATCTACAGGACCGCACAAATCCCGGATGTAAAATATCTAAAAACCGCGAAAATCGATTCACTCGCTGACAGTCAACCGGACCACTTTCCGACAAAAGGTAGCAGTTTTTTCCGTATTTTTCACGAAATTTCAACGTTAATATGTAGTAAATTCGAAATAATCTAATGTATTTATGTACTAATCCGATAAAAATGCAGAGTCATTGTAAACATCCCATAATCCCTTGCCGGATGTACCCGGTCTTGCCCTAAATTGTGTCCGGTTGTATCAGATCATCCAATAACTTCTGTCCGGTTGCATCAATAACAACATAGGAATCCTACGTTAAGAGTGTGTAGTGAAACAAGGGTTGCTCAATCACATCCGCACCTGTCCCATAATCCTTTGCCGGATGTACCCGGTCTTGACCTAAATTGTGTCCGGTTATATCAGGTCATCATGACGTCAGAGAGTGGCAGATAATTTGAAAAATAATGCAAAGTGGCGGGAATAAATTCACTCACACTACAACCTTTTAATAGACGCTAATATTCCTCTCACTCCCTTCCGTTATCATGATAGGCATTACCTCCTCCTTTAATGCCAAATGGGGGGGGGGGGGGGGGGTGACGGCATTCGCCGATGTGAGCGCCTCAGGCCAAACTTTTTCTTTGGGGGGGGGGGGGGTATTAAGCAAATCTATAATAAAGACCAATGTGCATTTATTTGTATCTATAATAAAGACCAATGTGCATTTATTTGTATCTATAATAAAGGCCAATGTGCATTTATTTGCATCTATAATAAAGACCAATGTGCATTTATTTGTATCTATAATAAAGACCAATGTGCATTTATTTGCATTTATTTGCATCTATAATAAAGGCCAATGTGCATTTATTTGTATCTATAATAAAGACCAATGTGCATTTATTTGCATCTATAATAAAGACCAATGTGCATTTATTTGTATCTATAATAAAGACCAATGTGCATTTATTTGCATCTATAATAAAGGCCAATGTGCATTTATTTGTATCTATAATAAAGAGATTATTTTTAGGGGTCATGCCAAATTTTTTAGGGGTCCGGTCAAATTTTTTTTCTTCTTTTTTTGAACTTAAAATAATTCTCAGTGTTGTGGGACAATGAAAAAAAAAATTGGGGGGGGGGGGGGGGGGGCTGGAGAGATTAGATGGTAGGGGAAAATTTTAGGGGTCAGGCCAAATTTTTTAGGGGTCCGGCCAAATTTTTTTGTTTTTTTTTGTTTCGAAGTCAAAATATATCTCATGGTTGGGGGAGAGTGAAAAATTAGGGGGCTGGAGAGATTTAGGGGTCGGGGAAAATTTTAGGGGTCAGGACGCACTTTTTAGGGGTCAGGCCAAATTTTTTTGTTTTTTTTTGTTTTGAAGTCAAAATATATCTAATGGTTGTAAGAGAGTGAAAAATTAGGGGGCTGGAGAGATTTAGGGGTCGGGGAAAATTTTAGGGGTCAGGACGAACTTTTTAGGGGTCAGGCCAAATTTTTTTGTTTTTTTTGGGTTTTTTTTGTTTTGAAGGCAAAATATATCTCATGGTTGGGGGAGAGTGAAAAATTAGGGCGCTGGAGAGATTTAGGGGTCGGGGAAAATTTTAGGGGTCAGGACGAACTTTTTAGGGGTCAGGCCAAATTTTTTTTTTTTTTTTTTTTTTTTTTTTTTTTTGAAGCCAAAATATTTCTCAGAGTTGGGGGAGAGTGAAATATTAGGGGGTTGGAGAGATTTAGGGGTCGGGGAAAATTTTAGGGGTCAGGACGAACTTTTTAGGGGTCAGGCCAAATTTTTTCGTTTTTTTTTGTTTTGAAGTCAAAATATATCTCATGGTTGGGGGAGAGTGAAAAATTAGGGGGCTGGAGAGATTTAGGGGTCGGGGAAAATTTTAGGGGTCAGGACGAACTTTTTAGGGGTCAGGCCAAATTTTTTTGTTTTTTTTTTTTTTGAAGTCAAAATATATCTAATGGTTGTAAGAGAGTGAAAAATTAGGGGGCTGGAGAGATTTAGGGGTCGGGGAAAATTTTAGGGGTCAGGACGAACTTTTTAGGGGTCAGGCCAAATTTTTTTGTTTTTTTTGGGTTTTTTTTGTTTTGAAGTCAAAATATATCTCATGGTTGGGGGAGAGTGAAAAATTAGGGCGCTGGAGAGATTTAGGGGTCGGGGAAAATTTTAGGGGTCAGGACGAACTTTTTAGGGGTCAGGCCAAATTTTTTCGTTTTTTTTTGTTTTGAAGTCAAAATATATCTCATGGTTGGGGGAGAGTGAAAAATTAGGGGGCTGGAGAGATTTAGGGTTCGGGGAAAATTTTAGGGGTCAGGACGAACTTTTTAGGGGTCAGGCCAAATTTTTTTTTTTTTTTTTTTTTTTTGTTTTGAAGTCAAAATATTTCTCAGGGTTGGGGGAGAGTGAAAAATAAAGGGGGCTGGAGAGATTTTGTGGTCGGGGAAAATTTTAGGGGTCAGGACGAACTTTTTAGGGGTCAGGCCAAATTTTTTTGTTTTTTTTTGTTTTGAAGTCAAATTATTTCTCATGGTTGGAGGAGAGTGAAAAATTAGGGGGCTGGAGAGATTTAGGGGTCGGGGACAATTTTAGGGGTCAGGACGCACTTTTTAGGGGTCAGGTAAAATTTTTTTGTTTTTTTTTGTTTTGAAGTCAAAATATATCTCATGGTTGGGGGAGAGTGAAAAATTAGGGGGCTAGAGAGATTTAGGGGTCGGGGACAATTTTAGGGGTCAGGACGAACTTTTTAGGGGTCAGGCCAAATTTTTTTTTTTGTTTTTGTTTTTTTTTGTTTTGAAGTCAAAATATTTCTCAGGGTTGGGGGAGAGTGCAAAATTAGTGGGCTGGAGAAATTTTGGGGTCGGGGAAAATTTTAGGGGTCAGGACGAACTTTTTAGGGGTCCGGCCAAATTTTTTTGTTCATTTTTGTTTTTTTTTATTTTGAAGTCAAAATATTTCTCAGGGTTGGGGGAGAGTGAAAAATTAAGGGGCTGGAGAGATTTAGGGGTCGGGGAAACTTTTAGGGGTCAGGACGAACTTTTTAGGGGTCAGGCCAAATTTTTTTGTTTTTTTTTGTTTTGAAGTCAAAATATTTCTCAGGGTTGGAGGAGAGTGAAAAATTAGGGGGCTGGAGAGATTTAGGGGTCGGGGAAAATTTTAGGGGTCAGGACGAACTTTTTAGGGGTCAGGCCAAATTTTTTTGTTTTTTTTTGTTTTGAAGTCAAAATATATCTCATGGTTGGAGGAGAAAGAAAAATTAGGGGGCTGGAGAGATTTAGGGGTCGGGGAAAATTTTAGGGGTCAGGACGAACTTTTTAGGGGTCAGGCCAAATTTTTTTGTTTTTTTTTGTTTTGAAGTCAAAATATTTCTCATGGTTGGGGGAGAGTGAAAAATAAGGGGGCTAGAGAGATTTAGGGGTCGGGGAAAATTTTAGGGGTCAGGACGAACTTTTTAGGGATCAGGCCTAATTTTTTTGTTTTTTTTTGTTTTTTTTTGTTTTGAAGTCAAAATATTTCTCAGGGTTGGGGGAGAGTGAAAAATTAGGGAGCTGGAGAGATTTAGGGGTCGGGGAAAATTTTAGGGGTCAGGACGAACTTTTTAGGGGTCAGGCCAAATTTTTTTGTTTTTTTTTGTTTTGAAGTCAAATTATTTCTCATGGTTGGAGGAGAGTGAAAAATTAGGGGGCTGGAGAGATTTAGGGGTCGGGGAAAATTTTAGGGGGCAGGACGCACTTTTTAGGGTTCAGGCCAAATTTTTTTGTTTTTTTTTTGTCTTGAAGTCAAAATATATCTCATGGTTGGGGGAGAGTGAAAAATTAGGGGGCTAGAGAGATTTAGGGGTCGGGGACAATTTTAGGGGTCAGGACTAACTTTTTAAGGGTCAGGCCAAATTTTTTGTTTTGAAGTCAAAATATTTCTCAGGTTTGGGGGAGAGTGAAAAATAAGGGGTCTGGAGAGATTTAGGGGTCGGGGAAAATTTTAGGGGTCAGGACGAACTTTTTAGGGGTCAGGCCAAATTTTTTTGTTTTTTTTTGTTTTGAAGTCAAATTATTTCTCATGGTTGGAGGAGAGTGAAAAATTAGGGGGCTGGAGAGATTTAGGGGTCGGGGACAATTTTAGGGGTCAGGACGCACTTTTTAGGGGTCAGGTAAAATTTTTTTGTTTTTTTTTGTTTTGAAGTCAAAATATATCTCATGGTTGGGGGAGAGTGAAAAATTAGGGGGCTAGAGAGATTTAGGGGTCGGGGACAATTTTAGGGGTCAGGACGAACTTTTTAGGGGTCAGGCCAAATTTCTTTTTTTTGTTTTTGTTTTTTTTTGTTTTGAAGTCAAAATATTTCTCAGGGTTGGGGGAGAGTGAAAAATTAGTGGGCTGGAGAAATTTTGGGGTCGGGGAAAATTTTAGGGGTCAGGACGAACTTTTTAGGGGTCCGGCCAAATTTTTTTGTTCATTTTTGTTTTTTTTTATTTTGAAGTCAAAATATTTCTCAGGGTTGGGGGAGAGTGAAAAATTAAGGGGCTGGAGAGATTTAGGGGTCGGGGAAACTTTTAGGGGTCAGGACGAACTTTTTAGGGGTCAGGCCAAATTTTTTTGTTTTTTTTTGTTTTGAAGTCAAAATATTTCTCAGGGTTGGAGGAGAGTGAAAAATTAGGGGGCTGGAGAGATTTAGGGGTCGGGGAAAATTTTAGGGGTCAGGACGAACTTTTTAGGGGTCAGGCCAAATTTTTTTGTTTTTTTTTGTTTTGAAGTCAAAATATATCTCATGGTTGGAGGAGAAAGAAAAATTAGGGGGCTGGAGAGATTTAGGGGTCGGGGAAAATTTTAGGGGTCAGGACGAACTTTTTAGGGGTCAGGCCAAATTTTTTTGTTTTTTTTTTGTTTTGAAGTCAAAATATTTCTCATGGTTGGGGGAGAGTGAAAAATAAGGGGGCTAGAGAGATTTAGGGGTCGGGGAAAATTTTAGGGGTCAGGACGAACTTTTTAGGGGTCAGGCCTAATTTTTTTGTTTTTTTTTGTTTTTTTTTGTTTTGAAGTCAAAATATTTCTCAGGGTTGGGGGAGAGTGAAAAATTAGGGAGCTGGAGAGATTTAGGGGTCGGGGAAAATTTTAGGGGTCAGGACGAACTTTTTAGGGGTCAGTCCAAATTTTTTTGTTTTTTTTTGTTTTGAAGTCAAATTATTTCTCATGGTTGGAGGAGAGTGAAAAATTAGGGGGCTGGAGAGATTTAGGGGTCGGGGAAAATTTTAGGGGTCAGGACGAACTTTTTAAGGGTCAGGCCAAATTCTTTTGTTTTTTTTTGTTTTTTTTTGTTTTGAAGTCAAAATATTTCTCAGGGTTGGGGGAGAGTGAAAAATTAGGGGGCTGGATAGATTTAGGGGTCGGGGAAAATTTTAGGGGTCAGGACGAACTTTTTAGGGGTCAGGCCAAATTTTTTTGTTTTTTTTTGTTTTGAAGTCAAAATATTTCTCAGGGTTGGGGGAGAGTGAAAAATTAGGGGGCTAGAGAGATTTAGGGGTCGGGGAAAATTTTAGGGGTCAGGACGAACTTTTTAAGAGTCAGGCCAAATTTTTTTGTTTTTTTTGTTTTTTTTGTTTTGAAGTCAAAATATTTCTCAGGGTTGGGGGAGAGTGAAAAATAACGGGTCTGGAGAGATTTAGGGGTCGGGGAAAATTTTAGGGGTCAGGACGAACTTTTTAGGGGTCAGGCCAAATTTTTTTGTTTTTTTTTGTTTTGAACTAAAATTATTTCTCATGGTTGGAGGAGAGTGAAAAATTAGGGGGCTGGAGAGATTTAGGTGTCGGGGAAAATTTTAGGGGTCAGGACGAACTTTTTAGGGGTCAGGCAAAGTTTTTTTGTTTTTTTTTGTTTTGAAGTCAAAATATATCTCATGGTTGGGGGAGAGTGAAAAATTAGGAGGCTGGAGAGATTTAGGGGTCGGGGACAATTTTAGGGGTCAGGACGAACTTTTTAGGGGTCAGGCCAAATTTTTTTTATTTTTTTTATTTTTTTTTTTTTGAAGTCAAAATATTTCTCAGGGTTGGGGGAGAGTGAAAAATTAGGGGGCTGGAGAGATTTAGGGGTCGGGGAAAATTTTAGCGGTCAGGACGAACTTTTTAGGGGTCAGGCCAAATTTTTTTGTTTTTTTTTGTTTTGAAGTCAAAATATATCTCATGGTTGGGGGAGAGTGAAAAATTAGGGGGCTGGAGAGATTCAGGGGTCGGGGAAAATTTTAGGGGTCAGGACGAACTTTTAAGGGGTCAGGCCAAATTTTTTTGTTTTTTTTTGTTTTGAAGTCAAAATCGTTCTCATAGTTGGGGGAGAGTGAAAAATTAAGGGGCTAGAGAGATTTAGGGTTCGGGGAAAATTTTAGGGGTCAGGCGGAACTTTTTAGGGGTCAGGCCAAATTTTTTTGTTTTTTTTTGTTTTGAAGTCAAAATATTTCTCATGGTTGGAGGAGAGTGAAAAATTAGGGGGCTGGAGAGATTTAGGGGTCGGGGAAAATTTTAGGGGTCAGGACGAACTTTTTAGGGTTCAGGCCAAATTTTTTTCTTTTTTTTTGGTTTTGAAGTCAAAATATTTCTCAGGGTTGGGGGAGAGTGAAAAATTAGTGGGCTGGAGAAATTTTGGGGTCGGGGAAAATTTTAGGGGTCAGGACGAACTTTTTAGGGGTCCGGCCAAATTTTTTTGTTCATTTTTGTTTTTTTTTATTTTGAAGTCAAAATATTTCTCAGGGTTGGGGGAGAGTGAAAAATTAAGGGGCTGGAGAGATTTAGGGGTCGGGGAAACTTTTAGGGGTCAGGACGAACTTTTTAGGGGTCAGGCCAAATTTTTTTGTTTTTTTTTGTTTTGAAGTCAAAATATTTCTCAGGGTTGGAGGAGAGTGAAAAATTAGGGGGCTGGAGAGATTTAGGGGTCGGGGAAAATTTTAGGGGTCAGGACGAACTTTTTAGGGGTCAGGCCAAATTTTTTTGTTTTTTTTTGTTTTGAAGTCAAAATATATCTCATGGTTGGAGGAGAAAGAAAAATTAGGGGGCTGGAGAGATTTAGGGGTCGGGGAAAATTTTAGGGGTCAGGACGAACTTTTTAGGGGTCAGGCCAAATTTTTTTGTTTTTTTTTTGTTTTGAAGTCAAAATATTTCTCATGGTTGGGGGAGAGTGAAAAATAAGGGGGCTAGAGAGATTTAGGGGTCGGGGAAAATTTTAGGGGTCAGGACGAACTTTTTAGGGGTCAGGCCTAATTTTTTTGTTTTTTTTTGTTTTTTTTTGTTTTGAAGTCAAAATATTTCTCAGGGTTGGGGGAGAGTGAAAAATTAGGGAGCTGGAGAGATTTAGGGGTCGGGGAAAATTTTAGGGGTCAGGACGAACTTTTAAGGGGTCAGTCCAAATTTTTTTGTTTTTTTTTGTTTTGAAGTCAAATTATTTCTCATGGTTGGAGGAGAGTGAAAAATTAGGGGGCTGGAGAGATTTAGGGGTCGGGGAAAATTTTAGGGGTCAGGACGAACTTTTTAAGGGTCAGGCCAAATTCTTTTGTTTTTTTTTGTTTTTTTTTGTTTTGAAGTCAAAATATTTCTCAGGGTTGGGGGAGAGTGAAAAATTAGGGGGCTGGATAGATTTAGGGGTCGGGGAAAATTTTAGGGGTCAGGACGAACTTTTTAGGGGTCAGGCCAAATTTTTTTGTTTTTTTTTGTTTTGAAGTCAAAATATTTTTCAGGGTTGGGGGAGAGTGAAAGATTAGGGGGCTAGAGAGATTTAGGGGTCGGGGAAAATTTTAGGGGTCAGGACGAACTTTTTAAGAGTCAGGCCAAATTTTTTTGTTTTTTTTGTTTTTTTTGTTTTGAAGTCAAAATATTTCTCAGGGTTGGGGGAGAGTGAAAAATAACGGGTCTGGAGAGATTTAGGGGTCGGGGAAAATTTTAGGGGTCAGGACGAACTTTTTAGGGGTCAGGCCAAATTTTTTTGTTTTTTTTTGTTTTGAACTAAAATTATTTCTCATGGTTGGAGGAGAGTGAAAAATTAGGGGGCTGGAGAGATTTAGGTGTCGGGGAAAATTTTAGGGGTCAGGACGAACTTTTTAGGGGTCAGGCAAAATTTTTTTGTTTTTTTTTGTTTTGAAGTCAAAATATATCTCATGGTTGGGGGAGAGTGAAAAATTAGGAGGCTGGAGAGATTTAGGGGTCGGGGACAATTTTAGGGGTCAGGACGAACTTTTTAGGGGTCATGCCAAATTTTTTTTTTTTTGAAGTCAAAATATTTCTCAGGGTTGGGGGAGAGTGAAAAATTAGGGGGCTGGAGAGATTTAGGGGTCGGGGAAAATTTTAGGGGTCAGGACGAACTTTTTAGGGGTCAGGCCAAATTTTTTTGTTTTTTTTTGTTTTGAAGTCAAAATATATCTCATGGTTGGGGGAGAGTGAAAAATTAGGGGGCTGGAGAGATTCAGGGGTCGGGGAAAATTTTAGGGGTCAGGACGAACTTTTAAGGGGTCAGGCCAAATTTTTTTGTTTTTTTTTGTTTTGAAGTCAAAATCGTTCTCATAGTTGGGGGAGAGTGAAAAATTAAGGGGCTAGAGAGATTTAGGGTTCGGGGAAAATTTTAGGGGTCAGGCGGAACTTTTTAGGGGTCAGGCCAAATTTTTTTGTTTTTTTTTGTTTTGAAGTCAAAATATTTCTCATGGTTGGAGGAGAGTGAAAAATTAGGGGGCTGGAGAGATTTAGGGGTCGGGGAAAATTTTAGGGGTCAGGACGAACTTTTTAGGGTTCAGGCCAAATTTTTTTCTTTTTTTTTGGTTTTGAAGTCAAAATATTTCTCAGGGTTGGGGGAGAGTGAACAATTAGGGGGCTGGAGAGATTGAGGGGTCGGGGAAAATTTTAGGGGTCAAGACGAACTTTTTAGGGGTCAGGCCAAATTTTTTTGTTTTTTTTTGTTTTGAAGTCAAAATATTTCTCATGGTTGGGGGAGAGTGAAAAATTAGGGGGCTGGAGAGATTTAGGGGTCGGGGAAAATTTTAGGGGTCAGGCCGAACTTTTTAGGGTCTGCCCAAATTTAGGGGCGGCGATATGTACGTATTTAGCTTCCACACCGGGGCGGCGATAGGTACTTATTTAGCATTCAGTGGTGGTGATAGGTACTTATATAGCATGTGCACATGGGCGGTAATAAGTACGTATATAGTATGCACACCGGGGCAGTGATAGGTATGTATTTAGCATGCGCACTGAGGCAGCGATCGGTTCATATGTAGCACGCGCACCGGGGCGGCGATAGGTACGTATATAGCACGCGCACAGGGGCGGCGAAAGGTACATATTTAAAATTCACACTGGGCGGCGAAAGGTACATATTTAAAATTCACACCGGGGCGGCGATAGGTACGTATTTAGCATTCACGCCGGGGTGGCGATAGGTATGTATTTAGCATTCACACCGGGGCAGCGATAGGTATGTATTTAGCATTCACACCGGGGCAGCGATAGGTACGTATTTAGCTTCCGCACCGGGGCGGCGAAAGGTATGTATTTCGCATTCGCACCGTAGTGGTGATAGGTACGTATTTAGCATTCACACTGGGGCGGCTATAGGTACGTATTTAGCATTCGCACCAGGGCGGCTATAGGTACGTATTTAGCATTCGCACTGGGCCGGCGATAGGTACGTATTTAGCATTCACACCAAAGCGGCAATATGTACATATTAATTATTCGCACTAGGGCAGCGATAGGTACTTATGTAGCATGCATACCGGGGCGCAATTGGTATGTCTTTAGTATTCGCACTAGGGCAGCGATAGGTACTTATGTAGCATGCACACCGGGGCGCAATAGGTATGTATTTAGCATTCACACCGGGGCAACGATAGGTACTATTTAGCATTCGCAACGGGGCGGCGATAGGTACTTAAATAGTATCTGCACCGGGGCGGCGATAGGTACGTATATAGTATGTGCACTGGGGCGGCGATAGGTACGTATATAGTATGCGCACCGGGGTGATGATAGATACGTATATAGTATGAACACCGGGGTGGAGATAAGTACCTATATAGAAGGCGCAGATAGAGGTGTTACTTTTTATAGAAATATGTCATACTATTACCCTGGGCAATAGGAGAAATGGTGGGGAAGAAACAGCTTTTGCAAAAGACAAAATTAGAAAGTAGCGGCGAAATGGGGCGACCAGGAAAGAGAAAGGTAGCAGATAAAGAGACGGCTATAGAGAGAGGGGGCGGACATAGAAGTTTGAATATAAAGATGTTACACACACGATCTTTCTTCAAATATATGTTTTTATGACCCCGAGCAACGCCGGGTAGCCCCGCTAGTATATATATAAAAAGAAAAAAGCAAGTAACTAACTCTTTTTCACAATCTGATTGTCATTGGGCATAGGTTTATGTTCAATACTTTTTAGATTATCCTTTCCTGTTTAGATTTTCTGTTCTTTGTTTTATATCTGTATAATTTTCCCTGTAAATAAGTATCATATTTTAAAAATCTAACTTGTGTTGGTTATTGTGATTCCTTCGTTTCATGTATTGCCCATTCTCTTGCCCCTCAAAAGAGACCTTTCTTGAATTTATTTTTCTAAAGCGGGAGTTTTGCATTTTTTTATGTATATTTTTCACCTCGCATGACTTCACATTTCTAATATATTCTCTTTTCTTTTCATTTTCTTTAATTTGCTGGGGACGGGGCATTCTTCCAAATGCCATACGATCACCCGCTATTTACAGACTCCAACCGAGAACTCTTTTCAGGATTCTGGCTGTTCCCTTGAATGCAGTTGTTTGGATTACTCTTGCACTTGGTTCACCAGGTATACTTGCCAAATACTTTTTAGTGTGTGTGCGTGTTTTTATGAATGTCCTGTTTTTACTTTTTTTTTTTACATTATTTTATTTGATTTGTCGTTTGCATTCTGGCAGTTTTACGTATAGTGCATCAGGGACAGAAACAATTTTTTGCGAAATTGAAATTTAAACCAATGTCGCACCTTTATGTTCCAAACAAAACAAAAAATAGAGACCGAATGTTTGAGATTTAAGCATATTTATACACATATGCTGTACAGCATAATCACACTGACAGATCGGTTCTCGTTAGATCACAGTTAAGCAATGTTTAGCCTGGTCAGTACCAGATGGGTGGCCATTTGGGAATACTAGGTGATGTATGTCATCTCTCCTGACTAGGATATACATGCGGCTGGGGGCTGCATGTGAATTCGATATTCCCTAGAAACTTCCTCAATCGGTGGAAGCCAGCTCAACCCACCTAGTACGAATACCGCACCTGGTATTACCGGATGAGTTTTTATGCATATATGATTTTTAAAAAAGAAAGGTAAGGACCTAAAATTTGAATCAACAATTGTGAGAATTTCTACCCAAATTGCAAACAAATTACATTGAGTGTCACAGTTCAGAAATAGAACAACTGCTATTATAACGAGAAGGTCGATGTATGTTTATCATTTTTATCTGGCACAAATAAATGTAAACTAAGCATTTGATATGAAACTTATGTACATTTGAGAGATTTAATAATCCTCCACTCTATAAGAAAGAACAATGTGTATTTATATATATATATATATATATATATATATATATATAAACATATTTCACCCCAAACAAGGCAAGCTACCACTGTAGACATAAAGGGTTACTGAGAATTAGGGTGTTGGTTTTGAGTGTCATCCTAAGTTGGGAGCTGCGCAGCCAGATATCTGTTTACATTAGTTTTAAACCTCTGCATGTCGGTACAGTCGGGGAAACAGGGAGCAGGGAGGGAGTTCCATAGGCCGGCAGCATGAGGAAAGAAGCTATTGGAGTAGAAGGCTTTCCCACATCTGGGGACCTCTACAGTGAATGGATGGGATTTAGCTGATTGTCAGGTTGGTCGAGTGTATTTACATCGAGGGAGCACCAGAGCAGCAAATTCATTGGAGCACATTCCATTTAAGTACTTCTAAAACAAGCACAAGGATGCAACAATGCGGCGATGGGAGAGGGGCTGGAGCTTGTTGGATATATAACATAGACCCCACGCCTCTCACTCTCCTTCGCCCCGTGGGTATCGTAGTCGGCCACTCGCGCACAGGTGTTTGATATCCTGGTCGCGGCGCCAATATGGCGGGTGTTCCTTGGCGCTCCACAATCCTTCCAGACCGGGAACACCTTCCTTGGCCAGTGATCGTCAGTAGCGGCTGTAAAAAGAAAGATGGCTCGAATCTCCTCTAATCGGGATGTTTGCCTCGCTGGTCCGCTGTGGAATCAATGTCGCGCGAACAGTACAAATCGACAACAGAATAACTCAACAACATTGGTCTTTTTGTATCCATTAATTATTAATAACAAATAAAAGAAAGGATTAATTTTACAGTGAATTGAGTCTCTTATTTTGGTAAATTGTCCCGGTTTACCAAACTAGTCGTTGTCTTAGTGTACGAAGATGTTCGCAAACAGTCAACGAACTCTTACTCTGTGAGGGAAGGGCGATGGCAAAAGGTCTGTTCTTTTGATAATGGCTTATTTACCAACTATCGTATCTCTCTGCGTGCGTGTGTGAATCTCTACTATTTCCCAGTGGTTAATCAAATTGTGGCTTGTCTACTGAACGGTGGGGGGGACACTATTGTTAACACCTCCCAGACAAGAAGCTGTTCGCGCATCATCTCGTCCGGTGATCCCCTAGCCCGGCGGAGACGTCCGTTCTCGACCAATTCTTAGATCTGACTCCCTTGTCACTGTCTTCTCGTTCTAAAACCAAAGTTCTTTTTCTTCCCAAAAAGTGTATTTCATACTCTCTCTCTCTCTCTCAAACATCCCCCCCTCCCCTCTTGGGGTGGGTGGTGTGCGCACTATGGACTTACTCTCTTTCTCTCTCCCATCCCTTTTTCTGAGTCTTTCTTCCTCTCCTAACGTTGGGTGGTGTTGGGTGGTACGCTTTTCAACAGACAATTTGGAATTCATCTCTTAGTCTTTATCTCCCTAGAGACCAATTATTCCCTCTCCCTCTGTCTTCCAAGTGTTGACACCTCTGATAAGATTTTGCCAAAACTTTTGGCAGCGTGTGCTCAATGTATCCCATTGTTGTGGCGATAATTGCCAATGACACCCTAAGAGCCAATCTCAGACTTCCCGGCGCCCCCAGCGATTAAGGCCCGGACGGTCGAAAATATGTACTAGTTCCCAGATCTCCACTTGTTTCTACGTGGGGCCTGATCTCCCCGATGCATTCCAGTGCACCCTGGGGTGCAGACTCCGTCGCTGAAACCACTGTTTCACAGATAGTGAGGGACCTATTAGATTAGATACCCTTTTTGGGACCGTGTCTAGGAGGGAGAGACTAGTGGATGGTGCACCAGCCCAGATGTGGCAACAATACTCCATGCATGGGCGGATGGTGGTTTTGTAGAGATACAGGATGTCAGGTATAAATATATATATATATATATATATATATATATATATATATATGTAATGTCTCATTACACAAAAGTTAGAAAAAAAACTGTCAGACGAATCCATTTCAAATATTTAGAATTGAGAAAGCAAATAGCAAGTCAGAGACCCCCCTCCACATTCAATCTATTTCCATAATGAGATGTCTTAGCTTTTTCTTTCCTTTTCCTTTTAAAAATTTTTCCAGATTGAGACGTTTTCTCTCTTTTTTTTCAACTTCAGAGAATCAGATGTTATTTTATATGAATATGAATACTGGCGAAGGATGATTCCCTTACCCCTGTCATTTTTAACAGAGGGTGTACACTCGCTGATACATAGAGTCTGAAAGTGGGATGTAAGTAATAAGATCGATAACAGCTTATAACAAAGGAAGGGTTTATACCTTCCCCTACAGAATCAGTGCATAATTGAACAGTATTTGAACTCTGCATAGCCAATCCCATGGTCTGTCACAGTAGCTATTATTCCAATCACTCACTCATTAACAAAGCAATAAGAGAGAGAGAGAGAGAGTTTATAACAAAGGGAGAGGGTAGAGAGAGAGGAATAGTTTTTTTATGACAGAGGGAGAGCAAAGATGAGATTAATATTTTTATAATAAGAGACAGACTCATGAACAACACACTTATTGATTAGGCTAAGAGATATTTTTAAATATTTATAATACAAGCAAAATATTAATAACTAGCATGACCCGTGCATTGGCGTTGTCCGTGAAAATTGAAGAACCCAAAAAACTCCTTCTCCTTCCCCGCAACCCCGTATAAGTAGTGTTTTTAACTAACTATAAGTATTAATTAATGTGTTCTTTAATAATTAAAATTATAAATAATAGTTAATATGTAAACACTCGTATTATTTTATAACTAAACTTTTATCCGCCATTTAACTTTTTTTTGATTATGCGATTATTGCTAACTTGTTGTGAATAAAAATAGTATATATTTCTGTACAGATTGCTTATGTAATTTATTTTATTATGGTGTATATCTATATAAGTTTGTTCTCCATATGCAAACTACAAACGCAGCAGTAATTATACTGGAAACCGAATCATTCATAGTGCATACTCTTTAAGAAGCTTCAGCTTAAAAGGAAAAAAAAACTTAGGGTCCGTTTTGCTATGCATTGATTTTTTTGTATAATTTTTAATCAAAATTTTGTTAATGTTTTTTTATTTTTTATTATTATTAACCGCTTAACTGCTATTATGCATAGTAATTATCTAATACACAGTGTAATATGAAAAAATGACTCTAATAAGATTTATACTGTATTTCATTTATGATATTTTAGGTTGAAGGATGAGAACTTAGTAAAAGTGACTATCCCTTCGGATAGTCACTTTTACTCCTGTGCTGAAATTAGTAATCAAAGAGAAAACAACAGATCAGATAAAAAATAAAATTTGAATTCAAGCAAATTTTTATATGTAGCTTTTGTTTATGAAGCTATTCTAGTCAATAAAATAGGGGAAAATTTCATTTTACTTCATATATAAGACGGTCATGACAAATGCAACATGGGAGGGGGGTAGAGAGAGCGAGAGAAAAAAGGAGGAGGGGAACACAAGAAACAAAAGCAAAAATTACAACAAAAAAATTATTTTTGGCACAGATACGCAATGTCACATACCAGACATATTAGAGAGGGAGTAGAGTATTGATGGCATTTAGGACATATTAGTAGCTTGTAAAAGAGTAAGGAATATAAAAGTAATGGAAAACGGACTCTAATTGAGGAGTAACTGAAAAGGTGGAATGAAAGGTAGCAAAAAGAAATGGAAAATAATTCTCTGAAGAGAAACAAATACATTTTTTTTAATACTCATTTTCTTTGATCATCATCATCATATTCGTTTTAACGTCTGTTTTACATCTTGGCATGTGTTGGACGGCTTCAAGAAATTGATTTTCAAAGTAATCCATCTCTAGCCAGATATTTATTTATCCCTCAGTTCCATTTTATCACTTCCTCCCTAGGCCTTCACCTGCTACCTCAACTGTTCTACATCTACTAACCCAAGAACTCTCATTCATTCTTTCAATGTGACCATCCCATCGAAGGCTACTCTTCTGCACACATTTTCCTATACTGACCAGATTTAATATTCCTCTGAGGTCATCAGAACTAAGTCTTTAAGACTCACATTATACATCTATTGTATCATTCTCATATCATTTCTCTCCATGCAACACATGTCTTCAACCCTCATTGACCAGGTTTCACTTCCATACATGATCACACTGTGTACACATGCCTGATAAACTCTTCCCTTGGTTGACAGTGGTAACACTCTGCTGGCTAGTAATGGCAGAAGTTCTATCCACTCCTAACTCTTGCAATCACACTAGCATCTGCTCCACCTGTATCACCAAGGTAACAAAACTTCTGGACAACCTCAATAGCTTCACCATCCAGATATACTTTCTCCATTTGAGTTCTCATCCATCTCCATTGTCTTACACTTCTTGCACACAAATTTGGTTTGATCTGCTAAGAAAATGGAGTAAAGCTTTTGTATAATTCTTTATAATATTTATTAGTATATTTTGGTTGAGAAATTTACAGTTTTCAGACTGGTTTTGTCATCTGGGTTGTTTTTATCACTACATTTCAGCCGTTTTGACCTCTGGCCTCCTTGTGTAAAACTTAAAAATTATCATGGGTATTTGAACCCAACCATTTACTGGAACCCGTGGGGATACACTGTCTTATATTTCATTCTCCAGGCCAATTTATGATATTCTTTCAGTTAAACCGCCAAATAACCTTAGTGTCTTTGATCAAGATTGAACTCAGAACCTCAAGATAACTTGCACATTTTAACCAATGTTCTAGTCCCTATTTACTTGCCTCCACATGAAGAAAAAGTTAGACATAAGGTTGTTTTTTTTATGTGGATCCCCAAAAAGGGGAACTCTGGATGGAACACAAATAAATATTGCCTCATCCAGAAGGATTTATATTCCTCTGACTGAGGATAGAACAGATACTACACTTTGAACCTAGCCTGAAGACATGACTCCTGAGTTTGACACAAGAAAGCTGAACAAGGTGGCCAGAACCTAATAATGTGTAAAATGAAGAAATCAATACGAAAATTGTAAATAATAATTCACTTTTTTTTTTTTTGTTCCCTTGCATAAAAAAATCTTGCCGAGAATGTCTTGGTCTCTTGTCTTCTGCGTCAACCATGAATGAATATTACCTTAGATCCTTTTAGAGCCTGGCTATGACACAACTCACATAATAAAAACAAAACACAAAAAGAAAAAGAAAAAAAAAGAGAATCATACTTACTCTATATACTTGCGTGTCATGCAACTTTTTCACATATGAACTTTCAATTACATATTTAACATTCTGAAGTATATTTCCACAAATTATATAAGCCATCATCAATTTTATAGTCTTATTTTTCTTGCTCAGGGGTCTGATGGTTTCTGACAGCCTGCAATCTCAGTCTCCAAGCTTGGCGATCTTGGGGATTGACTCCGTTCAAATTCCATGGTCTAAGATCATTGCATATAAGTTTTCTTGAATCGTCCAACTTTTCTCCAGCCTTCCACCTCAAGTCTTTCCATTTTCTTATCCAAAAATCAGGCAGCAGCACCCACCTTCATACAGCATCACAAACCTAACACACTCACTATATACCCTCCTCCATAACCTAGGAAAAATGGAACTCGCATGATACATGGGATATATGACAAAATTATCTATTAGGAATAAAATTTGAGGGGTTGCACAATAAGTAATTAGAGAATACATTAGTCTATGAAGTATTGTGCTTTTTCTTTTTTTCTCCTCGATTATAATTATTGTTGTTGTATATTTGAATGAGACGACGACAAACGTACAACTTACCTCGTGTGGGGAGCCGGGCACAACGAAAGAAAAGAAAGAGAAGGAGCAATGCGTTTTTATGGGAAGGAAGTACTTCCGTCGGAAACGGAAGTGCTTCCGGCGGAGACGGATTGTGGGAAGGAGGCTGCACTATAAGAGCAATCAATGTTTGGGTAAGAGCGGCGGGGCAGTTGCCTGAGAAACACGTAGTGCCGTCGTCTAAAGTGATAGAAGGAAGAAGAGAGAGAACGAAATGGAAGAAGAAGAAGGAGAGAAAGAGGAATTTATTTTTGTTTCGGGTTACTACCTACTACCTACTTAAGAACAATTGTTATGAGATAATTATTTTTTTCTTTTTGAAGAGAAAGAGGTAGGGTGTGAGGATAAAAGCATTTCTTTTGAAGAGAAGAAAATATTTTTGAAGAGATCTTTTTCTTTTTTTTTTTTTTTAAATAGAAGAATGAAAGTATATTTCCTTTTAAGGAAGGATAAAGATGATATTTGTATTTTTGAAGAGGGAGATACTTTTAAATTTTTTTTAAAGGAGGCATTTTTTGTTGTTTTTGTTTTAAAAGGAGGCATTTTTAAATATCTTTTTAAAGAATGAGTATTTTTTAAATATCTTTTTAAAGAATGAGTATTTTTTAAATATCTTTTTAAAGAATGAGTCATTTTTAAATATCTTTTTTAAGAATGCAGCATTTTTAGATATCTTTTTAAAGAATGAGTCATTTTAAGATATCTTTTTAAAGAATGAGTCATTTTAAGATATCTTTTTAAAGAATGAATCATTTTTAAATATCTTTTTAAAGAATGAGTCATTTTCAAATATCTTTTTAAAGAATGAGTCATTTTAAAATATCTTTTTAAAGAATGAGTAATTTTTAAATATCTTTTCACAGAATGAGTCATTTTTAAATATCTTTTTAAAGAATGAGTCATTTTTAAATATCTTTTTAAAGAATGAGTCATTTTCAAATATCTTTTTAAAGAATGAGTCATTTTCAAATATCTTTTTAAAGAATGAGTCATTTTCAAATATCTTTTTAAAGAATGAGTCATTTTTAAATATCTTTTTAAAGAATGAGTCATTTTTAAATATCTTTTTAAAGAATGAGTCATTTTTAAATATCTTTTTAAAGAATGAGTCATTTTTAAATATCTTTTTAAAGAATGAGTCATTTTTAAATATCTTTTTAAAGAATGAGTCATTTTCAAATATCTTTTTAAAGAATGAGTCATTTTTAAATATCTTTTTAAAGAATGAGTCATTTTTAAATATCTTTTTAAAGAATGAGTCATTTTTAAATATCTTTTTAAAGAATGAGTCATTTTTAAATATCTTTTTAAAGAATGAGTCATTTTTAAATATCTTTTTAAAGAATGAGTCATTTTTAAATATCTTTTTAAAGAATGAGTCATTTTCAAATATCTTTTTAAAGAATGAGTCATTTTTAAATATCTTTTTAAAGAATGAGTCATTTTTAAATATCTTTTCACAGAATGAGGCATTTAAAAATGTTTTAGAAGAATGAGGTATTTTTTTACTTAAAAAAAGGTATTCTTTTACTTTTTTAAAAAGAAGATATTTTTTCTACTTTTTTTAAAAAGAAGATATTTTTTTATTTTTTGAATGAGGGAAAAGGAAACAAGGGATTCTTTTTTAAAGTGGAAGAAAGAGAAGGATGAATTATTTTTTTGTAGAGTGAGCATTTTTCTTCTGAAAGAGGATGGGGGAAATCTTTTCTTAAAGGAGGGAGAAGAAGGCATTTTTTATGGTGAAGAAAGCATTTTAATTTCTGCAGAGATAGATCAAGGTGAGGAGATTTCTTTTAAATTGAGAAAATGTGTGGTGTTAACGAGAAAGATATATTTTTTCAATAGGTGAGATATTTTTTTGTTAAAGACAATTAGTGAAACTGTTGTAAGGTTGTTTACTTTATTTTACATTGTTCAATTCTTTTATTTTTCAAAACAATTTTGATATCACAATATTTTTTTTGCATATCATACTAAACACCTACAATTTACTAATTAGATTGACATGAAATTTTAACACTGAAAATTCAAGTTAAAACTTTTTACAAGATGCAAAGGTGATTTCTCGCAATGATTTAACAAAGTTTTCTAGCAATGATTAAACAGACTTTTCTCGCAATGATTTAACAGACTTTTCTCGCAATGATTTAACAGACTTTTCTCGCAATGATTTAACAGACTTTTCTAGCAATGATTTAACAGACTTTTCTAGCAATGATTTAACAGACTTTTCTAGCAATGATTTAACAGATTTTTCTAGCAATGATTTAACAGATTTTTCAAATGGGCAAGCAAAAATATATCACACATGAAACACTGCCCACAAAAACAAATTTATAAATCAACATATGAATACACTTTATTGCTAGCTTATATAAAACAATTGTTTTCTTGTGTTAAATGAAGTTGTAGTCAGTCATAGATGTTTAATATTTAACCGCTGGCAATATCAGTCTTATATTGCTTACAGATATGATAAAATAAACTAATTTTTAATATATATATATAAAAAGAAACGTTTCATCCACATCAACATTACTGACAGCAGTAAAAAGAAGAGAAAAATATTGAGTACAAACATTTTATCAGTATAAGTTTGTTTTTTTAGATACTAATAAAAAAAAAAATTTTTTTCTCAGAAATCTGAGTAACATAATGTTCAGGTTTTTGATCTCTGTCATTCTATAATAACGTTATACAAAAAAAAAGTTACATGATTAAAAAAAAACATATAAAAAAAAATCTAGCAGTTTCTTTTATCTACATTTTTTCCTTATCAATTGTGCATGAATGAAAAGGATTTAGAAAAAAAACAAAAAAACTGATCTTTCTTAGTGCAGCTGTTTCTTGATCAACACAATGGCTAGATAGAGTGGAATATAAAGATATGGGATTTAAAAAAAAAATGACATCTTCAGTTTAATTTATGCAACAGTATTTTAATCTTTCAGTTTTCCTTCTTTTTAATTTGTACTGATAGCAACATACCAGATAGAGGAAATGACGAGGTGACTTAAACCGCAAGTCTCAGTGGCTAGTAGAAATTGGAGGACAACACAGTGTCAGAGTTTTTTTTATTTTTTCTTATTTTGTTATTGTAAAAAAAAAAAACACACACACAAAAAGAAAAAGAAAAAGAAAAAGGCCACTGACTAAATTGAAAGAGATAAAAGGAACGAGAGAGGGGAATGACACCAACATGTTCTAGCCATTAAAACGGTATATTTTCATTTTCCTTACGGATTTTTCTGAAAAACCAAAATCCTCAGTCGCTGTATTGGTATTATAAAATTTATGTGCGTATGTCTGGTTATATAATGACGATTACGGGTGTGGAGGTTTGAATTTGTAAGTATAGTTTGTTTTTTTTAGCATAAAAATAAGCTGCCCAGTTGTGAGGGTGGGTCGGTATAGTCATAAAGACTGCTCGGTGGGAGAAACCAGTGGCAGAGACACCATCATCATCCGTTTTTGTTCAGAAAAAAAAATTATTTTTTTTATTCATCAATTTTTTTTTTAATTTTTTTTTTTTTTACTTATTTGGTCATCAGGCTGGGCTGGTTTGGTCTACATCCATATATCAAAAGGCAGAAACCTGCGGACATCCTCAGTTGTTGGCAGTTCTGCGGTAAACGATTTGAGATCTTGCACCTTGTCTGAAATAAAAATAAAATAAAAAATTATATAAAAAAAAACATGTTTAAAAAAGTGTGGTAATCTTGCAGTATAGTTAACTGGTAAGAAATTGAAAAGAAAAAAAATTACAACTCATAACTTTCACCAAATGTATTAAAATTGAATTTTCTACTGACCTGTATACTTTTAAAGTGTGAAAACTTATTGTAAGATTCTTTCTCATAATTTTTTATTGTTAAATTGAGTTATCGAAGCCCAAAGAAAATGGCATCGATTACCTAACAGAGAGCCAAACAGTCATTTTGTTTCTCATGTCGTAAGAGAGCTTTGAACGAATTCTGATTTGAAATAAGACTTAAAAATAGTTTCAGAAGGTTAAAAGTATACAGGTAAGTAGAAAATTAAATTTTCATGCATTTGGTAAAAATTATTTGTTGTATATATACATAATTTTTTTTTTCCAATTTCTCGGCTGTTAACTATAGTGCAAGATTACATAAGTGTAATCGACAAAGCCAATTCCCCCAAAGTAAATGACAAAGAATCGCAGATGCCATACATAAAAGCCTCAAACTGCAAGAGGTGTGATGTTCTGTAGTTTTAAATATTAAAAAGTGAGATGCCATGAAACCAATCCGAACTGTCGACCTCCGGGTTACAAATGATTCCTCATTTTGAGCTCTGTATAAGATAGATGATTCTCAGCAATCAGTCTGAAAGTGACTTTGTTGCTGTCAGGCTGAGGTGTGGTCCTGTTCAGTCTCAAAGGGTCCACCCTTCCAGGCTTTAACTTCTCTTTGAGAAAGAGTTAGTTATCACTAATCGTCTGAGGCGCCCCATATCGGCGAATACCGATGGGGTTGCTCAGGCATTTTTTGTAGGCCAGAGTGCGCTAATCCTAGTGCACTAGCTTTTCAAAGTAACACCTGACTGTGTGTCTAACCCCCTGGAGAAGTAAACTAAAATAGGATAGATGATTCACCTGTTTGTCAGTTTAACTTTGAATGTCTCGAGCATGTATGTCATTTGTTGCTAGAGAGTTATTCGTGATAACAGATGTTTGTTGGCGACGTGCAATTCTTGGTTTGTTCAGCCATCATATTTCACAACTTTTGGCATATCATGGAAATCAGAATGCGAGCTGTATTCAGTTCACTACAAAAAGTTTGTACAAATATGACCAAGTTTAGATATATATTATTATTATTATTATTATTATTAGTATTATTATTATTATAGTATACTAGTTGGCCCTGTAGAAAATCGACGATTATTTAAAGAAAATAATCATCATCATCATCATCATATTCAGTTTAACGTCTTTTTTACATACTAGACGGCTTTTAGAAATTGACTTCCAAACTAAGCTATCTTTGGCCAGGTTTTATCCCTCTACCACTCAAATTCTTCCTTATCACTTCCTCTCATGTTTTCTTTGGCCTTTCCCTACCAACTGACCCTGCTACCTCAACTATTCTATCTACATCTGCTAACCTAGGCATTCTCATACATTCTTTCCATGTGACTAAACTAACAAAGTCTTCTCTTCTGCACACATCTTATACTGTCCAGGTTTTTATCTTCCTCTGAGGTCATCAACACTCACATTACACACCTATTGTATCATAAGTTAACACAGTAGACTCAATCTGGTTTGAACCCTGGTTATTGATTCCATAGGCTGTTTCACTTCCTGTTAGAACATTCACACAGGCGATGCCATCATTATCATCACATTTGGTTTCACGTCCGTTTTATAGGCTGGCATGTGTTGAACGGCTTTTAGAATTGGCTTCCAAACTGACCCATCTCTAACCAGATCTTTATTTATCCTTCTTTCTCTCATCCTCCAATATTTTTTCTGGCCTTCCGCTGCCAATCGACCATGAACTATATGATAATATGCTAAGCAACTTCATGTACGTACATATGCTATCATCTTTCACACAGATTTAAAAAATAAAATTCTGACTTTAACCATTTTAAAATGAATTGTTCCCAAATCAAATTATGTCATCCCATCAACTAAAACAGTACAATTTTAAATAAATACATTTCAAAAAGTGGCATCTGTTTTATTGATCTGAAAAATATTTTGCTGAGAATTATTTTTACATAAAGACAGAATATTTATTGTTTAAAAGGAAATAAATGGCTACAATTTTAAATAAATAACTAAAAGAGACATTTGTTTTATTTATTTAAAGAATATTTAACTGATTATGAAAATTACTTTTACGGAAGAAGAAAGAGTCATTTTTTCTTCTTAAATGTATTGACCCTGACAGACATCTATTATTTCAAAAGGAATATTAATAATAAATTATATAGATTGATGTAAAAAGCATTGTGGAATTTCCACAGATTTCCGCTAGTCAAATATTAATGTTGATACTTGTACCTCCCCTCCCGGTATAGCAAAGTTTATGTTGTAATGTAACAATTAAACAGATTTGAAATAATAGGTTAGAAAATAAAACTAAAAATTTCAACCATTTTATGCAAAAAATGTTTTTAAAAAACACGATCAAAGTTTTTAAGTTGTCACAGACTCTCCCTCTTGGACCGGATGTAAGAAATAATTTCTAACCTAATATGTCTTGCTCCACCTACTGTCACAGTGTTGCATCCCTGTGCTTGTTTTACAATTACTTCCACATAATGTGCTCTGATGAACTTACTGCACATGTAACCCTTTAATGTAAATACCCCAACCCACCCAACTTGCAGCAAAATCACACCCCTTCACTATAGAAGTCCCTAAATGCTGGCAAGATTTTCTAGTCTAATAGCTTCTTTCCTCAGGCTGCTAGTCTTTGGAATTTTCACCCTGCCCCGTTTCCTCAATATCAATATGCAGAAATTAAAATTTAATATGAACAAACATCTTGTTGCCCAATTCCTCACCCAGGTTGACCCCCCCCCCCTAAATCTGACCCCTATCACAGTAGCCCCTTACACTTCAGTGACAATATCCTTTGTTTAGGGTGAAGAACAAAAAAGCAAAGAAAAAGTCTTTTATAGAATTTAGAATACAATTATATAGCTGCCATTTCATGTTATCTGATCACAGACCAAACAAGAACATAAGTCAGTCGTGAGACTGCATACCACAGTCTGACAATGTAAAGATGGGCCAAAGTCTTATCTGGACTTGGAAACGTTGGTAATTTCAAAACTATTTATCTGATCAGGCTGAAATTTTGCATGGTGGTTACTGTTATCAAAGCGCATCAGATGCATACATTAAATTTGGAAAAATCAGATGTTGAAATTCTGCCAAAATTTCACCGTGACCAAAATTTTTACGGTCACGGTCAAAAGTAATATAAGATGTAGAACTTCATTGGTTACAATATGGGCCAAGTAGTGAGTCTCTATGAAATTATCGCCAAAAGTGTGACTTTCACCTTTTCCATGATCTTTGACCTATATATTCCCAAATTTAATCAGTTCTAAGTTAGACCATGACTGATATCTTGGCCAAGTTTGGTGACTATTGGTCAAGTGATGTCGATGCTAGGCTGTACACAAACAAACAGTTACAAACTCGACTGAAAACATAACCTCCGTGGCAGAGGTAATAAGAAGCAAACAATTTACTAGACTAAACTTAGTCCTATCCTTAGAAGGGGTGAAATTTGAAGACCTGGAGAGGTTATAACTAGCCAATGACAATATAAGCTGAAACTCAGATAAATTTACCAACCTGGGATGGGGTGGGGGTGGGGGGCTGTGTGTGTGTGTGTGTGTGGGTGAAGAGGGCAGCACACAAAACAAATCCAATCAGTTTCAATTAAGAAAGTCAAAATTAAGAGAAAAATAGATACACAAAGAGAAAAAAAATATGAAAAGAGAAAGCTAAAGCAAGAGAGAGGAAGACAGAGAAAGAAAGACAAAGCGAGGAAAAGAGAAAGAAAGAGAAATAAAATCCAGCCAAATAGCAAGAAAAGAATAAGGAAGCAAGTCTAGTGATTTGGCAGAAATCAGACTTTTCTTATTAAGAAATTTTTTTTTTTAAAAGTGGATTTCAATGAAAACAAATGGAGAACTCAGATCTATGGGAGGCTCTAGCGATCTGAGCGGAAATCCGCTTTTTCTGGATTTAAAAAAAAAACGGAATTTCACTAAAAGGTGGAGAATTTGCATTCCTGTAACTGATATCTTCTATTAGATACACTCTTCAGTTAGTTAACGTTTTTTTTTTTTAGACATTTCTTGGATTTTTTTTCACCACTGGAAATGTTTTATGGAAAAATATAGGATCCCCTCCCCACCACCATCAGAAACACAATGCTCTCTTGTTGGATACACCTCTGTCCATCCTATGTATAATTCTTGTTGGATTTACATTCATATGTCTAAGACTGATTGGCATTTCATAATGAATAGAAAAAAAAAAAAAATTTTTAATCAAGAGAAATAATCAAATTTGAAAAAACAAAAAAACATGATGGAAAATATAGACTTACTTTCTTTGTCTGCGTTCCTCTGTTTTGGCCTGAAGTCTCTGTTCTGTGTCCCTCAGTTCTTGTACAAGACTGTTGGCCACATCTTCTCTCATCGGCCCTTGGTCCAGACAATTAGACAACTCTGCAGTTTTCTGCCGCAACTGCTGAATGCATGCATAAGTTTCCTGTTCATCGCTGTCCTGAAATTTACAAAGAAGAAGAAACACGATTAATACACATATCAACATAAGCCTCAGCATGGCTGCGGATTTGGAGTCCAGAGAAAAGGGAGGTTATTAGTTTTAAGGGTACAATGGCCAGTTCTTGCGATATGTGAATGTAAGAGTAAGTGTCCGACGGCCAGTTCTCAAGTTACACGAGAGTGACAGACAGTCCGAGAATCGGTTCTCGGGTTATACGAAAGTAAGATTCCAACAGACAGTTCTCGGGTTATACGGGGGTAAGAGTCCGACGGCCAGGTAACGAGTTATATGGAGTAAAAGTCCGACGGCCAGTTCTCTAGTTATACAAGAGTAAGATTCTATCTACCTAAAATATTTGAGCTCAAATTTTATTAGTTAAAATATATTTAATTTAATAAATAAAATTAAAATTTTCTTTTAATTAGTTATTTCTTTAAGTTTCTCCTTTATAATTTAGATAAAAATTTAATCCATAAAACAGTTTCTATTGATAAAATAACAAGTTTTGAATAGGTTTAGAATAATGCTAGTAACATCGTACGAAAAAGAAAAAAAGAAAGGAAAATAACCCCCAAACATTTCTCCTTTAATACAATTATTTACTTACTCTTGTATTCTTTATGTCAAAGTGAATCAATAAAGAAGCCAATTCCAATTCTTCAGAATAACCATTTTTCAGTGGGACAACTCTGTAACCTAAAAAGAAAAGTATAAAACATACTATTAATTCCTGATTACTAAGAGTACAGGGGTTCATTTCAAATAGTACAGGAGTTTATTTCAAACAGCACAGGGGTTTATTTCAAACAGTACAGGGGTTTATTTCAAACAGTATAGGTGCTCATTTTAAATAGTGCAGGGGCTCATTTTAAACAGTGCATAGCTCATACTTGGTAATGGGAGTCTTCTATGTCTAAAATCCTTGTAAGAGTTTGTGCCATATTTCCATTCTATGAACGTCCGCCATGAATGCAGAATCCACGATATTACTCTATCATCTTTGGACAGAAGAGATACTACACTTTGATCCTAGCCCGAAGGCAAGTTCCACATTTGACATAGATGAAATTAAAAAATTACTTTTTGTTTTGCATTGCATCTTAGGTGATCAGGCGATCCCATCTTTTAAAAAAATGGGTGAAGGGTGATAACATACGTACATACATGCATGAAATTTATTATATAGATAATTAGTTTAATTCGTTTGACACCAAGTAAAATATAGCAGATCAGCAAGAGTTCTCCAACTGTTTCCACGTTTGATGATGAATTGCATCTGTCCACAGTTATAGCCATCTGGCAATGACCCAGCTTCTATGGATGTTTCCCATGGTTTTTAGTCTGCCATGTCTCCCCCAGGATGTAAAAATGGAGTGTCTGCATCTGTAAAGCTGGAAACAGGTTTTCATCGGACACTTGATCAATAGTCCTCCTCATTTTTTTTTCACTCTTCCTTCAGATGTTTGTGATTCTGTCTTACCATTTCCCATTTTTATAGACATCTGTTCATAAGCATCGGCTGGAGTTGGTTGTTGGAGAACTGTGAATCACTAGGTTTCACATGTACAACAACACATTTGGCTTCATGGCTGTGTTGAAGGTCCCAAGTATTGTATTTTTTGACAAGCCAAGATGAGTTACCCTCTCCTGATTAACAGTATATCCCAGGTAGGTGAAACATCCCCTCAAATTATTAAGTGTAAATCAGAATTGATTTGTTTTATAAAACACTAGAAAAATACCCGTTCCAGAACAAGTAAAATAAATTCGAACAGAACAGCTTTATATCATCTTATAAAGATTAAAATCAAGATATAATGCTACAAAACATGATGTCTAGAATCCATATTCCAATTTTGATCAAAATTAATTACATGATTTTGATTCTAGAAAATGTCTAAAATGTAAGCCTTAAGCTTAAGGGGGCTTAAGAAGAAACTGAAATTCAGGAAATCTTGCTTAAGTGGTGTCTAATAACTATGGATGAAATTTAATGCAAATCTGAAATATTTAAATTTTAAAATAGGTTGTTTCCCACATTATGCCCCCTAAACACCCTTTATAAATACACCAAATAAACTAACATTTGGGGATATTTATTAATTGATGTCTAATACCTATTGTAAAAACTTCATAAATATTGGAGGTATTTGAATTTTCACTTAGGGCTTCCACCTTTGCATAAAACTAAAGTAAACTAAATATATTACTCAACTTTATACCTAGGAACCATGTTCTAGAATTCATAATGATCGGTTAATTAGTTTAGGAGTGAATCTCGTACATACAAATATATAAAGATATACATGTACCCAACTTTATATAAATAGACATAATTGTAGCAGAATTGGTTAAAATGAAAAATATTTTTAAAAATGAATAAAAAAGAAAAACCATAAAAAATTTTTTAAATTGAATTAAAGAAAATTGGGGGTATTATTATTTTTTCACCATATCTTTCAAATGCATTAAAATTGAAAAACAATATATATAAAAACAACAAAATATGAAAAAGTTTTTTTAAAATTGTTATTTTCTCACCATATCTTAGACACTTGACAGGATAACAAGCATGTCCAAGAAAACTATGGTCATCAAACATATCTTCTACTTGGACGACAATTCTGAGTAATGCTAAGTCAGGACAATCTATATCAAAGTGAAATACTTCATTCCATACAGGATTTAAACCACTGTCCACTAAAAACAAAGCAAAAAAATTAAACTTTAATAACAAGAACAAAGATTCTGTCAACTCAGAATCATTTTTTTTTTAAATAGAATTATTTAAACATAAAAAATCAAAAATGTTTACAACATTTCAGCCATGTATTTTATGCTGTTAGATTGATCTAACTTGTGGCATAAAATCTATCAATATACTATTAAAAAGGTATAGTGTTTATAGAGTTTGTTTGTACACAAATAGAAACATGTGATTGGACAAAAAAAGAAAAGGCAGAGTACCCATTCCTAACACAGTAATTTTTACAATATTAATACCTGAGTTCGAATCTCACGTAATCTAAAAGATTTTTTAAAACTGGATACATGTTTTATAACTTTAAGGAAATGAACATATAAAAACATTACATAAATATCTATTTTTTAAACTATGTTACTTTTTTTTTTATATAATCTGCAAAAAATAGATATAAAGGGCATTCAGTATTAGTTAAAAAGTGAATTAGTGGCAAAAAACATTAGACATTGTTTTTAAGCAAAACTAATTCATGTAATTCTGTTTCGCCAGTTAATTGTGGTGAACATTTGGCTACGTTCTTAAAAAAAAAGAAAGTATTTCAAATTAATTTTATTGAAAACTTAATTAACTTTGAAATTTGATACAAAATAATATAATCACCTTTAGTACTGGATCGTACTTTGTCATTATCACAGTCAAGGCCACAAACTTCCAGCTCCACATAAGGACTGGCAATTCCGCGTCCCTGTTTTACCAAATGGCGGGCTCCAATTATCTAAATTTACGAGTTGAAAAAGAGAAAGAAAAAAGTAAACAGATGTTATTTCAGATTCTTAAAATAAAAAAAAATAATGAGCCATCATTATTTGTAGCTAAAATAATTTTGTTGCTAGACATTAGGTAGACTAGGTGTGTCCTAATATGATAACATGACATAAATCAAGGGAGGTGCGATAGCGCTCTATCCCTTACTAGACTTCAAAAATGGCCTATGCTAGAAATCTCATTTCTTTGATCAATCATAACTCAAAAACCAATAAACCAAATTAGTTAAAACTTTGCACAAAAATTTTTTTTTATAGGTTCTATAAGTGTGTAGAATTTCAGCATCATTAGTCAAGGCAACCCTAAGATGCAGAAAGGTCAGGAGTGATTTTGTGTTATCCGTGTGTACGTACGTACATGTGTGCCACCCTGTATCTCATCAACTATTTGATGGATTCAGCTGATTTTTGGCAGAGATAGACGTTCTAGGGTTTAGTTGATGGCATTTTAATTCCAGTTTACCATATACCTTAGTTTTCCAGAAAATTCCAAAAAACCTTAAAAATGACCATTGTATTGAGGCATAGCCTTTACAAAAGTAGTGACATTCCATGATAAATGCCAGTATACTGAAATCATATGCCCTTAATAGGGTTAAGATGAAAATTCATATACACTAAATGTACAAAAGCAAGGAAATTCCCAAATTTTTACACTTTTATTGTCATTAAGGGTATGCGAGCACAACAGAGCTATGTATTTTACTGGTAGGAATTTTTCTTCAGCGCACCTCACACACTTCATCCACTCATGCATAGAGATTTATACTGTAGTGATGTGATAATGAAATGGTTTGGTTGATATGTAGTCATACGTATTTAGTGCCCTATTAAGGGCATATGATTTCAGTATACTGGCATTTATCATGGAATTATAACTAAACTTTAACAGAATCTGAAAGCATTCATAGGAAAAAAAAATATAGATAAATAATATTTTGGTCATTTCGAAAAAAAAAAATATCCATTAAATGTGACCATAAAGAAAGAAATCAATTTGCCTTTTCATTTGCAATTTAAAAATAGATTGTAACTTGTTAAAAATCAAGTCAGCCCTATAAAGAAATGAACATTTGAACACAAACGCTAAATATTTGTCCAGGAAATGAAACAATATTGCAAAACAGAACTATTTGTTATATTAAAATCAAAACAATAATTGAATTAAAAAAACAATAACAAATAATAGTTAATTAATAAAAAAAATCCTTTTTCAAAATAAACATGAGTATTAGTTAACCTTGCAACTGATATTGCATATACATAAGCGGTATACAAAAAAAATGGTGCATCTATTGTTTAAAGTTGAATTAACTTTAAATAGGGTGTTTTGACTTGTTACTATTAGTGCGAGAAATGGGCCCAACTTTTGCATGTATTCATTTAGCAGTCACAGTCAAGATATACAAACTCAAAGTAACAAAGATAATTTTGCTGACCATTAAATTCCATCAATCAAAAAAGTAGATGCTAATTAAATACATTATTTTGAATTGTTTAAAATTTAAGAATTTAGCTAAAGGGTGACCCTAAAAAAATGCCACCCATGGAATCGTTAATAAAATTCACAATCCTTTCTGCAATCCAACCATATTCGGTACAAATATTCCTGACTTGTCCACTAAATTTGTTCATGAATGTCCAACATGTTTTATTGCTGTTCAAGGATAGTGGGAGAGGGGCAGATTTTTATCCGTGGGTTTATCTCAAAGATAATGTCAATCAAAATAATCTCCAACTGAAGAGAACCACCACAGCATAAAATCAGGGTAGTGCTAAAAACATGAGTGTGTCAGAGTTATTGATAATTTTGTATGTCCTATCATGTGTTTAGATTGCAGAAATGATTGTGAATTTTATTAACAATTCTATAGATAACATTATTAATATTAAGGTAAGCAAAGTGAGTAAACAGTTTGTTAGTTGGCAGGAGAAAAGAGCAACAAGAAATTCCTGCTATATAGATACTCTCTAACACTCTTTTTTTCTTTGCCTGAATTTAGAAAAGCAGTGAAAGATGACCCTAAAGAAATTAAAATAAAAGGAAAGGAACTGCACTCTTTTTTGCCAAAATCCTTCATATTGTCTTGATTACGATATTCTATCTCTGATTTTAGCTCCACACAAAATTAATACAACAGGGATTTATGTTAGAATTGTGACAAGAACAGTTTGAATAAAAAAGGAACTATCGTTGCTGGGATTTTTTTTATGTACTAACGAATCACCGCTTATCAAAGCCCAAAGGTGATTCGGGGATAAGGGTTACTGAGTTTGTCAGGAGGACGGTGAGACAACACTGTGAGGATTGGTAACGATGGTTGAAATTGGGCAAAATTTGATTACTTAAGAGGATGGCTCAACAAAAATTTGTTAACATTGGACTTGAAAGTGACCATGTTGTAGTCAGCTTGGAAGCAACCTTGCAGTATTATGTTCCACAGACGGGTACTTCTTGGAAAAAAGCTTGTATTTAAACATACATTCTAGTTCCCAGAATTACTTTAAATATTATTATAGAGTTAGAACATCTACTAGGAACTCCCTCCTCAACTTTTGAAATATGTAAACATGAGCCATTGCACTTTGCTGCATGTTTAGTATAATCCATGTGATTGCCAGTTGGCTTGTGATTTAAAAGATATCTGGCTCAAGGATTGACCACCCAGAAATTTGGTTTGCCATTTTGAAAAAAGTAATGGCAACTTAAAAACGAAGGTGCATATTGAGAAAACAAACCACTTGAGATTCTGGAGAATTTATGTCCACTTCAGTTAATGGACTTCCTGGACAAACAATTTTTATATTCAGCGATTAACAGCTGATGAGATTCAAGTAGAACCCATTGGGTGGTCAAACAGGACTGACAACTGATGTTTATATATTCCAAAGGAAGAAGGAATCTAGAGGAGATTTGGTGTTTGAACATGGCTGGCGAGTGTGCTGTGAGCTCTGCTCATCGGAATGTTATCATGTCGGTCTAACAGAGAGGGAGATTTTAAGCTTGTGCTGACAAGCTGGTTGTGGTTTTTGTGTTCGGCCGCGATTCTGTTGTAATAATACAAGTCTATCATTTGGTCGAAAAATCAAGTATCATTTTAATTTCACAAAGTAAATTATTGTGACTTTAATTTGGAAGGAAAATCCCTTTGTTACAGAACTGACCAACATGACATAATTGACACTACGGCCAGTGTCAAAATCGACAAAACCACGATCAGACGATCGTGGCCAGTGCAGTGAAAACACACAAGTTCCCACACATATTTAAACATACATATTAGTGAGTACACAAACAACCAACAATCCGTGCTGAGGGAAGTCGTGTCTGCAGTGATGTAAGTAGCCAATGGCAAAAAGGCCGAAATCGAGACCCCCTGTGTATGTGTATGTGGAGAGGGCTGCACAAAAACAACCCTTTTCCTAAATAACTACAATCAGTTTCAACTAAGAAAGTCATAATTAAGGGAAAGATACTGAATTCACATCTGACGGGAAGGAGACAGGAAGTCATTCTTTAATGAAACAAGTCATCAAACTCCACTACCCTCACATGAATCGTTTGAAGTCTTAGCCTTCACGAAAAAAACATTTTCAGTTTTCAGAGAGAACTGTCATAATAGGGGAAAGGAAGGCAAGACAGGAAGAGGAAGAAAAAATAGGAAAAGAGAAAAAAAAGATAAATTGAGAGAAAAGAAAAGAGACAGAGAAATAAAATTTAGCCAAATAGCTACAAAAAAATAAGGAGGTAAGGCTCTAGCAATTTTGCACAAATCAGCTTTTCTTATTTAAAAAAAAGAAGCAAATTTTGACAAAAAGCAGAGAACTTACATCCATTGGAGGTTCTAGCGATTTAAGTGGAAATCTGCTTTTTCTAGATATAAAAAAATTGGAATTCTGCTAAAAAGCTGAGAACTCACATCTCTAGTCTGGCAATCTGAAGATTAGCCTCAACTTTAAACTTAAATGTTTACAGTCGGTGAATTTTATTTAGTAGAAAGTGAAAAAAATGAATAAACTTACAGTCATTGTCAATATCATTGGTTCCACATCTCTCATTGTGTGTACACTGTACGGGTCAAAATCTTCATACATCATGCAATCAGGTTGGGCAACAAAACCACATCTACAAAAAAAAAATAAAATAAAAAATAAAATAAAAAATGATGAAGCTTTAAATGTAATCCATATAAACAATTCTCTCAACAAATCCCTTCACTTCACACAGCCAATATATATATGAAGGTCTTAAGAAGAAATTGAAATTCAAGAAATCTTGCTTAATTGGTGTCTAATGACTATGGATCAAATTTTATGCAAATCTGAAATATTTAAATTTTAAAATGGGAGGCTGTGCTCATATTATGTCCCCTAAAACCCCTTTAAAATACCCCAAAGAAACTGAAATTTGGGGAATATTTATTAATTGACGTCTAATATCTATTGTGCAAATTTATGAAAAATCGGAGATATCTGAATTTTCACAAAGGGCTTCCACCTCTTCTTTCTCTCCTTTGCATAAAACTAAATTAAACTAAATATAGCCCACATTACAACCCCTTATGCCTAATTAGTTTAGGAGTGAATCCCGTACATACAAATATATAAACATAGACATACAACACTTATGTCTAAAACTGAATCAATACAATAGATTAAAAAGTAAAAGTCACTTACTGTCCATTCATAAAAAATCTTCCCATATTTAGGTGCATGCCACGATCTGGGGTTTGGTAATTAAAAGCAAGCATCTGAGATCCACAATTCCAGATGGGCATCGGATCGTAATTGGAAGAATCTGTTCGATATCCTCGTGGGTAGACACGGCTCAGTTGATGTCGGTTATATGTGACAACAATTAAGGATTTTTTACATTAATGAGAATATCCAGAAACCATCTTATTAAAATAAAATACATGAAATCATATCTTGGCATGAGTACAAAAATTAACTTTAAGTCTATAGTTAATGCATTAAAAAGAAGTCACAATGACTAATTATAATAACTGTAAATACTTATAGGCTCTAAAACTATTGGTTAGAATTGCATCAAATTTGGCACAAAGAGCCTTAGGATCGCAGATGTGATAAAATTAATAAAAATTATGATTTTTTTTTTCTTCATCTATATTATTAAAAAAATTATTTTATTACAGCTGAAAAAAAATGTTATGGGGTTCATACAATTCCAAATGGTATTAGCACACAAGTGAACTTAATAAATCTTATTGCATTTGAACATGGTCTGCATTGGCCACCAATAAGGCGATTTGTATTCACAGAAAAAAAGTTGAGCATTAGAAATTGAATAATAAAAGAAAGACACAATGTCTCATAAGAGGGTCAAAATGACCTGCTAAGTAAATATTTTCAATTCCTAAAATGTACTTTAATAACAAAAAAAAAAAAATGTTACCTAAAACCATTGTCCTTCTTTGAATCCAAAGGCTATATACAGGTTGTTTGGGACAAATTTGACACTTTTTAGAAAGGAAAGAAAAAATGTCATATCTTGGCCAATAATTGATGCATTCTTTTAGAGACTCTTCTGCCAAATACAACGTACTTGAAGAAGCCACCCTGAGCCTTAACTACAGCTTCCAAGTGGAACCTGAACCGTGCAGCCTTCATAGTGTCTGTCAACTATGCTTACATGTAATAGTCCATGAGGTTGCAATCAAGTAAGTTGGAGGAGGGGGGGGGGGAATGAAGTTGTGGAAATTTTTAGACAACCACTTCTGGGTTTTCCCAGAAGGGTGACATGGATCCGTATCCTGCTGTCACACATATGGCCTTCCCACAGCCACACTATCCTAATGCTTGTCTCCCTAAAGTTCAATCCTTCTTCACTGTGGTAGAGGTAGTGGCAACGTGGTAGTATAAGAGCATGCTGTTTGGAACATCGATTCTTGGCAGGGCAACCCATGGTAGAAAAGTTTGCCACAAAGTGGTATTAGGATTGAAACCTGGCTAATAGGGCTCTAGCAAAAGGAGTCAGCATCAGGATCCATCATCCTCAGGTTGTCTCTGGCGCTGCGTGTAACAAGCCAAAATATATCAGGCACAGAACTACAAATCAATGGAGTGAGAGTGACAACGTTACTTCTGTACCATTCCTTTGTGTGTTCTGGGCCAAACCTTTCTCGACTTTGCATGCAACAGCAGAGCTTTGCTGCTCTCGGAGGTCAGAGGTAAACATCCTGCAACGTTGTAGGTTAACGAATAGCTGCAACTCACAAGGAGGACTTTAGGCAGACCAGACAATGCTGGGGAACTATCTTTATGAGCTCTCTGTAGAAGTTCAACTCTCTTAATGACAACAACAACCCAGCGCTTGACAACAGTAACTCGATATAGCCATCTGAATTGAGTCAGTTCTTTTTTGAAAATCTGGGGCGGCATGACTTGGTCTTCACTGGAAACATACCTAAAGACCATCACAGTAAGAGGGAACTTGGTTTTTATGATGTGTGGGACTTCATACAGACTGTAGGCTAGCCACCTGTTGTTCTGCATATTGTGTAATGGCACCTGAGAAGAACTGAGAGCATGCTCAACTCAACCGATTGTTTGATTTTGTTTAGGAGTTTCTTGGCTTTTGTAAAGTGATTCTATTAGGCCTTGGCAGTGAGTAGTTGGCTCTTGTGACACTTATATGAGGAGTTGTGAAAATCCTTGATCAGTTCTTTTTTCATAGTCGCCACTCCAACGCCCATCTCTTGCCAAGGTTCGCGTTGCCATAACTGGATCTTCTCACACCTTTTGCAGCTTCTCAAAGAATTTCGTTGTGCACAGTCAGAACGTCTGCTACTATTTTCCTGCTAGCCGCTGCTTCCACATCTCAGTCACAATGTTTTTGCTTTCTACCAACAAGGTATGGAAAATTTTATTGAACGTTGGAAAGACGTTATAAACAACAAGGGTGAATATATTATAGATTAATTAGTTGTTATTGTTTTTATTAAAGCTTTTAAAGTTAAATTTAAGAAACGACCGGCACTTAGTTGCCAACCCAATACTTCAAATGGTTTTTAAATGAAGGAATGTCAAGAAAATGATCAAATTTGTCTTGAACACCCTGTATTAATAGTTAGATCATATATAACACACTTACAATCTCAAGGGTTCTTTATGCTAACTTTGGTGAATATTTTACTAATAGTTTTGGAGAATATAAGTGTTTGTTTTTAGTATTAGCAATATCAGTTGTATTAGAATTTTGATAACCCATTATGACACATTTGGTGTCCCAAGGATATTTCATGCTGAATTTGATGTAATTCTTTGATTTATTTTGTCTGTTTTATAGCATATCAACCCTTTGGGGATTATTTAATGCTGAAACAATACCTATTGTAAATGATTAGTTGAACACCAGTTGATACTTTTACCCAAGCCGCAATGCAATTTTTTTTACAAAAATTAGCAAAATAACAAAAAGAAATCCTTTCGTAGAGCAGATTTTTAACAGACTGATCATAATCTATATAATAAAAGTAAACTGATAAGGATATGATAGATGTATAATGTGAGTCTTAAAGGCAGGTTTAGATCTGATGACCTCAGAGGATAATTAAATCTAAAGAGTATAGAAAGATGTGTGCTAAACAGGAGCCTTCGATAGTATAGCCGCATTGAAAGAATGGATAAGAGTTCTTGAGTTAGATGTAGAACAGTTGAGGTAGCACGTTGAGTTTACAGGGGTAGGCAAGAGGCTAAGGAAAAAAATGGGAGTAAGTAATAAAAATAAGTAATAATAATAAAAGGGGATAAATAAAGACCTGGCCAGAGATATGGAAATAAAGACCTGGCCAGAGATATGGAAATAAAGATCTGGCTAGAGATATGGAAATAAAGATCTATCCATAGATATGGAAATACAGACCTGGCCAGAGATATGGAAATACAGACCTGGCCAGAGATATGGAAATACAGACCTGGCCAGAGATATGGAAATACAGACCTGGCCAGAGATATGGAAATACAGACCTGGCCAGAGATATGGAAATAAAGACCTGGCCAGAGATATGGAAATAAAGACCTGGCCAGAGATATGGAAATAAAGACCTGGCCAGAGATATGGAAATACAGACCTGGCCAGAGATATGGAAATACAGACCTGGCCAGAGATATGGAAATAAAGACCTGGCCAGAGATATGGAAATAAAGACCTGGCCAGAGATATCGAAATACAGACCTGGCCAGAGATATGGAAATAAAGACCTGACTAGAGATATGGAAATAAAGACCTGGCTAGAGATATGGAAATAAAGACCTAAATAAACATAACAGGGGGAGAGTGTGAGTTGTCTTCCATTTTCTTATTGATTAGTTTAATTTCAATGATTTTAAGTAAAGAATAGGAATTAAATTGTGAAGTGTATATACTCAGCGGGTGAATCCTTCTAGTTATAAATAAATGTATTGACTATAGTCAAGGGTGACCCTAATGCTCTATTCATTGGCTTCTACACTGAGATGTGGGGGAGAGCGCAACAACTTTTCCCTGCATCTCTCCACTTACCTTGGATTTTCACCTTATACTGCTGCATGGTTCGCAAGGAAGCATCAAGTACCATTTTTTAAAATCTTTGGTATTACTCGATCAAGGATTGATCCTCAGTGGCCTGGCTCATTAGCGAACACTTTGACAATTAGGCCATAATCATAAAAAAGGATATCTCACAAAAGTTTGTGCCTCTTTCTTTGTAACCATCTTTTCTACACTGCTTTCTTGGATGGAAGACATTTCCTGATAATTTCCACTATCTGAAAAAAGAAAAAAAAAGGATATTGCATCAAGAGTAGAACACTTATCTTAATAGCTTGTTATTTTAAAATTATTTTTTTAGCTTATTAAAGAGAGAAATAAAGAGAAGGAGAGAGGGATAAAGAACAGGGAAGAGGGATAAAGAGCAGAGGGGAGAGAGCAAAAAAGAGGCGAGGGGAGAGAGGAAAAAAGAGGCGAGGGGAGAGAGGAAAAAAGAAGAGAGGGGAGAGAGGAAAAAAGAAGAGAGGGGAGAGAGGAAAAAAGAAGAGAGGGGAGAGAGGAAAAAAGAGGAAAGGGGAGAGAGGAAAAAAGAGGAAAGGGGAGAGAGGAAAAAGAGGAAAGGGGAGAGAGGAAAAAGAGGAAAGGGGAGAAAGGAAAAAAGAGGAGAGGGGAGAGAGGAAAAAAGAGGAGAGGGGAGAGAGGAAAAAAGAGGAGAGGGGAGTGGAAAAAAGAGGAGAGGGGAGTGGAAAAAGAGGAGAGGGGAGTGGAAAAAAGAGGAGAGGGGAGTGGAAAAAAGAGGAGAGGGGAGTGGAAAAAGAGGAGAGGGGAGTGGGAAAAAGAGGAAAGAGAGAAAAAGAGGAGAGGGGAGAGAGAAAAAGAGGAGAGGGGAGTGGGAAAAAGAGGAGAGGGGAGTGGGAAAAAGAGGAGAGGGGAGTGGGAAAAAGAGGAGAGGGGAGTGGGAAAAGGAGGAGAGGGAAGTGGGAAAAAGAGGAGAGGGGAGTGGGAAAAAGAGGAGAGGGAAGTGGGAAAAAGAGGAGAGGGGAGTGGGAAAAAGAGGAGAGGGAGTGGGAAAAAGAGGAGAGGGGAGTGAGAAAAAAGAGGAGAGGGGAGTGAGAAAAAAGAGGAGAGAGAGAAAAAGAGGAGAGGGGAGAGAGAAAAAGAGGAGAGGGGAGAGAGAAAAAGAGGAGAGGGGAGTGGGAAAAGAGGAGAGGGGAGAGGGAAAAAGAGGAGAGGGGAGAGAGAAAAAGAGGAGAGGGGAGAGAGAAAAAGAGGGGGAGAGAGAAAAAAAGGGGGAGAGAGAAAAAAAGGGGGAGAGAGAAAAAAAGGGAGGGGAGGGGAAAAAGAGAGGGCAGAGAAAAAAGAGAAGGGAGAGAAAAAAGAGAAGGGAGAGAAAAAAGAGAAGGGAGTGAGAAAAAGAGAGGGGGGGAAGAGAGGGCAAGAGAAAAAGAGGGAGTGAGAAAAAGAGAGGGGGGGGGAAGAGAGGGGAAGAGAAAAAGAGAGAGAAAGAAAGAGAAAAAGAGAGAGAAAGAAAGAGAAAAAGAGAGAGAAAGAAATAGAAAAAGAGAGAGAAAGAAAGAGAAAAAGAGAGAGAAAGAAAGAGAAAAAGAGAGAGAAAGAAAGATAAAAAGAGAGAGAAATAAAGATAAAAAGAGGGAGAGAGAAAGAAAGAGATAAGGAGAGCGAAAGAGTTCATGAAAGTAAAAGAAAAAAAAATAGAATGAGAGAAAGAGAGAGTGTGAAAAAGAAAAAGAAAGGGAGAAAAGCAAAAGGCTGTTTTAAAAAACTTACTCTCTAAATCATAAGGAACAGCTCGACAATAAACAATCAAATCAGAAAATTCCTGAGCAATTCGTTGTGTTCTCTCTAATTGCTGTCCATGAGTTACCTGCACAAGACAAAGGTGAATAATAATAAAAAAAAAACTATATACATTTGAATTAGGAATAAACACAACATACAGTGATAACATTATAAGTTATAAATAATTAAAAAAAGATCTCCTCTCTCAAACCAAAAAACCTTTATATAAATTTTATAACTTAATATTTATCTATCTATATATATATATATATCTATATATATATGTCAATATCTGTGTGTTCCCTATAGAAAGAAAGGTTAGAGAATCTACTAAAAACCAACAAACTAAAATTGTATTCATATGTAAAATTTTCCAGAGAAGACAATGGAAATGGCCCCAAATCTCCATATTTCAGGGATCTACAAGTGTACATCATAAGTGCACTGGTAGGTTGAGAGAGAACTAATTTGTGTGCAAGAAGTGTAAGACAATGGAAATGGATGAGAACCCAGATGTGGAGAAAGTATATCTGGTTGGTGAAGCTATTGAGAAGTTTTATTACCTTGGTGATACCATTGGAGCACAGATTGGAGAAGGTGCTAGTATGATTGCAAGAATTAGGAGTAGACAGAATAAGTTCAGAGAACTTCTGCCATTACTAACCAACAGAGTGTTACCACTGTCAACCAAGGGAAGAGTATGTCAGGCATGTGTATGTAGATGTATGGTGGCCATTGAGAGTTGAGGACGTGCGTTGCATGGAGAGAAATAATATGGAAATGATACGATGGATTCGTAATGTGAGTCTTAAAGACAGGCTTAGTTCTGATGACCTCAGAGGAAGATTAAATCTGGACACACTTCAATCGTATGGCTAAGTTGAAAGAATTGATGAGAGGCTAATAGATGTAGAACAGTTGATTTTGATTCTATAAAATGTCTAAAATTTAAGGGGTCTTAAGAAGAAATTGAAATTCAGGGAATCTTTCTTAATTGCTGTCTAATGACTATGGATCAAATTCAATATATTTGAATTTTCACACAAGAAGTTGTGCTCATATTATGCCCCCTAAAACCTCTTTAAAATATTCCAAAGAAACTGAAATTTGGGGAATATTTATTAATTGATGACTAATACCTCTTGTAAAAATTTCACAAAAATCGGAAGTATCTGAATTGAAGGGCTTCCACACTCTTTTTACTACCTTTGCATTAAACTAAATTAAAATATAGTTCACATTTTGACTCCTTACGCCTAGCAGCTGTGTGGTCAAATTCATAATAATCAGTAAATTAGTTTAGGATTGAATCCTGTACATACAAACATATACACACGCACCTAACTTTATACACACAGAGATGTTACTGATGTCTTTCCCTCCGTGAATTAAGTGTTAGTATATCACGGATATATAATATTGGGATTTGAACAATAAAGAATAATTATCCCCCGACACCTTGTCATAAAATAATCTCGTTCAAAGTTTAGACTTTGATCGATTTTATTTGGGAAACTAAGATTAAAGTAAAATCATGCTTGCAAAACTTACATTTGTTAACCATTCATAGAAATATCAGTTGCGTCAAATACTGTTTAGCAAGAAGTCATAATGGACTGCAATTTAGATATCCCTCTTAAACAATTACCTGACACCAATAACTACTTTATATCGTTGTTTGTCTTTGGAAAGATTCACAGTTACGAAGCATACTCTGCTTATTTATATAATAAAGTTAAAACGGTATATTTCTCGTTTTTTTATATTGATAGCTTCCGTTGTACAATACCAATATTTCATTCTGAATAGCCATTTACATTTTCTTAACGTTAATCCATGTTGTTAAAAAGAATAAAATGTAATCTAATATAATATTGTTCTTTATAATGAATTGTTGAGATGTAGAACCATACGTTGACCCCCCCCCCCCCCTCAATAATCGCTGACCACAACGCTTGTGTGCCGTGGTTTTCTTCTTTATCTTCTGGCCGTGTCATCTTATTGATCGCCAAAAGCGCGAGCACTGGTTTACAAGTATGCAAAAAGAAAAACAATGCAGACTCACAAGAGAGAACACAAACTCCAATACACTGTGTATAAATCAGTTGTGCTTTGAGTGTGTGAGATACCGTCAGTGTGGAAAAAAAAAGGACTCCCAAACGTTGTCTGTTGATAGCTCTCTGCGAAGCATAATTGCTGTCAGGTTGAAGTCAGCTTATCTCGGGTCTGCGCCAATCTGCAATCTCCCTCGGGTTTAACCCAATCTGCCCGAGGATCAAACCTCCTTGAACCGCCAACAGCCACAAAATAAAACTATCGCAAACTGCCCTTACTCTTCAATATATTTACTTCGACTGAAAATCCTAAATGCCTGGTCTTTGAACCCGGAGTGACTGATAAGCGGAAAGTGACTCACCATCTCAACCACTCCCAGCTGACTACCCGGAAATTGATCACCAACTGTGAGACATCTTCCTGTCTCGAGAGTTCTAAAAGATTTTGGCAGCTACCCATTAATCTTTTTTTTACTCATCTCACTTCCGATAGCTTTTCCTTTTCTGGTGAATCATTTCCTCCCATTGTCTGGGATCTTGGCTCTGGGGAGTGGGGTGGCGGAGACGCCCATAGTATCACAAAGACAGTAGATGAGAAAATAATGACTTAACCAAACGAAAAAAACAAAAAACAACAACATTGTGTTGCATGTGCTCTCTGACAGCAGAGTTGAAAAAAGAAATTTTAAATTGATTCTTTTTTATAAAGAAAATTCTATTAGAATAATAGTTCCTCATCAATTGTCATCATATTCGATTTAACGTCCATTTTACATGTTGGCATATGTTGAATGGCTTTTAGAAATTGACTTACAAAACTAAACTATCTCTGCTAGGTCTTTATTTATCCCTCTTTCTCTCAAATCTATCATTATCACTTCCTCCCACATTTTCCTTGGCCTTTCTCTGTGAACTGAACCTTCTACCTAAACTGTTCTACATCTAGAACTCAACCATTCTTTCAATATGGCCATACCATCGAAGTCTGCTCTTCTGCACACAACTCTCTATACTGTCCAGATTTTATAGCTCTTTAAGGTTCACATTACACATCCATTGTATCATTCTCATATATCCTCAACCCTCACTGACCATGTTTAACTTCCATACATACTGCGTACACATGCCTGATAGACTGTTCTCTTAGCCGACAGTGGTAACGCTCTGCTGGTTAGTAATGGCAGAAGTTCCCTGAACCTACTCTATTCACTCTTAACTCTTGCAATCACACTATCACTTTACCATGGCAGTACATATTCAGTGTTGGTGTATAACACGTGCTTTGGATTTGACGTTGTGGTATCAACTGTTGCTACATTCTTACATAGTGATATTATCTTCTAAGAATCTATATAATAATATGCTAAGACATTCAATGTTCGTACATACGTTATTACCTTTCGTACACATTAAAAAAATGAGATTGTTCGATCAGTAAAGATGGTGATTAATCTGATGTCGCTAAGGTAAACAATTCCAACTTTACTCTTTTGGAATGAATTGTTTCAAAATTAAATTATGTCATCCCGTCGACTAAAACGGTACAATTTTAAATAGATACATTTCAACAAGTGACATTCATTTGATTGATTTGAAGAATATTTATCTAACAATTATTTTATGGTAAGACGACAGAGAATATTTATTGTTTTTAAGAAAAATTAAATTGCTACAATTTTAAATGAATAAAAAAAGAGACACATTAGTTTTATTTATTTAAGAATATTTAGCTGACAATGACAATTATTTTTATGAAAGAAGAAAGAGTCATTTCATCTTAATAGTAATAGAAATATTATTATTAACAGTAAATTATACAGATTGATGTAGAAAGCACCGTGGAATTTATAATATTGCTATTGTTATGTATGTGATTCTTACTGATGGTAAAAAGAAATGAGACACCATACCCGTTTGTTGGCATTGACAATGCATTTGTTGATGGATGCAATCCAATCACTGAGATCAGAATCACTCTCTGCGGCCACTTCCAGAGGAAAGGGTTGATTTGTACTGTAGATTTTAAACACAAATTGTTTATTCGGATGACCACTGACCTTTTCTGTAAAGAAAGCAAAAAAAAATATTGACCATACAAACATGAAAACACATAAAAATTAATTTTATCTAACTCATCGGATTATTTGAACATGCATTATCTTATAGCTTAGTCTTGTGATAGACTTCAGCTAAGTCGATAATGATGCAACCATCGTTGGAAATGACTGTCACCTTACAGGTCCAAAATGAGATATGTGAAAAATTAAATAAGAGAATTTCAATAACGAGTGTGTGGTAGTTAGATTTTTTTCTTATATAAGTGTCTATAATAAAGACCAATGTGTATTATACACACACACACATACATACATACATATATATATATATATATATATATAGGGCTTTACAGAAATGAGCACACTCCTGGAGCACACTCCTTTTCGTTGCAGCCAAGGAGCAGAGAACTCATTTTTTATCCAGCAGTGAGGAAGCAAGTAAATAGGGACTTATTTGAAAATAATGTTCGAAATGTGTTGAATAGTTATTTTAGGAGCAGATGGAGCAGGGGGAAAAGCGGCTCCTACTTTTTTAGGAGCAGGAGTTGCTCCCAAACTAGTGGAGTGAGTAAAGCCCTTCATATATATCTATAATTACTTATTTATCAATAATGTTACAGAAGATCAGATCAAATCAACATGGTACCATAGGTTTCAAGCCAGGAGTGGACTCAGATTGAAAAATAGTGTTTATTTTTATAGTTTATTTATAAATAAATCGCTACCCAGTTTTTAAAAGACTTTCAAGTTTAAGATGTTTTCTTATTTCATTTTTGAAACTCCACCGATTGATGTGTCATTTTATAGGAATATTAGTGCGAACACTGGCGAAGGATAACTTTTTTGTTTTGTTATTTTTGACAGCGAGTGTACACTGTATAAGAAGAATTAGCTTAGAAGGAAGTGATGACAATGTAATTGGTACAGGTATTAGAAGAGAAAGTAGTGACAATGATGTGCCCGCTAGAAGTTGAAGCTCTCCACAACACAGTAAACACATTAATATTCAGTAAAATAAAAAATTAATTACATATATTTTCAGACCACCGTCTTTGTGTTTTTAATAACCGGTTATGATGAAGATCTAGCTGTAGGTAGATTGAAACAACTCAACAAATACTCCGCTGAGATGATGACGAAGTACTTTGCCATTGAAGAAGCTGCACCCGATAAAAATAAGAAAGCCCCGACCAACAGAGAAGTCCTTTCTCAAAGAAATATCAACATGGAACACTGCGTTTGACGATTATTTACTTTCATATGCAGTGCGTATGACTTATTAAAATAAGCATGCAACACTAACACATTTACTGTCTAACACGTTTCACAGAGTTAAAGTTGTAAACATTTTTCCTCCTCATAACAAATCGTTCTGTGGTTTTTAGGTAATAATAATAAAGTTAAGAATTATTTATTTATATAAATATATACTAGCAGGATTACCCAGCATTGTCTGTGTGTTATATAAATACTAGAAGAATACCCGTCCCCGGACGATAAGATGAATTCCTGAAACGTAACAATTTTTACACCGCTTTTATGTCCCCGTACGAAGATTAAAATCAAGATTTAATGTTACCAAAACTTTGTGTAGAATCTTTATTCCAATTTTTATAAAAATCCATTACATGATTTTGATTCTAGAAAATATTTAAAAGTAAAGTCTTAAGAAATTGAAATTCAGGGAATATTGTTTAATTGGCGTCTAATGACTATGGATCAAATTTAATGCAAATCTGATATATTTGAATTTTCAAATTCTACAATGAAACTAAAATTTGGGATTTCAGATTTGCATTAAATTTGATCCATAGTCATTGGACACAAATCAAGCAAGATTCTCTGAATATCAATTTCTCAGACCCCCTTAAGTTTAAGTTTTGAATTTTATACATTTTGATCAAAGTTGGAATAATTCATTTTACCCATTCTAGGACTGGTATTCTTCTAGTAAATTATATAAAATTTTTTTTTATATAATTATAATAAAATTTGTAGAAGAAAATCTCGCTTGCAGCTATCTAAATAAATTACATCCAACTTGCAACAAAGAAAAATGTGATTTGGATGTTTTATATCTAACGGTTTGGTAACATCTGAAAGATAACAACTCTATGTCTTTCTTTCCCGATCTATTTAATAAAGGCTTTTTCAAAATGTACATAAAAAATTATATTTGTATAAACTTTTACTTTTGAATGGCAAAAGCTGATGAGCCGTTGTTCAAAACAACGAGATACTATGAGCAGGCTGATTTTGAGTCCATCAGAGATCACATCAACGACGCCCCATGGAGGGAAACCTTCTCACTACCTGCTGATCAGTGTGCAAATGAGTTAACCGAATGGGTCAAAGCAGGCATTGAAGCCTATGTCCCCATGCAAAAATTCTCCAGCAAGTCCCACTCTCTTCAATGGTTCACCTCGAAATGTGCAGCTGCCATTGCTGAGAGGCAGCAAACATTCCGTAAATTTGGCCGCCATAAGTCAACTTCTAACAGACAGAAATTTATAGAGCCAAGAAATAATTGTAAGGCCGTGATAGATGAAGCAAAGAGAAGGTATACAGAGATAACTAAAAAACACATTCAGTCACAGAAACTAGGTACTCGGGATTTCTACAATAGTGTGGTGAACAATGGTCAATCAACGATTTCCCCACTATTAAACCACAATGATGTTGTTTGCATGGCAACTGATAAGGCTGAACTACTTGCCCAGCGTTTCGATTCAAACTCCACTTTGGACTCAGAAAACCACCCTCTCCCTAAATTCCCATTGCAGACTGAAGCCATACTTGAAAACCTGGTCATCACCGCATCCCAGGTCATGGACATCATAAAAAATCTTGACACCTCCAAAGCTTGTGGGTCTGATCTTATACCTGTAATTGTAATAAAGAAATGCTCTGCTGCACTGGCCCCTATCCTCTCCAACAAATGTCTAGCTGAATTTTGCTTCCCCAATAGCTCGAAAATTGCTTCAAGAATTCTGAGGATAAAACTGATCCTCAGAACTACTGCCCAATCAGTCTACTCCCGATCTTTGCTAAAATCTTTGAATCTAGCGATAGTCGGGCACTTAATTAATACTAAACTTCTTTCTGACTGCCAGTATGGATTTAGACAAGCACAATCTACTGCGGACATCCTAACGGTAATCTCTGAATGCATATATCATACACTGGACAAAGCAGGTGACGCTATGGCAGTAGTGCTTGATATATCCAAGGCCTTAGACAAGGTATAACATAAAGGGATTCTCCTAAAAATACGCTCATATGGTATTACATGACAAATATTACTGGGCAAATATTTAATATAATTAGATCCTTCCCAAAAGAAACATCCAGGTTGCCCTCGATGGCCGTTCATCTAAGCAACATGACATAAATGCTGGTGTACCCCAGGGATCTATCCTTGGACTTTTATTGTTCCTAATTTTCATAAATGATCTCCCTGATAGCATTGAGTCTGAGATTGGAATATTTGCTGACGACACCACGCTTTATTCTCGTCACGTGGGCAAAACGGATGTGATCATATCCGAGGCAATGGCTGAATCCTTAGAAAATGACCTCCAGGCTCTAGTGGAATAGGGTCATAAATGGTAGGTAACTTTTAATGCCGCAAAGACAAAGCTCCTTTCCTTCAATAACTACAAGAACCCTCTTCAACCACCGATTGTCATGGGAAATAACACCCTACCTTAACGTTCAACATTAAAATTCCCCGGCCTAACCTTCACAGGTAACATGAATTGGAACAAATACATTGAAGACATTGCCAAGACTGCAGCAAAGAAGGTGGGCTCCCTCTACCATGCTAGTAAACTCCTCACACCTGACATTATCCTGTATCTCTACAAAGCCACCATCCGCCCATGCATGGAGTATTGTTGCCACATCTGGGCTGGTGCATCATCCACTAGTCTCTCCCTCTTAGACAAGGTCTAAAAAAGAATCGCCAACTTAATAGGTCCCTCACTATCCACCAAGCTCCAGCCCCTGTCCCATCAACGCAATGTTGCATCCCTGTGCTTGTTTTACAAATACTTCAATGGATTGTGCACCGATGAATTAGTTGCTATGGTGCCCCCACAACGTAAATACACTAGACCAACTCGACAATCAGCTAAATCCCATCCATTCACTGTGAAGGTCCCCAGATGCCGGAAAGCTTTCTACTCCAAAAGCTTCTTTCCTCGTGCTGCCGGCTTCTGAAACTCTCTCCCTGCTCCCACTGTACCAACATGCAGAAGTTTAAAACTAATGTAAACAGACATCTCGCTACACAGCTCCCAACTTGGGGTGACATCCAAAACCTACACTCTAATTCTCAGTAACCCCTTACGTCTACAGTGGCAGCCTGCCTTGTTTGGGGTGAAATATGTTAAAAAAATTTTTTTTAAATGAATTCTTACATATGTTTTTTTGGTCTAAATATTCTAGTTTTGGAGTTTTAGCTGAACACATGTACAAACAAGTGAATGTCTTATTTTTATATGTAGATATATTGATTCTTATATTTATTTTATGCTGTTAAAAATACTTTCATGAACACGGCAGATTGTCTAAATTTAAAAAGTTTTTTTTATTAGAAGTTGCCCCTTTTTTATACTAGCTGAAGTTCTTGTCTATGTCGAGTTTCTAAACTTTTCATGAATTTTATAGTCAAGAATAGAAGTTAAGAACACCTATTAAATATTTTTCATCCATTTTTTTTATTAAAAAAAGTTATTCAGGTTTATGATGATGATTGATATCAGCTAGGAAATAACTGTGATGCTAGAGCAAAGAAAAAAAAAGTGGTGCCTCATTAGTAAAAAAAACCTAAGAAAAAACAAAAAAAAACAAAACCCAGATCTGATAGGATTTGATTTCAGCTGTGCCGATTTCCATAGTCTGCAGTGGTATTTGTTATACAAGTCATTTGCTTTTATGTAATAATAATATGTGTGCTTACCAACAAGACAATTTTGTATGTCTATTGAACCTTTTTGTAAAGCACCAAGCACTGTAGACTCTCCAGAATCTTCAGCGATTTCAATTTCTTCGACATAACCAGCAGGAAACCAATGTTGCTTGATGATTCCATAATCTCCTCTCCACCTATTTAACAGGGAAACATTGAATCAGAAATATTAGAGACTTTGGTTGAAAAATGGAAGGAAAATGAATGTTAGGATAAATATAATTTAAAAAAAAAAAAGGCAAACTTATAGAACTCGTTAAATACTTAGTTTGTCGGTAATTAAACAAAAACAAACAAACAGAGCTTTTTATCTGTTTTTGCACGTTTAAGAAATAAAGTTTTTTTGTATATCTTCACCGATGTATTCAATTTAACGACAGGTTGTAATGAGCAAAGCCGATCTCCCCGAAGTAACCGACAAAGAATCGCCTGTGTTATATATAAAAGCCTCAAAGTAAAAAGTATAGATGCAGTGAGGGTGATTTGAACTGTCGACCTAAGGGTTACAAATGATTCGTCATTTGTAGTTCTGTATAAGGTGGATAGTTTGGTAATTCAGGAGAGAAAACCGAGAATGTCTCTAGCATCCGGGGCAGTTCGTTGAGAGATTTAGCGATAGCAGGTGTTATTTTATTATTCGAAGTGGTGTCGCTGGGAGACATACAGCTTTTGGCCATTGTACAACTAACATGAAGTGAAAATCCAGAAGTCAGAATATGTGAAGTATCCTGTTAAAACTTTCTCACTACACGGGTAAAACAGGGTAAAGCGGAAATTAGTATCAAAGATCAGGTAGACTGAATTCGATTTTTGAACATTGCATTGACCGAGGACAGAATAGACTAAGAACAGATACTACACTTTCTTCCTTGCCAAAAGGCCAAAGATATGATTATTAATTATTTTATTTATCTACCTCTCACAGTGGTAAGATGTGACACAAGGTCGGGAAAGTGGGATTTGATAAACCAGCGCCCAAGAAGGTGAGCACTCTGACTAGCAAAAATAGCCTGGGCAGCCCCGTCAGCATTCCCCGGTAGGGGCGCCTCAGGCAGTAAGCAATAAACTTACTCCTCCCCAAAGAGGGGAGGCAAAGCCTGGGAGGGTGGACCTCCTAGAACTGCACAGGACAAACCCATAGACTGACGGAAATCAAGACCCGAAGGCCAAGACGATACCGGTCTATGGGGTGCAGTATCCATCGGGACAGATACTACACTTTGATCTTGGCCAAGAAATTCACCTAGATAAATAAATAAAAAGACAGAATTCTTAATAAAGGTTTTCAAGGCAAAAAGAAGTTTGGAAGTTTAACATTTAGAAAAACTTTCATGTCATTTCATGTATTAACATATTTATAAAATGTACAATATCTACACATGATATAATCATGGGGAAGGGAATAAGACATATACAGTGATTAAAATGAAATTCGTTTGTCCATTTTATAAAGAAATCATTGTTTAAAATGCTCAAGTGAACTATCATCATCATCTTCGGTTTAATATCTCCGTTTTACATGCTGGCATGTGTTGGACGGCTTTAAGAAATTAACTTAAAGACTAAAGTCAATAGGCATCTCCTGTCTTTGCGTTGTAGAAAGTAGATCTTGGGTTTACTTCCGGCAGCCTCGTAACTTTTGCTCCACTTATTTTGTCCTTAAGTCTTCACATTCCATGAGTGATGTTTCTAACAAAGGGAGACGAATTGCTGTTTTCTGGGTCGGAATCTATCCATCTAGCACTTATTGTTGGCTAGTTTTTGATCTTGAAGTAGTATTTAAAAGTTATTTTTAGCTCCTTACATCAAGTGGTTTCATGCCTTGTCTGGAGCGACTTCCATAAAAAAAAAATCATGTTTTGTTCTTGTTAGCTTTTTACATCAAGTGGTTTCATGCCTTGTCTTGAGCGATTTCCATAACAAAAGTTTATAATACCTTTACTGTTGGACAATTTGTTATGAAATTTGACAGAATGGGTTGAAAGACTTTGTTCTTTAATAAAAGTGTTTGAAAGAATGCAGTGTGTCTGCAGCCAACAACCGATGCAGTGTCTCTGCAGCCAACAACCGATCCAGTGTCTCTACAGCCAACAACCGATGCAGACAGTTTGTTCCATGCTTCAGCAAATCTTAGCGTGAAAAAAATGTTTCTGAAAGTCATAGCTGTGTTGTTTTCCTTATTTTATAGGTATGTCCACATGTGTTAGACGCATGGACATCAAAAAGTTGCTCAGGGTTGCTGTTTGCGGCAAGATAGTTAATACATTTGTAAGTGCTGCTCAAGTCAGTTACTTGATGCCAGATCTTCAATGAATCCAAACTCAGGGAAACAAGGTGTTTAGAGTATGGCAGGTGTTTGATGAAGGGTATTCATGCATGGCTCTGGTGATCAATGTTCTGAGCAAGATAGGGTTACCAGACTGATGATACGAATTCTAAGTGTGGTCGCACCACAGCTGCATACAGTTTTAAAAAGAAGGCTGGAGAGCGGCTAACAAATGCCTTGCTGAGTGATGCCAAGTCACCCTCGGCCTTCTTGATAATTTTAGAGATGCGCTTTGTCCAATGGAAATCGCTGCTGACAGTAATTCCCAGATCACATTCACAAACGACTTCCTGATATTATGAACTCTTTTCTGGGTTATTTAATGTCAAAACACAACACCAAAACTAAATTGAAGACAAATAGACTGAATTTGTATTATTTTGATTATTCAAAGAAGACCTAGAGAAACCATCAGGCATGACCATATACAGTGACAGATGGTGACGGTGGACTCCCATGACCGTGTTCACTGGAGACAATGTATAAAGAACGCCAGACAACTTTGAAAGTCTGACGAAGGGAACACAAATGTTAAACCAGGATAGTGAGTGAGTGATTAATACTACTGTTCTTATCTTGGATGCTATTCACACAACGTTTCGGCTGATGTAACCTTCGACTTTCTTCAGGTGCAAGATGAGAACAGTAGTCCAATAATCCAAATAATCAATCTTCATCTAAAAAATTCTGAAAAATAGACGGTAGTTTATTTGTACTGAATGGATTGCAAAAAAGGATTGTGAATTTTATTAACGATTACATGAGTGGCATCACCCTGTAATATCAATACTTTGTATCAGAAATATCTTCAGATACTTTGCTATTAATTGGTTTGCGTAATTCATGGTCTGCATTGATAACCCTTACGTCACTCATGTTGTTCTGACATAAAGAGAATTGAAGGAAAATAGAAACATACCATCCTCCTTCTTGTTTATTAACGTTTGTGACAATGCAGCCTTTTCTGAGCGACAATTCATCAGGACGATTCGCATTGTAGTCCCGTATGGCTTTAACTTTTACCTACAATTAAGAAAAGAACCAATACATTCGTAACTTTTTCATTTTTATAAAATTATCAAAGCCAGTTTTATTAATTATTTCTGATATATATATATTTTTGAATAATCAATTATTGATTTTTATGATGACATTAGAATTTAGGATCAAGAGAACAATAGGGACCCCAGATCATTAACACAAAACGCAGGACATATTTTGGAATCACCGGTTGACCTCGCAATACACGTGGTCTCTATTTACAAAACACTTGTAAATAGATCTTTTATTTATGTTAATAAATGCAGTATATTTCGGAATTTTTTTTTTCTTTTAACATGTTAATATTTATTTTAAGGCAGAGAGTTCATAAATAAAACAAATAAAATATTAACATGTTTTCTTTTAAAACATGTTTTTGTGTCACTATTTACTTGCCTCCCCACGAGGGCAGAAATGGGGGGGGGGTATGAAATATTTATCACCGTACTTAAGTAATCTTTCGTTTTGTAGGGAAAAATCAAGCTTCCCAAAAAGGGGCACTCTGGATCTTACCTCAGTTTAGAAGGATTTTTCCATACTACACATTGCTCCTAGCCTGAGGAGGCAAAACGGATGATTACGCAAGTTATTTTAATAAATAAACGAAATATATACGCTTTTTAAAAAATCGGCTGACTTGTAATCTTTCGTTTTGCCTCCCCACGAGGGCGGAGTTAGACTTCAAAAATCAGTTTCTAAACGGAAGCAATTTAAAGTTTATGAAGTTTCTGTCCTTTTTTTTCTGTAAGCAACAATTATAAACAAATAAATAAAACTTCGCTAGTTACTCGCCTCCCTACGAAAAGAAAAAAAAGTATCCACTTTTTCTTAAAATACACAACACGAAATATAGAATTGCATTTAAAATTTGTTTTTTATTTAGTAAATAAAAGTAAAAAAAAAAATGATAAATTGTTTTGTTTATTGCAAAACGACAGATTACAAGTCAGCCGATTTTTAAAAAAGCGTATACATGTTAAAAGAAAAAAAACCCGAGTGTAAATAGTGACACAAAAACATGTTTTAAAAGAAAACATGTTAATATTTTATTTGTTTTATTTATGAACTCTCTGCCTTAAAATAAATATTAACATGTTAAAAGAAAAAAAAATTCCGAAATATACTGCATTTATTAACATAAATAAAAGATCTATTTACAAGTGTTTTGTAAATAGAGACCACGTGTATTGCGAGGTCAACCGGTGATTCCAAAATATGTCCCGCGTCTTGTGTTAATGATCTGGGGTCCCTATTGTTGTCTTGGTCCAGAATTTAAATATGAAATAATTTATTGATGATAAACTGCAAACTTTTGCAAGTATTTTAGACAATTGTCTAAAATAGTGTCCCATTTTTTTTTTTTTTAGATATAAAGGGAGATAACTGCAAGCTTTAAAATGTATTTCTTAACATGTGGAATATTTAGTATATGGAATAGGGGATAAACATGATAACAAACTAGTAAAACTAAAAACACATCATTAAAGTAGAATCAAGAACTTTTGGTCAATTCACACGACCGTAATAATTTGGTGTACAAAATGCATATTGTTCATGAATACATAAAAGCATTACAGCGAAGTAATTCTCATGTCGCTACCTCCACACAATCGTTTTGAAAAATAATTAAAATGTTAACTAAATATAATGGTTAAATTATTTTGTTATTAAATTAACAAATCATTTATTACAAATTAAGTTACCTCCCTTGTTTTGCATAATAATAAAAAAAATGGGACCCTATTTTGTAAATTGGCGATTCTATTTGTTAAAACAAATAATAAAGTCCATTACATATGAGGTAGAAGAATTGAAATCACAAGTGAACTTGAAAAATTCATTTTATTTCAATAAACGATGATATAAATGCTAATTTGTATAATTTAGACTACTACTTCAATGTTGGTCGTTATATTCACAGCGTTTCAGCTGATGTAACCTCTGACCTTTTACATATTTACATGACCTTTTCGAACTTAAGAATCTCCTATGTTGAATTTGATTAGAAGGTTCCCAAGTTCGAAAAGATGTACCAGAAGAAGGTTGGAGGTTATATTGGCCGAAACATTATAAATACAGCATCCAAAATGACAATGGAAGTCTGAATAATCCAAATTATCAATCCTCATCTCAAAAATTTTAAAAACATTGAATTAAAAAATTATTTTTGCCGACATTAATCAAACATTGAATTGTATAAATCAGCTTAGAGAGAAATTATGAGTAACATTTTGTCTTAGATTAAAAATAGAGGTGAGTACAATTTACAAAAGCAACAACAACAACAAAACATGTTATAAGAGTTATGATGCAAGAAATAACATGATACATCTATAAAAAAACAAGCAAAACATATTTACCATGTTTGATAGTATGTAAGACATGCTAAAAAGAAAATCTTTTCAGTGTAAAAAAAAAAGTAATCTTTATAAAGAAAAGCATCGTTTGTGTGTGTTTGAGTTTGTTAGAATATTGGGTTCTATTATTTCACAGCCCTGTATTAAACATATATCCTAAACATATCTATCATCAGAATGAATAATAGACACAACTAAAAACCAAGTACAATTAACACATTTATTTACGGTTGGCATATATAAAGAACAGCAACATAGCATCATACAAAACAAAGTATATAAGTTTCTACTCACGAGTAGCGGTAGTTTTCTACCATACAATGTAAAGATAGGATATCTGTAAAGGCCAAATATGTAGGGCATTCGTGGGAAACGTATGTTGTAATATATCCTCTGCTACACATTGACCCTTTTTGAGTAAAACTAAGGGGAAGAACCCAGCACCGGTGCATCTCAAGTAACGTTCCCTACATATTGTACATTTTATGGATTTGTTTATTCCATAAAACAATAACTACAAAAAGTTGATGCAGTTTAATTAAAGCATTGTATAATATATATAGACAATTTATAGAAGGCTATTTATTAATAATGTGGAAATATTCCTCGTAGATAGAAGGAGGACTGAAAACAGGATAGAGGTAAAAGTGATAAGTTTTTGTTCTGTTTAAAATTATTTATTTTTTTATAATAATTATTTTTTTATAAATCTTATTTGCTTTCAGTGTCACTTCGCTTACTAGAAATGTTAGTGTAGAGTCTGTATACGACAATATTTCGCCCCCCCCCTCCCCCCCCCCCCGATGTTATATTCCGTCCAACTCAAATCTCGTAGCATACAAAAATAGCGGCTGTCAAATTAGAAGGCAAGGTTTGCAGTGAACACACGCTCTGAGACAATAACTATTGTATATAATTATGAGCACATTGTTATCATACTCATAGCTGTAAGGGGGGCATTTTGGGTTCATACCTTTCCTAATTGTACTGGAATGTAATTGCATGCAACGAATCTGATAAATCTATGATTTATTTACATTTGTGAAGGTGTGGGGTTTAAGTGACATCAGATACAGTGTCATGTTAAATACATTCCTTTCAATTGCTGCCATGACTGGGTGTGCCAAATTTACACCAGGTACAAAATAGTTTTCTCTACTGTTGAATACATAAGAAAAAAAACCAGAATTATAATAGTAAAAATAAAATATTGTATCTAGTTAAAGCAAAAAAAAACCTGAAAGTCAATGCAGCTACCTTTTATTTTATAGTTTTTTAATTAAACTTTATTTTATTTAATTATAGTAATACAGTGGAATCCATTTATATTTCTAGATATATAAATACATTTAAAAAAAAAAAAATTTAATAGTAACTCATCTGTGTAGGAGAAAAATGCTGGGTATGGATTCTACCGATAAAGAGAAATTAAAAAGCTTTCAAAAAACTTTTTTTGATGGTCATGTGACAAAATATTATTTTTCTGTATTTGTTGAAATTAAAAAGCTTTCAAAAAACTTTCTTGATGGTCATGTGACAAAACATTTACTTTTCTATGTTTATTGAAACATTTTGTAGATTATTCAATTGAGAAGTTTTAATTTACTTTCTTTAGTTGTTTCAAATTTTCTTATATAAAAAAAAAATGAAATTTGAATTTATTTGTAAAAATATAAATTCTAAAAATAAATTAACTTTGAAACAATTGTAAAAGATTCTTGGTATGGCATTCTACTCTGATTAGCTAAAAGGTAACTATATATTTTTATTTATATATTGTCTATTAACAATATAAAACAGTCATCAAACAAATGACAGGCAATTCGAGACAACTATTTAAAATAAATATTGTTTCATAGTGAAAAGTTTATAAAAAATTGAAAAGATTGTAAACTTTATATATCTGGAGCATGTTCATGGTTGACAACCTCGATGATGATGGGACTCTTTATGCTTTTCTTAAAAAAAATGACTTCAAAGGTTAAATCTGTTCTCACTTGAGCAGCGGAAGATGCGAGGGTACTTTATTCTGGCATAACAGGAAGTAAAATCTATCTTTTGAGGAATTTTTCATCCTAGTGCCAAGTTGTGGTCTCTGCAGACACCTGCAGAAGTTGAACCATTGTCGTTTTTATCTCAACAGAAAAAAGCAGCATTCTCTGTCAATGTTTCCACTCCATGAACAGCCTGCCAGAGGAGGTCGTGACCACATACAGGTTCAAAGTAGTCTTGAACAAACATTCAGACTGTATAGAGATGATAATATCTTTTGTCTTTTTACATGGCTTGTTGCGCTTTGCTATTTTTTATGCCAATTTGAATAATTGGTTCATTATTATCAAAGAAATTGCTGTATTACTAACTAATATATATATATATATATATATATATATATAGATTACTTGTAAGTAGGTAGGAAACTTCCAGCAGAGTGCTCAATTAAATCAGTAAAGAGAATTAAGAGCTTAATATTTATTTATTAAACCAGAAATTACCACGACAGTTGAACCAGCGGTTTCGTACACTGAGGAATTGAATCTCAGGCACTCATCGACGGCTGCCGATGAGTGCCTGAGATCCAATTCCTCAGTGTACGAAACCGCTGGTTCAACTGTCGTGGTAATTTCTGGTTTAATAAATAAATATATATATATATATATATATATATATACTATGTATTACTATATTAATAGTTGTCAAAGATTTTTGTTTTTCAAAATTAAAAATTTATATATTAGATATATATCAGGTTAATATTAAATGTTCAAACATTTAATGATGCTGACTATTACCATTTTAATTAAGTATGGCATCTGGCAAACAAAGAAATTCAGGAGGCTCACAGTCACTGGGTATAGTTGGTCTTACTGTAACCTTGTGATAAATATGTGCATAAAAAATAATTGTATTTCTTTATTGTTTGTTGCAATGAATGAGTGAGTGAATGAGAGTTGTGGAGGTTTGGAGTTGACGAGAGTCAAAATCTCAGATTCTCTAGCCAGTTGCTTTCTAGTTAATATAACATTTTTGAACACCCACGCATCCTTTAAACTGGCATGTCGCCTATGCAACTTTCTATAACCATGCCTCACTCTAACTGGGTGTTAATTGTTATTTAGCAAACAGATATATTTCTTTTTGTTTGATGTAAGTGGTCTTCTTGTTTATGCTGTAGCTACAGGACGCAACCTTTTTTGTTTATCGAGGTGGCTTTCATTTTGTGCCGCGGCCGCTGGATGTTATTTTTCTGCCCACACAGGTGGCATCCCTCTCTCTCTCTCTTGCTATAGCCACCTGGATGTAATATGCCACCCCCAATGCAACCAATAAGGTCATCTTGCTGATGTATATTCAACACTCGTAACGGACTTCGGGATAGACAGAACGATAGAAATTTAAGAAGTCTCCTGTCACCGAGCTAGTTGACTAAACTATAAGCTAAACGTTGACAGAACAAAACGGTTGAATCTTTATAGAAAGACTTGTTTGGCGTACAGAGGTCTGGTGATGGGGTCAACTCATTGATTGTATGCCCCAAAGACTCAAGTATAAGTCCTAGTACTGAGAAATATTATGAGAAAGGGAGATAGTTTGAAGATAATCGATGCCCCCCCCCCTCCCCATTTGGATAAACCTCTGTGCACCACTGAGAGATTCATCTAGAGCCGACCTAAGTGACAATAACAAGCTAGAGTTCTGAACCTATAACTTGCACATGCCTCTCCGGTCTTGTTTATATAGCAAAAATACAGCACTGGCTAGTTTATTTCACAAGACATTAGGACGACTACAGCCACAATCTGAAAAGTGGCATCCGCACTCCAACCAGTCGCTGCTCCAAGTTGTAACGCTAAGTTTTATTTATTTTCTTCTGCTGGTTACCTGTGGAAACGTAAGCAAATCATACATGCAATCAAACATGGTAGCTATGGAAACGAGAGAAATATTTAAAAGTGTCAATGGTACATTGTGCATTTGCGTGCGATCCATGCAGCATTACATGAAAGTGAAGAGATTTTAGATGCAGCTGAAAGAAATGTGCAGTTTTCTTATTTTTTGAAGATTAAAAAAAATTTTAGCGAGCAAATAGAAGCATGCAATGGAGTAGATTTTCTTTTCAGTTCAAAACATACTGCAAAATCTCAAACAGCAAAGAGATAGAAAATAAATGCAAAAGAATGACATGCAAAATTTTGCAGGATAGAAAATTAGCATAACAGATGCATAAATAAAAAAAAGTACTCTTTGCATTTCATTTGTAAAGAAAAATATCTTGAAAGTCGAATATTATTGTTTTAAAGAAATAACTAGACTACCTATTGGGTCAGTATTTGTTATATATATTATTAAATATCTATGAAAACCTTTTGGATTTTTTAAATACTTTTATTTACAATATTCATTTGTAAACCAACACAGTGTTGAACATTGATGAAATATATCTGAATGAACTTAGCTTGCACATGTTGGGAAGCAAGATCATTAAAGTTTTATATTATTTGGATTATTCGGACTACTATCCTCATCTCATCTTGAATATTATTCTTGCAACGTTTTGGCCGATGTAATTTCTAATCTTCTTCAAGTGCATCTTGTCATAATCTGCAATCTGTTACACCACGTGTCCATCTGATTCTGTTTAGTTTTTTTTTACGGCATATCAATCATCTATGGGTTATTTAATGCCGAATAAAGTTGTCAAATATAATTCTATAGATAGAATTATTATTCATATTCCTAGAATACATTGCTTGTAGAAGGAAATTTCACAGTGAGGGTAGGAGCATTACTCTCAGAAACTATGTGCTGCAATGGATAACATGTTAAGTAATAATCAGTTCTAAGTGACAATCTTTTTTTGGAGGTTGATGGTTCAATACTCACTTTATGCAAAATTAGAAATAATATAAAAATTACTTAAGATTCTACCCATTCATGCCTGACGGAAAGAGAACAATCTACCCCCATGGATTAAATAAAGGGTTCAATTAGAAATTCCATATGGATTCCTAAGTTCAACCTAACACATCTGAAGAAGGTCGGAGATTACATCGGTCGAAACGTTGTGAGAACAACATCCAAGATGAGAAGAATAGTCCAAATAATCTAAATTATCAATCCTTATCTAAAAAAATTTTGAAACATCATTAGAATTTTAGTAGTGGATAAATGTATTACAAAGTTTTCATCAATGAACAGTTTTAACAAGCCATTTTGCCCAAATATTTTTTTCAAGATAAGCTATTTTAGCCAATGTATGAAATCAAATATAAACTGGATGTATTTATTTTATTAGCATTTTATCTGTTAAATACTTCACTGTTATTTTTGTAACGCACATTAAAAATATCGCTTGTGCAGTAGGTGCAAGTAAAAATAAATACTTAAACATAAAAATAAGAATATTTAATAAAATCATATTTTTAAATAATAAAAAAATTGAAATTTTGTGCAAAATAAGTTTGTGAATTGTGATTTGATGAAAGACGAAACGTAAAAACCATTTAAAAAATTTTAATATTAGATTAGTAAATTAAATAGGAAAAAAATGAGTGAAAGGTTAGTGAATTAAAAAATTACCACTTTTATGTTAATAACTTATGATTTATAGGAGTTATAAAAATAAAACTGGTATTTATAGAAGATCAAATCATTTGTACAATATTTCTTGAACAAAAAGATAAAGTATTCAAATTCTTTATATTAAAAAAAAAATCTTAAAAATTCTTTTACTTATTAATGCCAAAATTAAAAAAAAATATGTTCATTTTTGTTACATCAATTTTATTAATGTATATTGTCGTTTTATTTTCAAAACTTAAGGCACCAAACACATCAAGATTTTTTCTTTTTTAAAATAAAATATAATTTTAAAAATTAAAAATAATTACTTTTTTTACATATGGATTATGGTAAATCAAGATGCTTGTAAAATTCTTTGAAAAATTCAGTATTAAATGAGTGATGGTTGATCTAAACTCAAACTATGTGCATTTAATTCATTATCACAAAACCCCAAAAACATTAAAATAAAATTAATAAAAAAAAAATTTTTTAAAATGAAAAATAAGACATTTTGTATTCAAATTCTTAAAATAATTTTTTTTAAATAATCTTATAAATTCTTTAACTCATTAGTGCCCACATTTAAAAAAATATTCTCAAGGATTATTTTCCCATTAATGCCCAAATTAAAAAAAATATGCATCTTTATATCAAGTGCCCCAATTTATAAAAATTTATTCATTTTTATATCAATTTTATTTTAGTGAATGCTGCCAATTTATCAAACTTAAGATACCAAAATTCCTAAGTTTTTTTGTTAATAAATAAAATAGCCTTTTTAGAATTCAAAATAATTACTTTTTTTATATGAGCTCTAATGGATTACGATAAATCAAGATGCTTGCAAAATTCTTTGAAAAATCCAGTGTTGAGTGATGGTTAATCTAAATCTGAACTATGTGTATTTAATTACCTTGACAAAAAACATTAAAAAGAAATTAAACATTTTAGACTGAAAAACAGTTCATTTGTTTTTTTTGTTATATGGGCTGTAATGGGTTAAGATAAATCAAAATGCTTGTAAAATTCTTTGAAAAATTCAGTATTAGATGAGTGATGGTTAATCTAAATAAATGCACATATAATTAAATATAAACATTTCCTTACACAGAGTTTATGATGAGAAATTAGTATTTTAATTTTCACATGAAACGATATTAAACCATTTTTGTTATTAAGAACTTAAAAATACTTATAAAAAAACAAAAACAATCAGAACTGAACTCCAGAAAATTAATCATAAAAACATTTATATTAAGATACATCTTTTAGTCAACATCTTGCATCCCCACAAGGACAGAATTAGACACAAGGTCGATTTTTAATGTGGGGAAAATCCAGCTACCCAAAAAGGAGCACACTGGATTAGGACAAAAACAAAAATTGCCTCAGTCCAGAAGGATTCCTCCTTCACTGACCGAGAACAGAAAAGATGTAGTGTAATATCAGAGCAGATACAATACTTTGCTCCTAGTCAAAAGGCCAAGGAAGAGAGTTCACATTTTTAGTCAATATTTTTTTTATTAGTTTCTTCATTGATATGTTATGATTGATAATGTCCTAATATGGCAAAACAGTAAATGAGATGGAATGATTGTCAGTTGAAAGATGATGAACAATTAATGGTATGAACTAAGTTTGATTACTTATGGCAAGTATTTGTTGACATTAGATTTGAAGATGAGTGTGTTGTAATTTGCAGAGAAGCAGTCCCACGGTAATGTGTTCCAGTCAGGAAGCCCTTGCAAAGAAGCTCTGTCTATGGAAATTCTGCCTGATGCTCAGGACATGGAGGAAGAAAAGTATTTTCCCGTTGTGATAGGTAAACGAGTTCTTGCTGTGAATGTCTTACAAGGAGAAACTAGAGATTGGAGCTCAGTCGAAACTTGTAAAAATTCCCAGCTTTTCGCGGGTGGGAAGATGGAGATAATATTAACTGCAGCACATCGATAATGATCATATATTATACGCGAATAAAACCAATTTATCCTCATAGGCAATAATTTGTAGACTAGATCTGAGTCAAATTTTTATGATTAAAAAAAAAATGAAAGAAGGAAGTGTGCTAAGAATTTTATTTTATGCAAAATGCTTTTAAGTATTTTCAGGTTGAAAGTTTGGCGCAAATATTTTTAGTATTACCTAGACATGGACTGTAATTTGTAAATATCATCCTTAAATTAACAGCACAGTTTTAGCTTTGTGTACACACACTTATATATGTTTCAGAGAAGAGTTGCAAAAACTATTAATCCAACTTCAGGAGTCAAGTCTTTCCAGCTAGTATCACTCCTATTACACTAAAAAAGAAGTGATGGCTGTCAAATCTGGAATCCAGTGGTATCCACACACATAGGAAAGTTTCAAAAGTTGGAGCATTATTTTTATAACTTGTCCAAAGTGTCAGGATTCTCATATTAAATAATTGTATCACACATTATCGACAAGAAGCCCCATCAACCCCTATTACAATTCTGGCAGCCACGCCTAACCAGTTGAAACTTTGCTAGAATTAATTGATCGTTCACAGTTGGATCCCTGCTCAAGAAAATCTTATATTTCTGAGGCTTAAATTAAAATTAAAAAAAACAAAAAAACATTTTGACAAACTGTATTTAGCAAATAAGACATAACTTTCAGACAACTTGGGAAGGTGTGGGTTGCAACAAAAAAAGAATTCTCTGTTGCGGCTTGTTCATCAAGTAGAAACAGAATTCGCTTTTCTCCTCTCTCTAGCGTCTTTTAACAATGATTAGAGCGATCCTAGTGACTATAAAAGACACATGACATTTCTTTTTGCCTTCTTTCCTTTCCGATGTTGTCGCTGCCGAAAAACATTTAATTCTAATAACTGAATCGGTGTATGAAATATTACTTGTTCACGCTAGATGAGATCTTAATTGTCAAGATAACCAACTTTCTTCCGCCTCCGCACACGCACAGACAAACACACAAAAACTTATTTAAAAATGATAATTCTAAAAATAAACTAATAAAACATTTGTATCATAAAATTCTGTTCATGCCTTCAAATATGTATAAATGACTGTTTCTATCACCACCATATTCGATTTAACGTCCATTTTACATGCTGGCATGTGTTGGACGGCGTTAAAAAATTGACTTCCAAACTAACCTATCTCTAGATAGGTATTTATTTATTTATTCCTTTTTTTATCAAGTCCATTCTTATCACTTCCTCTCATACTTTCCCATGTGAACAAAACCTGCTAGTACCTCAACTGTTCTACATCTGCTAACCCAAGCACTCTCATTCATTCTTTTAACGTGATCATACAATTGAAGTTTTCTGTTCTGCACACATCTCCCTATACTGTCAAGATTTAATCTTCCTTTGGGATTATCAGATCTAAGCCTGTCTTTAAGACCCACATTACACACGCATTGTATCATTCTCATGTCATTTCTCTCCATGCAACGCATGTCCTCAACCCACACTGGCCAGGTTTCACTTCCATACATCATGTTCACTGTTCAATATCAGTACTGATTTACAAAATCTACATGAAAAGCAGAGCATACAATTAGCCAGAACGATGATGCCAGGAGCAGAAAGTAAAATAGATCATTCAGTAAAGCATTTATTTTTCCGTTAAAAAATCTAAACAGACAAACACAAAATGCTATTAGCCCAGCACAAACAACAGCATATGAACAAACATTAACAGATTAGATAATTTTAAAATTGCAGTAATTTGCAGATACATAAGCTAAACAAAGAATCCTCCCTAATATAATAACAGCTGTTGTGCATCTGTATATTTATATGTCCATAGTTTCTGCTAACCGCCATTTTATCAAACAAAGAAAGCTTGCACAATGCACATCTTATTCCCTCTCTCTAATTTAAGCAATTGGTGAGTGTCTAGAAAATGGGCAAGCTCCTAATTTTTATTTGTTTTCAAACTAAGTAAACTATATATATATATATATATAAAATAAAGGAATAGAGTGAGAAATTTTGTTTTTTTCGAATGTAACAATCCTACTGATGAGACCGATTGGACATATCTTGCTTTTTTATGGCAAACAATAAAACGTAGGATTTAATACATTCTAGACAATTGTTTGGGGAAAAATAAAATGTTTTAAACTAAAAACTCGAACTCTATTCTCTTATTATATTACTATTGAGCTTTTGACCCACTTTCTGGGTGATCTATACATACATTTTTCATACGACGTGTTATACCCTGTCCCCATAAAAAACCCAACCAGATGTGGTAACAGTTTTGATAACCAATGCAGTACTGTCACGTTAAGTTTTTATGCTTCAAGTTTTTTATATCTTCAAATATTTATTCATGGTGTTTTGTTTGGTTGTTTTGTAGAGGAAAATTGTTGTCTTTGTTTTTTGGCTTTGCAGAACATGATTGAGTTTTGCAAAGGGACAGGAAAAAAACAATAACATCAATGTTTGGTACATTTTTGGTCAGGAAGCCAGTATCTTCAGACAGCTTGATCTGGTAGCACCAGCATCTAGTACTGACCAACCCTGTATATATATATATATATATATCTTTAACTCTTATAGTGTATTTGCCTATTACTGCAATTTAAAAGATGTTGCATTACTACTACAATAACAAATGTAATAGTTTTGTATCTGTGACTATAGTCAGATTTAATATTAAAATATATTTTTTTAAACATTTCACAATGCATTAATTATTAATTTTATACTATCTCAACATGAAACCAAAAAGGTAAAAAAAAAAAAGATGCAAATAAAAAGCTACACATTTTTGTTGTTGTTATAACAAATGTTATTAATATAATTCTAATGCCAGAAAGAGGAGCAATTACGATTAAAAGCCTGTTTAATGCAAAAAGGAATGAGGTATTATGCAAGTAGAAATATATTACTATTTAAGAATGAACTCTATAAGAGATGCAAGAGAGAAAAAAGGAGAGAGATGCGTGATAGAGAAGTTAGTAACAACATGTAGTACAACACTTTACCTTGGATGTATACTTGGGCATGTAGTAGATCTCATCGCCATAGATACTCGCGTCATCTGGTTCCTAAAAAGCGACATGCATATTAATGCAATAAATAGCATGTAATTCTGGGAACACATCAACACAAATGCGGTAGCAAAATAGATGAGTGGCTTACTTTGGTATCAAGAATGTCAGTGGGAAACAAAAATCATTGCCTAAATTTTGGCAAACTAATAAAAAAAAAAAAAAAAACAATGACGAGAAGGTAGATTTATAAATAAAAAAAATTCATATTTTGATATTTGAGATATTACAGACAAATGTCATTATAAACATAATATCAGTTTAATAAATTTTGTTATTCAATTCATTTATTTTTTATTTAAATTTCAAATAATCGTCTACATTTATTTAATCAAATTGTTTAACCAAATTTATTACCAAAAACCTTTTGTAAATACAATATTATTTGATACTAAATATAAAAGAAAAAAAGATTTATTACAATATTCTAAGAAAAAATCCATTTTTAGTTTATATGATAAATGTCATTATAAACATAATGTCAGTTTAATATATTGTTATTCAATTCATTCAATTATTTGATACTAAATATAAAAAGAAAAAAAAATTATAATATTCTAAGAAAGAATCCATTTTTAATTCATATGATAAATGTCATTATAAACATAATGTATGTTTAATATATTTTGTTATTCAATTCATTTATTTATATTTTACTAGCTGACTTTGCCTGCTCACTATCGCTTCTCAAAGTTTGTTACTTGAAATACTTGGCTTTAATTTGAAACAAATATTTCATTCATAACTTTGTTGTAAACACTTCTCATTTATTCATATAGATAAACATTTTGGGTAATTTCGATACAAATTGATTTATCTTTTAAATGTGGAAAGGAAAAGTAAGAAGAAATCAATTTGGCTTTTTAATTGTAATTTAAAAATAGATCACAACTTGATGAAAATCAAATCAGTCCCTTTAAAAGAACATTTGAACACAAATGCCAAATATTTGTCGAGGAAATAAAACATTAGTGCAAAATATAAGTATTTGTTATATTAAAACCCAAACAATCATTGAATTAAAAAAAAACAATAACAAAGAATACTTAATTAATAAAAAAAATCCCTTTTTCAAACCAAATAGTTAACCTTGTGACTGATATTACATATAAATAAACAGTATATAAAAAAGATTGTGCGTTTATTGTGTAAAGTTGAATTATTTTGACTTTACCGTTAATATTAGAAATGGGCCTAACGTCTGCATTTATTTATTTATATTTCAAATAATGGTCTATATTTATTTAATCAAATTGTTTAATTTTAAAAATAACACGTAGATTACTTTTCTATATTCAAAGTTTTGTAGAGTAATTTAATTTTAGTCTAAGTTAAAGCTAATTATTAGCTTTAAATTAATTCAGTATTGTTTAAAAAAACAACTTCAATGGGCTTTCATAATGCTTTCCCTTTTTTCTAAATTATTTTATTACTTTTCCTTAATTCTCCAGAATACTATCGATTAAAAAATTAAACGTAGACTCTGATCTAAAACGTATTATTTACTATCTTTAATTCTTCAGAATACTATTTTCAGATTTTAAAAAAATTGAAAGAAATTGTTCAGTTTAGCAGGCTGACGATTCAGTTTGTTATGTAAGTTTAACTTAAAAAGAGTACCCCCCCCCCCCAAGAAATTATATTTCTTCATCGCCCTCTAAATATTCTGTTATTAATTTCTATACAAAAACAAAATTCAGATTACTATATCAGTAGACGACCACACCCTCAAAGTATTAGAAAAACGCTCAATATATATATAAAAAGGTCACCCAATTGACACCCAACAAATGTGTCATTACAATTCAGACACTCCGGCTTTCTAACTGTAAACTTATATATATATATATATATATATATATCTTTAATAGGTAATCATTACTATTATCGATATAAATTATTTTAAAGGAAATAGAGATGAGAAATTAATTAAAAACAATTTATTTCGGTTTACCTACTCATGTGTGAGCTATACTTACGCTAACTTAAAAGGCTTATAACTTCTATCAAACATTCATTTTAACGCAAATAGGTCACAAATGAATAGGTAAATCAAAATAAATTGTTTTTGAGTAATTTCCCAACTGTTTTTTCTTTTAAAATAATTTATGTCGATAATAGTAATGATTACTCTTTGATATATTTCTTTAATAATTTTTACATAAAAATGTGTATACATTCATGAAAATACTGTGGTAAAAATTTTAACAAAATTATGAAAACTTGATGTTGCTTTTCTTTTTTTTCCAAAATATTAAAATACAAGCCCCCCCCCCCCCCCCAAAAAAAACACTACCCATTATCATGGAAAAAAAAAAGCTATTGCATTTAGATATTGTAGAGATAGGATTGTTATAATTCATCTTATAATTCATTATTTGCACAAACTATACAGTTGGTTAAGGCAGGTTTTGCAAAAAACAAAAAAACAAAGAAAACCCACTAAACTATACTTCTACATGGGATTCATTGCCTAAACAACAAAAATGTTCCATTATTTAACAAAAACCAACAACAAAAGTCTGATTTTCGTCCAAAGAAGGTTGTTGGGTTTAATGGCGTGTCAACTGTCATTGGGACATATATTAAATAAAGTGAGTTAATCTTTATAAAAAATATGATTTATTATTTTAGTTTTTAATCAAAAAGATCTATCATTTTTTTATAAATAAATAAAAAAAAACTTAAATCAAATAAATGATAAATAATAAAAACGAAACAAAAAAAAATCTTAAAACAGGAATATTTTTTAAGGGATTTAGGTTTTGTTTTTTTAATAGATTAAAAATTAATTTCTTTACTTCAATTTTTTCATCAACTTTGAAAAAGTGTCAATAAAATGAGCAATTGACTTATAGTAGACTCATAATATTCTTTCTAACTGTCCTTGAATTTATGTAATTATTTGGTTCACAATCAACAAAAATATTTAAATTTGTAATAATAAAAAAATGCATATTAATTTTTAAGTTTCATTATGCTGCTTGTACAATATGATCAATTACAATAGTTTAACAGAAAATAGATGTTTGACAACTATTATTCTAATATATAAAATTAAGTCTGGCAGATTTTCCATATTAGACCTAAATAGTAATGCATCTTACACATCAATATTTGATTTTGACTAATGATTTCTTCCTTCTTGTCCTTGCAGCATGTTCTTTACACTAAAATATCTAATTAACTTCAGTTTCTTTTGGAAAATTCTTATTCCGGCTAGGAATTTTGTTAAACTGGAGGCATTTCTCTTTTATGCCCTCCTCCTCTCCACATTTTATGAAATTAAAAAAAAATTCCACATTACTATATTTCTTTAAAATATATACTAAACTATTTATTTATTAAAATCAATTGTTATTAGTATAATCCCATAAGTAATGCGGATATCCGAATGCGCTACGGCATTGCGCTGATTGAGGCAAGATGAGGGAATGGCGGCTCAGATGTTTTGGACATATGCTGAGGGCTAACAATGGCACTGTTGCAAAACTTGCCTTTGCATTAAAAGTTGCCGAGTAGTGACTGAGATGAAGGCCGATGATGAGCTTGGCAAACATTCTGCACAAAAATCCAGACCCCACCATAGCTCGGGATTAATGCATATAAAAAAGATGATACAAACGTTTAATTTTAATCAGGCGGATTGTTTGATTATTTTACATTTGATTGTCATGAGACTTCAATAAACATTTATATAAGTAAAAAAATGAATTTGCTACAAAAAAGTAAATGGTATAAAGCTAAAAATGTGTCTATTGTAAAATAGAAAGCATTCAAGCTATTAGTTTTCACATACTTTTAAATCGGTGATAAATTAAGTTGTACATCACCTCAGCAAAGGCAATCTACTTAGTGACAAGCAATATGAATTTCATACTGCAAAATCTAACTGTAATATCGCATAGGATCAGTGAATCTTTCGATAGGAGCTTTGTTTTCTGGAGCAATATAGCTTTCGACATATCAAATGGGCTGGCACAAAGAGTTGCTTCACAAACTTGCCAGCTCTGGGATATATAGCAATATATTCTCAACCATTAAATCTATTCTTTCTGATCGTTTTATAAAAGTAGTCTGAAGTTATTAGTGTTAATGTAATTCATAAAACAAGGCTGCTTTTACTATTCAGATTTCAAATGCTTTTTTAACAAAAAAGTATAAAATCTGAAGAAAGGTTAGTAAGATTTTATATAGACACTAGCTGGTTTTGCCAGCTCGCTATCGCTTCGCAAAGTTTACTACTTGAAATACTCAAAACCAAAATTTTAAATAATAAACATTTCAGTCATAAGTTTTCTGTAAACATGAGATAAAAACCTTTGCATTTATTCATATAAATAGATAAATATAAATATTTTGGTAATTTTATACAAATTTATTTATCTTTTAAATAAGACCGTAAATAAATGAAAAGAAAGAAGAAATTAATTCGCCAGAGAGAGAGAGAGAGAGAGAGAGAGAGAGAGAGAGAGAGAGAGAGAGAGAGAGAGAGCAAGTAGTCACCAATCTCACTGTTTTATGAAATCTTTCTTTCTTGCCAGCAATGTTAGTTTAATTAAAATTGCCTCCCTTGAAAATTCATGAACAAATATTTTAAGAAAGATAAATCACTTTAATTAGTGTACATATCGATAAAACTTGCATATATATACATATATATATAGGAAAAATAAGACAACGGCAAGCATTAATTATAAACTGTTAAACAAATACTTATGCAAATTAGGCATACAAATAGTTGTCTTTGGGTCTTTCGTCTGTACTAGATATACAGTATTTCAAAATATGTTATATTATTGATTTAAATAACAGTAACCAGCTTTGATGGTAATATAAATGTGATGAACGAAAAAAAAACTTCTGCATTTATTCATTTAGAAGTTATTTATGACTTCCAAAATCAGGAGAAATATATTAGCCTGAATGGAAAAAAAAAATCTTTATTACTTCTTTCCTGGTAATATTAAAGTAGAGTACAAGATTATGTTGACCAAAAAATAGGCAATGATTTGACAAACGGTTGAAATAAGGCAGGATTCGAAAACAAAACAAAAAATGATAACAAACACAAAAAAGGTATGAATTTATACTTTAGTTGTTATGAAAAATGAAGAATGGTGGTGTATGATAGCAGTCAAACTTCAAAAAGATTTGAAATAAAAATGATGATTAAGTTTGATGAACCATGGCGAGAACACGCTAAAGACCATGATCAACCCTGGAACAAGTGGCAAAAGGTTGTATTACTTGGATTATTCAGACTACTGTTCTGATCTTGGATGTTATTCTCAATGTTGAAAATGTAACCTCCGACCTTCTTCAGGTGTATTTTGTCAAACTCTGGAATCTGTATGGAATTTGGAACGGAACGCTTTACTTAATCCACGGTAATAGCTTGCTCTCGTTCCGGCAGTCATGACTGAGTAGAAGTCTTAAGTAATGTGTAATTGAATTCTTAGTATCATCCATACTGAGGATTGAACCTTCAACCTCCAGAAGACTGTCACTTAGAACTGATTATTACTTAGCACTTTATCCGACAGAAAAATTCTGAGTTCAACAAAATACATCTGAAGAAGGTCGAAATTTACATCGTCCTCCACGTTGTAAGAATAACATCCAAGATGAGAACAGCAGTCTGAATAATCTAAATAATCCAAAGTATCAATCCTTATCTCAAAAATTCCGAAAGTGGCAAAAGATGATACGAATACAATAATGGTTTGATGGCAGACTTTCTCTGCAGAAATGCATCTTGGATGCCAATAAATTAATGGAATGAGGATTTTTGAGAATAATTTTACACAAATTAGCTTCTCTACATAATTTGACTATTTTTTAAAGAAATGATTCACAAGCAAGTGATTTTATGTTAGTTAAAATGGTTTAATTGCAAATATCAAGTATTTAATAAAGAATATTTATAATTCAAATTAATGTTACATATAATTCATACTTTGTATACATGACATTTCAGAGAACGAGAGAAAATATTTTTTTTTATAACTTATGATTCAATTTGTTAAAACATTTCAAATAGTTTCTTTTCAATTGTTTCATTTAGTATTTTTTAAGAATAAAATTAGAATTATTTGCAATTTGCGTACACAAATTGTTTTTTTGAATTTAAAAAGAAAAAAGAAAATGTAGTTGTCCAGAATCATGTCTTAAACTGGAAAAGATTTATGTTACCATAAAACGAATCATAAAACAAAAAAATTACTTCACAATATGACATAAAAATAAATTATAAAATAAAATGTATTTTAAATTTATTTTTATGTCATTTACAAAATCTGAAAAAAAAAATGCAAATTAAAAGTAATTTATTGTTTATCTCAAAAAAAAAAAAAAAATCTATTTTACAGGTTATATCATGAAATAAATCCTATATTTTGTTTTGTGCATTCCTTATTGTTTTATGGTAACCCATAATTTGTAAACCAAAGAAACATTAGGAGGTGATTCTTAATGATTACCAAAGAAATTTTGTATTTCATTTTAATCTTAATTTTTTTTTCCATTGCAATTCAATTTCATTTTATTTCATAGTTTTTTAGAGCAATATAGGAATTTATATTATTCATATTTGGTCATTATGGCAACAATATTTCACTATCATAACCTTATTTAGGTATCAGTAAACCTCAGGGATTTTTTTGAAAAAAAAAAAACAAACAAACAGACCCTTTCTTTTATTTACAGGTGTAAACTATTCTTATTTAATTTGGGGTTTTATATTTACAATAGAACAAACCTGGGATTGAACTCACTCTCATCAGGTTGTTCGTGTTATACAGACAAAGGTTTTTATTCATTAGACCACTATCATCATATTTGGTTTAACGTCCGTTTTACATGCTGGTATGTGTTAGACACCAAAATAGCCTAATGTAAAATTCCCAGAAATTTACCAACTATGAAAAAGCTACAATTTTGGTTGGATTTTGTTTTTCTAAATTTTTCTTGCCAATAAATTCACACGACAAGATCATATTTAGAAACCGCAGTAATTATTTTAAAGGTCACAATATCTTTGTGCTGTGTGCAGGAAAGGAGTGGAATCCAATACCATACAATGCAGTCTATATGCATTATGAGTCCACAGAAAGTGTAGTGGCTCATCTGAAAAGTGGCTCATTTGACACCAATTATAAGTGTAAAAGGTGTCGAGCAGGCATACTCACTTAACTGCCAACCTTGCACTGAGGACGATGATCCTCTTGAAGTGGTGGACTCCTTTTGTTATATTGAGAATATGTTGAGTGCTGGAGGTGGTTGAGAGTTGATCTCTATCATTAGAGTACAATCGGCATAGGGTAAGATATGTGAACTGTTGTCAGTCCTGACATTGCAAGCTATTCCAGTCACTATCAGGGGAAGGGTATATAGCAGCTGTGTTAGGTGTGTGATGCTGTATAGAGGTGAGTGTTGGGCGCCTGTCTTCAGCGTAATGACAGCAATGATCAAAGGGCTATGCAATGTACGGTCAATATACCAAAGCTTGATGAACTCCTGACTATTAGTCGGATAGGTTGGTTTGACCACGTTGAGAGGCACGTTTCTTGTATAAGAAAATGCAAAGACCTTGAGGTAGAAGAGCCAGATAAAAGTTGGACGACTGAAGAAAATTTGGATTCAAACCATCAACAAAGATCTTCGACAGTAGAATATGAACGGGATTAATCCTCAAGACCACCAAGCTTGGAGACTGAAATTGCAGGCTATCAGGAAACGTCTGACCCCTGACTAAAGGAAAAAACACGATATGACGATGGTTTTCTTTTCTCTGCATGAAGTAGTCAAACCTAAAAAACCCAACCTATTTTTATAATTGAGATTCTTTATTGCTTTTATTAGTTCAATCAGTTTTCTCATGTATTTCATGAAAATTTGTTGATAAAAAAGAGAGAGGGAGAGAAAGAAATTTACAACCGTATTATTTCCAACCATATTCTTAAAGAATTATTCTACGTCCACATCCAAAATATTTGTAATTATTTTTTTAAAATTCAATTCATCTTTCAACACTTCTAGAAAAACACACATACACGACTCCATCTGCCTCCACCCTTTCATAAGTTGAGCACTCTTGGTAAAAGAAATCACTGACTGTCATCAGCTATAATTCAAAGTTGTTTGCAAGATAATAGGTAGTTGATAATGCTATATAAGCATTAACATCCCCTTTCATTTTGTAGCTTGGGTTAATGGCGTAGCCAGTAGGAATTTTGATCTCAGCCAGAATTACTTTCTTGTCTAGCCACAATGAAGAGCTGTGATACATCAAAACAGTCTGTCAGTCTATATATTATGCAGTTAGGAAGCATTTGTTCTTTTAGACATTTTCCATATGGCAATTTTTCTTTTAAAAATTCAAAAGCTTATGTAAGTCAGATTTATATATATATAAAACTCAATGTGTGTGTATGTGTGTGTGTGATGTATGTGTGTCTCCTATCAAAAGAAAGTTTAGAGAATCTACATAAAATCTAAAAGTGTATTCTTATGGAAGACAATGAGAGTGTTCCCGAATCTCTAAGTGACCCCTAAACGGGGCTATGAAGGCATAACTCCCTTAACATTTCAAATATATCCTATTTTTATGTATAAAATTATCTGGGAAAGATATTGAAGTGGTCCCGACTGTCTACGTTACCGTCTATGTGCCGAATATCTATGTGCTACATATCCGAAGTCGGTGTACGGAAAAGTTGTCGAGAAAACAGGTGCACCTGGCGATTATCAAAAGATAAGATAATTATCGGATGATCAAAAGTTAATTGAAAATAAAATAAAACTCACAACCAGACAAACACCTGCACAGGAAGAGGTAACTATCGGATGACATGAAGGTCAGTTTTGATAAGAAACACTGACCAAAACACCTGCAACGTAAGAAGTGACATAGACGGATCATATGTGCCTCCACCGCTAATTGAACCATGGGGACAGAACCCCCTTAAAACTTCGAATATACATATTTGATTTTAATGAAATTTAAACCATATCTATAAGACGCTAATTCAGAGAATTTTCCCAGCATTTCAGCTTCTTCAGACTATATTAGTTGGTGAAACAGGAAGGAAAGCGAAAAAAAACCAAAAAAACAAGAAAGTAATATGGTGTTATGAACATAATGAAAAAAATACATAGTAGTGATCCTCATTCAATCCCTGCTACTTTTTAAACTACTCGTGACCCATTGTCACTACCATTATTTGTTCCACTTTGATTTCAGTTGAGAATTCATAAACTGTGCTATATCTAGGAATTGGCAATGAAAGTGAAAATAATTTGTTTTAATAAAAAAAAATAATGCCCATGATTGAAAAAAAAAAAATTAAATCTATCAAAAATCCGAGAATTATCAAATCTTGATATTTTCAGTATTTATTAATAAATGAATTTTAAAATAAAGTATTCATTTTATCAAAAATAAAACTAATAGATTTTTTAGGTCACTTCATTTCTTCCTTTTCAAGGACGAAATACATCTTATACCCATAGTCGAAACTCGGTGACTACCTTTACAAGTGAAAATTTAAAGATTTTCATTAATAATTAAAAAAAAAAAAAGGCAACTCAAAACTCCCAAGAAATTTTTTTTTTTTTTTACATTTCAGATTATTTAGTATCATTTTCTATCAAGAACTGCCTTAAATTTTTTTTTTTTTACATTTCAGATTATTTAGTATCATTTTCTATCAAGAACTGCCTTAAATTTTTTTTTTTTCATTTGCACCTCTTTTTAAAGGTGGTCACTTTGTTTGAAGTAAGGGTATAATAGGATGAATTTCAACCTTGAAATGAAGGAGGGAAGCTAAAGTAATTTAAGTAACCTTAAAAAAATCTATAAGTTTGTTTACTTGCCTGTCTCTAGATATATTTATTAAGGAATTCTTTTAGTATAACTAAAAGTAATAAGTCCCTTTACTTCTATATTAACCGTATGGGTAATATAGAAGCAACATGTTCTATTATTTTGCTAATTTGCATACGTGTTCACGAACACACTATGTAAATGTTCACATTAAAAACTATTAAGGAGTGGTTGAATAACATGCAATGAGAGAGGAAGAGAGGTGTGACACTATGGATGCCGCAAAGGTCAGGAATAGGAAATGACTCATGAACGCACACAAAAGAAAAGACAGGATAGGAAATGACTAATCGACAGAGACAAAAGAAATACGGGAGTGGTCAATTTCCATTGTTCAGGACAGGTTACTTAGAAAAATACCGGACAAGACATTTGGGAGTGTTTTGCAACAGTGGGGTAGGTTAGTTTTACGACAGTAAGGTTTATGACAAAAAGTTGACGAGTTTATGGTTTCAACGTGAAGCCATGCAGTTAGAATCGAACCTCCCGAGAGTTAGGATCGAATCTCCCGAGAGAGCAGATCGGACCGGGAAAACGATGAGATGAGCTGACGACTTGAGCAACGACAATGGGGGTCTCGACAGGACGGTGTCACACACACTCATGGTTCAAACTAAGTTATACACAACGTATATGTGTTCGTGTTCTTTCTCGAGAGTTGTGTTTCTTTTGTTTAACTTGTGGACCATTTTTGTGCCCTCGACGATTCGTCAGTGGATAGATGACACGGCTAAGACGATGAAGACAAAGAAGAAGGCCACGGAAACACAACGTTGGGGTTGACGGTCGTCGAGTGGGGCAATATGGTTCTACAGAGGGATAAACAGACACTTAGTAAGAGATGGGATACTTGTTGAGTTAATTGCCAATTGTGGCTAATTAAACAAATTAAGATATATTTTTCAAACATAACTCAATCATAAAACTAAAGAATATTTTAGCATTTATTTTGTGATTAAAATATATAGGAAACAAACGTTGATTAACTCAGCTTTAGTATAATAATAATAATAATAAATAAATAAATAACTGATGGAAATGTAAAGAAGTAAAAGTGATCCCGGTTGTAATTGGAGCGCTTGGAACCATAACGAAAAGCCACCATAAATGGCTTAAACAAATTGATGAGACAATTTCTTTTCCAATTCTGCAAAAGGCTTGCCTATTAGGAACGGCAAAAGTGTTAAGGTACAGCTTGAATATCTAAGGTCAAGGGAATTGACTTGATGTTCAAAAAAACAAAACAAAACCCCAACTAAAAACATCCAAAAGTTGAGACTACTATGAATGATAATAATAATAATAATAAATAAATAAACAACTGATGTAAGATCTATAATCAGTCCGGAAATGGATGAGCTAATTGGGTTTTATACCTACTCCAGCTACACTATAAATGGGTTGGTCAATAAAGATCTCACTAGAATATATGGTACCCAGATTACATGGTATGTATATCTATATTTTGCTACACACAGACATCTTTCTAAATTTAAGTATGTTTATATATTTGTATGTACAGGATTCGCTTCTAAACTAATTAACCAATCATTATGAATTCTACAATACAGCTGCTAGGCCCAAGGGGTTCAAATGTGGGCTATATTTAGTTGTAGTTTCATGCAAAGGAGATAAAAAGGAGATGGAAACCCTCTGTGAAAATTCATATATTTCTGACTTTTGTGAAATTTTAACAATAGGTATTAGACACCAATTAATATTCCCCAAATTTCAGTTTCTTTGAAGTATTTTAAATATTTTTTTAGCCAGCATAATATGGGCACAACCTCCCAGTTCAAAATTCAAATATACCAGATTTGCATTGAATTTGATCCATGGTCATTAGACACCAATAAAGCAAGATTCCCTGAATTTGCAATTTCTTCTTAAGACCCTTTGAGCTTAAACCTTAAATTTTAGAATTTATTTTTAATCAAATCATATTCTAATATATATATATATATATATATATATATATATATATATATATATATTAGTATTTGAAGAAACTTCCATGGAGTGAAATGTAATATAATTTCTACATATTTTATTGGTTTTTTCTAACCATTATTCTCATAAGGAATTAGATAATTAAGTATAGGAAAGGAAGAGTTAAAGATTAAAGTATGTTATCATAGGATAAGTTCAGGTTGTATTTGAAAATAATATTGAGGAGGGGGTGTTTCTTGACCAATAAAGTCTGATTCAATAATCTTTGGGTTTTTGGCACACATATCAGAAATTTTTATTATCGAAATGTTAAAAATAAAATTTTTAAAAAATAATGAAAAAAAATACAAAGTTGTGGTGACCTGTCATCATTAGTAGGAAGATGATACAGACAGATGAGATTAAATCTGAAGGTGGGGGTGAAAAAAAAAAAGGATAAAAACCAATCCCCACACGATTAATTTAGATTAGTGACAAGGTAGTAGCCATGGACTGGATTAACTGAAGAGAGGCAAGCCACATGCAAAGATGGGATCTAAAACAAATTAAAAAAAACAAAAAAAACAAAGGCTGAAACAGACGCTCGGTTCGAAGATAATCAAATCAAGACAGGAAGGAATGAGACAGAAAGGGATGAAACAGGAATGGAAAGAGTGGCGGGGGATTATTCTAGAATATATTTATCGAGATAAAAGTCCAGAATAGTTAACAGTGGAGAACTCGTATAAATTTTAACATGCGGAAACTGAAAATTTTTTTTTTTTTTTTTTTTTTTTTTCAGAATGTTATTTCAATGTTCATGTGTCAATAAGATGCAGAAAAAATAAAAATGGCAGCCAAGGTGATGACTTAACTTTTGTTAACTTCATGCTGTAAAGATTATAAAAAGAAATTACTTACCCTACCACTAACCCTAAGTTCTAGTAGCAACTCACCCCCCCCCCCATCACCTTGTAAAACCACACTTAATCGCCTAAGTTTAGTGAAGTTAAGTGATAATCTTAGTCGCTGTGTTATTTTTTGTGTCTTATTGACACACGAACATCAAAATAAAATTCTGAAACAAAATAAATCTTATAATTAAAAATTGGTAGAGAATTTAATTCTACTGCGTTTACTAGAAATCATTTGTTTGCAAGTTCTTGACTGTTAACTATTATGTACTTTACCCATTTTTCTATTTTAAACAAATAAAGTTAGGTTAGAAGCAAAAGATTATGCACATTCTGTTATTTTCCTTCCTTTGGTCTGAAAACGTTTAATCACTCACCAAGGTAATGACATTCGTAGTTTATCAAAACTTTTCAAAAATATTACAGTTGATCAAAAGTTTAACGGAAGTAGAAAACTCCTCCCAAAAGCAATCAAACTGAATCCTTATAGTCACAGATATTAAGAAAAGAAATCAAAGTATTATTTGTAAAATGTCTAGCCAAATATACCATTACTATTTTACGCTGAAGAAGCTTGATGTTTATTTAATTTTTTATATTATTCTGTATTTTATATTTTCTATACAAAAACTACAATATATATATCTGCTCAAATGTTTATATAAATTTATTTATAAGGCTCTACTTTGTATTGAGCACTTTTGAAAAAAAGTTCATTTTATCAAGGTATTTAGATATAATATTTTAAAATAAATATTTTATTATTAAAACCTACAGACTAATGTTTCATGCTTAATGCAATCATCAGTGTAGCCGGTGCTAATCACTACGGGTCGAAGGGTTCAAACCTAGTTAACAAAGTCACCTGAGACTTTGCAGCCTGATATCCTTAGGCCAGCATTAATCAGCACAAGAAAGAAAGGGAATTTAAGCTCCATATAATGTCAGATTAAGCAGACAAATATAGCAAGCAGTCAGAAAGTATTCAACTGCAGACACAGGAATATCACTTACGCCAATTACAACACAAACACTCAAGCAAGGAACGATTTTTTGTAATGAATAGCAACTATTTAGCCACAAAAAGGCGTTTTCTCTCTATTAATAAAATTATGAGATAACTTTGTGTGAGTGTTTGTGTGTGTATTTCTAGCACCAACATGACTTTGATTATTACAAATGGCATTTTTTAAAATTTACTATTAATCAATTATTTATTGAAATCAAAAATGCAATAGCATGAAAAATAAAACAAATTTTTAGAATCCTATTAAAAAAATTTAATCATGAAATTAAAATCGACCAAAATGTATTTCGGTTTCTTTAACAAGTCAGCCATTTTAATCTTTTGATAATAATTTAATAAAAAAAAAATGAATTACTTTGTGACCTTTTAAAATTTTAATGGAATTTAGAAGCATATAAACTGTCAAATAAAATTTAATTTCTGGTTTTAAAATAATTAGAAGATGTACATGTATTAAAAGATTTAAACTTTTGGAAGCTAATTACATAAAATAATTTTATAACTAGAGACTAAAACAACATTACATTAATAAAATCAGTCAAAGTTTTATAAGAATTTGGTTCAATCAATAATTTAATGACCAACCATTAATGTAATAATTAAATTTACTGTAAAAAAAATAAAAAAATAAATAAATAAAAAAATAAAAAGACTCCTTGTTTGGTTGTTTTGTTTTGTTTTACTGCATATTAACCCTTTTCAGGTTATTTAATGCTGAATCAGGTCATTTTGGTAAAAGTTTTTACGCTTCAAATTCTTTATATCTTCAGATATTTATTCATGGTGCTTGGTTTGGTTGTTTTGTAGAGAAAAATTGTTGTTTTTGTTTTTATCTTTGCAGAACATGATTGAGTTTTGCAAAGGCAAAAAACCATAACATCAATGTTTCGTGCATTTTAAGTCAGGAGGCCGGTATCTTCAGACAGCCTGATCTGGTAGAACCAGGAAAATAAGACTCCCGGCCAACGCCGGGTAGATATAGCTAGTAAATTATATTGTGCATAATGAACGATTCCGAACTTTGGCAATTATAAGTTACAAAAATATTTCTTTGACATCCGATGACATAAGATAAAAAGTTCAAGACTTTCAAAACTACTCAACATCGTCGCTAATGCAAAAGACTTTGGTACAGTTGTGGACAACTCCTTCAAACAAACACGTCATTGTATCGAGATGGCGAGCAAAGCTAGGAGGTTTCTCTAACCGACCAGGAGATCCTTTCTAACCCTAACAACAGACGCTTTCCATCCTCTATACATAACCCTGGTATGGCCCATTCTTGAGTATTTTTTATTTTATTTATTTTTTAACTTAGTTCATTCCAAACAAGGCAAGTTGCTACTGTAGATGTAAGGGGCTACTGAGAATTAAGGTGAAAGCTTAGGAGGTCATCCTAAATTGGGAGCTGTGCAGCGAGATGCTTGTTCACATTAGTTTTAAATTTCTGCATGTCAGTACAGTCGGGGAAACAGGGAGAAGGGAGGAAGTTCCAAAGGCCGGCAGCTTGAGGAAAAAATCTATTGGAGTAGAAGGCTCTCCGGCATCTGGGGACCTCTACAGTGAATGGATGGTATTTAGCTGATTGTCGGGTTGGCCGAGTGTATTTACGTCGAGGAGGCACTCGAGCAGCAAGTTCATCAGAGCACATTCCATTGAAGTACTTGTATAAGAAGCACAAGGATGCAACATTGCGGCGATGGAGCTGGAGCTTAGTGGATAGTGAGGGACCTATTAGATTAGATACTCTTTTTTGGACCTTGTTTAAGAGAGAGAGACTAGTGGATGGTGCACCAGCCCAGATATGACAACAATACTCCATGCATAGGCAGATGATGAGTTTGTAGAGGTATAGGATACTGTTAGGTGTGAGAAGTTTTCTAGCATGGTAGAGGGAGCCCACGTTTTTTGCAGCAGCCTTGGCAATGTCTTCTATGTATTAGTTCCAATTCATGTTACCTGTGAGTATGCCATCCAAGCAACAAATTCCTATCTTCAAAAAGATCTCATAAACTGGAGCATGTTCAACAGTTGGCAACCAGAATAGTGACTGAATTCTCTATGCTTTTTTTTTTTTGATGGAAGTTGCTCCAGACAAGGCTTGAAGCCACTTGATGTAAGGAGCTAAAAAAAAACAAAGTACTTCAAGGTCAAAAACTAGCCAACGATAAGTGTTAGATGGATAGATTTTGACCCAGAAAACAGTAATTCTTCCCCCTTTGTCAGAAACATTGCTCATAGAATGCGAGGACTAAAGGACAAAATAAGGGAAGCAAGAGTTACGAGGCTGCCGAAAATAAATTCAAGGCCCACTTTCTACTCTGTTTACCTGCAACAGTCTCAAAAACTAAATCTGTCCTCACTTAAGCAACGAAGGATGCGAGAGAACCTAATTCTGGCATACGACATCACAACGGGAATGTAAATCTACCTTTAGAGAAGTTTTTCACCATAACACCTAGTTGCGGTCTCCGTGGTCACTTGCAGAAGATGTATAATTGTTGTTTTTGTCTCAACAGAAGAATGGCAGCATTCTCTGTCCATGTTTCTGCTCCCTGAAACAGCCTGCCAAAGGAGGTTGTTATGATGCCTACCATATCCAGGTTTAAAGTCATCTTGGACAAACATTCAGACAGTATATAGATGTAATATCTTCTATCTGTTTACATGGCTCGCTGCATTGATTAATACTGTAATACAATTACAATCAATGTAATCATGTAAGTGCAGTCTACAGAGTTTACTTGGAATATTCCAAGGTTTTTAGATAAGAAGTGAATTTTTACGTAACTTTGTTTACTATTTATAATATCTATATAATAATACACTAAGGCATTTCATGTTCTTATGTAGATACATTATCACCTTGCACACATTAAATAAAATGAGATCATCCAATCATCAACGACGGTGATTGGTGATTAATCTGATGTCGCTAAGTTAAAAAAATTCTGACTTTACCTATTTTAAAATGAACTGTTCCAAAATCAAATTATGTCGTCCCAATCAACTGAAACAGTACAATTTTAAATAAATACATTTCAAAAAGTGACATTCATTTTATTGATTTGAAGAATATTTTGCTGAAAATTATTTTTACAGTAAGAAGACAGAATATTTATTGTTTTTAAAAAAAATATTTAATTGCTACAAGAAGACATATTCGTTTTGTTTATTTAATGAATATTTAGCTGATAATGACAATCATTTTTACTGAAGAAGAAAGAGTCATTTTTATATATAGCAGTGACCCTACAGACATTATTTCGAAAGCAATATTATTAACAGTAAATTATATAGATTGATGTAGAAAGCACCTTTGAATTTTCACGGGGTCCCACTAGTAGGATAAACAATGTTAAATAAAATATTTATTTATTTTTAAAAAATTAGTTTTGTTCACCTCAAACAAGACACATTGCCACCGAAGAGTAAGGGGGGTTACTGTGATAAAGGCTAGATTCATAAGGGGCAACTTGAGTGGGAATTAGGTAGCAAGATATTTTTCACATTACATTTAAATTTCTGCATGTTGATACAGTCGGTGAAACAGGGAGTAGGGAGGGAATTATAAATTACAAGTGGTCTTAAGAAAGAAACTATTAGAGGAGAAAATCTTCCGGCATCTGGGGACCTCTACAGTGAAAGGGTGGCATTTTGCTACTAGTCGGGTGGATCAGTCGTGTTTACATTGAAGGGATACAAGTGTAGTAAGTTGATCAGAGCACACTTCGTGGAAGTACTTGTTCAACAAGCACAGGGATGCAATACTGCAGCAATTATTTTAAATAATAGTCTTTGCTTTGATCTATAGATCATGTGCGGGTTAGGCATTCCGGATCAAAGTTATGACAAGGTTAAACCTAGAAACAAGGTAAGCTTTGAAGTTACAAAAATATACATCGTTTAATGAATGGCCCCTTGTTTTGGAGGTAAAAAAATTAGTCTTAATTTTTTTTTTATTATAACATGAGTATAAAACGATATATAGATTTTAGAGTAATATTTGAATGTATTATTCAATAAAAGAACAAAAAAACAAAGACAGGTATTTTTAATTGACGAAAAGTAACAAAAATATAAAACGAAATAGAATACAAGGAATTAAAGTCTCATTTACAACATTGAAAGCACCCCAAGCAAAACATATATTTTTATAGTATTTTGAGATATAATCTTCTGAAAATATAAAGACTTGAAGATATTTTTGTTTTAGTAAAAAAGTTACTGAAAACTAAAACAAATATAAGAATTAATTTTGGATAGATAGGAAACGGGAAATATTTTTAATTTTAGAATTTCAAAAATATTACAATTAATGTACTGAAACTCTTAGCAAGGAAAAATAAACAGAAACCTTGGACTCTCAATTTTTGTGCAATTTTCTGAATAAAAAAATAAAGAATAAAAAATAAAAATATTAAATTCCAATTAAAAAAAAATGTAATCAAATAGTTACATTATATACTCGTGTAAGTTTCAACATTTGAAGACTAAGTTGTTCACCTAAAATACAGGGTGTCATACATTACACAAGGTATTTTTTTAAAACAAAACCAGGTAAGTTTCAACATTTCAAAAGCAGTTTGTGTAATGAACAACCCTCTGTTTTTGTGAAAAATTTGTCTTAAGAGGTCGTTTAGTACATGAGTTTATAATGTACGGAAGATCTGTAACTTTTATCTACAATTAATACAGCAATTAAGGCTTACTTTAATTGGAATGTAGAAATGTTCATTATACAATATTACTATACATTCAAATATATATATATATATATATATATATATATATTTAAATATTTATAAACGTCTGAGAAATGTATTTTTTGGAACCTCATCAGAGAAAAACACATCAAATAATCAGTCATATCTGGAAAAGTAATAGACAACATATTGTTATTAAGCCAGTGAATAAAGTCTTGGACACGACACTAAACTATTTTGGACATCTTGGGAAAGGTATTTGCCTCTATCTACCTCCACCATTCTGAAATCAATATTTCTCAGCCATTTCTACCTACCCTATTTCTCAACCCTATTAACTAGTCAAGATGGATGAGAGTTCTTGGGGTAAGTAGATGTAGAACAGTTAAGGTAGCAGGTTCAGTTCACAGGGAAAGGCCAAAAAAAAACATGGGAGGAAGTGATAAAAATGGACTTGAGAGAAAGATGGATAAATAAAGACCTGGCCAGAGATATGTGTTGTAAAATAGACACAAAGCATATAAACCATACTCAAGTTTTATTTAACATGAGTTAGTAAAAAAGCAGGATTATTTATAATCAGGAGCAGTCCATTATTAAATGGTAGACAGGGGGGATAGGATTGTTCACTACAATCTCTCTTGCTATTAGAAATTTTAGTGGCAGCAAATTGAAATTAAAGTTCATAGGCAAATATATATATACATATACTTTTTTATTGGGAGGGGGGGGCGAATGCTCAGATTTACATAAAGGAATAGCAGTTTCATTTACTGGTGTGTCTGTAATAGGTTCAGTATAGTTAAATGTTGAAATTCTCCATTCGAGCTCTAACATCTCAGAGTGGATATGCCAGAGTCTTGTATTTCAATATCAGGAGAACGGTGTTGCACAGCACAAGTTAGGAAACTGGCTCAACCTGACTGGGGTAAACGCTGCCACAAGTATAAGTAAGGCCAATGGAGAAGAGGAAGATGAGAAAGAAAATGAAAAAAAGGAAGTGGAAGAAGATGAAGAGAAAGAAGATGATGAGAAAGAAGATGAAAAAGGGAAAGAAGATGAAAAAGGGAAAGAAGATGAAAAAGAGGAAGAAGAGAAAGAAACAGGGAAAGAAGAGAAAGAAACAGGGAAAGAAGAGAAAGAAACAGAGAAAGAAGAGAAAGAGAAAGAAACAGGGAAAGAAGAGAAAGAAACAGGGAAAGAAGAGAAAGAAACAGGGAAAGAAGAGAAAGAAACGGAAAGAAAAGAAAGAAAATGGAAAGAAAAGAAAAAAGAAAGAAAATGGAAAGAAAAGAAAAGAGAAAGAAGAAGAAAAGAAAAAGGAAAAAAGAGAGAGGAAGAGGAGGAAGAAAAGGGGAAAAAAGAAAGGGGAAGAAGAAGAGGGGAAATGGGAAGGAGATGGAGAAGCAGAAGATGAAGATGAAAACCACATACAATAAAAAATTTTTAAAGTTTACATGCAAAAAGACTCTTCTTCATTGGCTTCCCTACTATAAACAATATTTTGACAGCATTTCTTTTTTTTTAATTCAACTGATTATCAGACATATTCTTCTCTGATGACAGTCCATGAAAAAGATTTCTCAGACGTTTATAAATATTTTGTTAATGCTGCTGCTGTTTGATTTTATTTCAAAATGTTTGTATCTATAAACACCTAATTATATAAAAGTAAAACCAAGCAACGTAGTCTGTTTAATTTTTAGAAAAGAAAAAAAAGTTACAAACTACTGATGTACTACTATAAATTAAACTTGAAATAAAGACATTTAATAAAATGTTTTCTTCCTTGGGCTGAAACAGAATTGAACTTACAGTTATTTGATAATATTGGTTAAAATAAATTTACAATAATAAAAAAAATAAAAAATAACCGGTAAAAATGTTTAAGATCTGTAAATAACGGATGTTTTAGTGTCAAGATTGATTCCTGTAATAAGAAAAAAGAAATTTTAATACTTATACTATTTCTATAGAAAAATATTTTTCTTTTTACATAAAATCTATTTGTTCATAGTAATCTGTACAATAATGTGCCGATTTCTTTGAGAGTAGTTACTCCCTATTTTGGAATTATGGACTCGCCCAAATGCAATATATATATATATATATTTGATGTTGCTAATTAGGACACAAGGGATTTATATATATATAAATATAAATAAAAATACACCTAAAAAATCTAAATCTTCCGCTTTATAATAAAGAGCAATGTGTATTTATTTGTATATGTCTCTGTCTTGTCACATAAAAGTTATTAAAAAAAACTATGAAACAAATCCATTTCAAGTATTTAGGGAAATTTAGAAAACAAATAACAAGTCAGACCCCCCCCCCTCCATCAATCTATTTTCATAATGAGAAATTTTTTTTTTTTTCTATAGAGACTTATGTTTTTTTCTTTCCTTTTTTCTAAATTCCCAGTTTGACAGGTTTGCTCTTGTTCTTTTTTTTTTTTTTTTTGAACTTCACCGATTCAGACGTTATTTTATATGAATATTTGTGCTAACACTGGCGAAAGATAGTTTTCTTTTCCGTCAGTGTACACCCGTCTAAAATAAATCATTCCAATTTGGTGTGAATGACCTCCTAATCTATGGAGATCATCCTAAAGGGGGGAGGGGGTATTACTATTATATATATATATATATATTTCTTTTATTTGAAACCCTTTGTTTTGAATAACTGATGACTTAATAGATATTGTATTTTATATAATCTTTATTATCATCTTTAACTTGTTATATATATATATAAATATAAAGTAGAGAACTAAAAGCGAACTTTTAGGAAAGGTAAAACCTATTGTGAAAAGTATACAGCTCAATATACCGGATAAAGCAGATAGATAGAAGGATGAAAAGGAATTAGAAAAGCGACAGAGGCAGATCTTTTTTCAATTCAGTTGCTCAATGCAAGGTATATTCCGTAAAAAAGCAATTTATTTAATTTTTTGCGGAATATACCTTGCATTGAGCAACTGAATTGAAAAAAGCTCTGCCTCCGTCGCTTTTCTAATTCCTTTTCATCCTTATATATATATATATATATATATATATATATATATATATATATATATATATATTAGTAATAAGTAGTAATACTGCACATCTAGAAAAGATTAAATTTAAAGCTTCCAAAATTCATGCTAGAATGGTCTACATGGACATGTGGCATAACAGGTAATGCCGTTGCTTACAATCAGTTTCAAGTTAGTCTTCTGGAGGTTGTAGGTTCAATCCTTACTACATCCGATAATAACTAATAATAACATAAAATAATTAAAACTTCTACCCGGTCATGTCTGACGGAATGAAATTCAATAATGGATTAAATAAAGGGTTCAGTTGAAATTCCATATAAGTTTCCAAGTTCGAAATGATGCACCAGAAGAAGGCCGGAGGTTACATCAGCCAAAAGAACTATGAAAATAGTAGACCGAATAATCTGAAAACTAATGCTTTTCTACCAATTGTTGATATGTAATAGCCCATGATATGGATGTGGGGAAGAAAAAGCTCACCTTCTCTTCAATGCTATCAACTGTAAAATTAATTTTTACATATTCTGTTATGATATAAGAAAGATACTTAGACATAACTGCTATATAAGTAAGTTTGAATACTTATTAAAAAAAAAAGAAAACGAGAAAACTAAAGCAGATTTTTTAAAATCCGATTAAAAAAATTGTAAACATGACTAGCTTATTATAGTATAAAATTGAATGCACGCTTTTTATTCATTAAGACTGTAATGTTGAATGCGGCTTATAAGAAACAGTTCATTATTTACAAAATGGCTTTTACGATTACTTTTTTGTTTACTGTTGATTCTACGTTTCAATTTAGCTTTTTCATTTGACTTTTTCAAATCTTTCTGTTTCAGATATTATTTTCTTTTTAATGATTAAATTCACTTACATTTTTTAGTATTATTTTTCTCCAATTTTCTCACACTACCTCAAACAAGATGTTTGTTGAGACACATCTATTTTAAACTCTTCATGATTTCAATTTTCATATCTTTATTTATAAAAAAGTCCATCTACATTTTCACACCAGAAGGTAAAATCTTGAACATTGTGTATCCAAGAATTTTGATGTGATCTCATATGTACTTTGAGAATGAATTCAGGATGAAAAATGGTAAGAGATGGTTTCTACTATATCTCCAGAAAACAGTTTGGCCTGTTTAACCACTGGAGCCGACACAAGGTTTATGCCGCCCCAAAATCCAACCTCTGGTCCACGTCCTGGAAGGTGGTACCAGGGTAAAGTGAAAGTGGAAGTACTGTGTATTCTGAAATAGGATGTGACTTGATACATTTGTAATTATTTTTCCCTGAGCCCTCTACTAGGTAAAGCCAGGTAAATACAGCTAGTATTAAATAATTTGGCACAGAAGGTGAGTTATCTGATAAAAAAAACTCCTGCACGAATGCTAACTCCAGACTCAGACTCCTCATTTCTGTCTGTAGACAGGAGTCTTCAAAGTCAGAATGTGTTTTTTAAAACTGACTCTATAATTGAATATTTTTCAGCCAGTACCTCAGAGTTAGAATTGAGAGTCAGCAATAATAGTCAGTTCACGTGTCTTGAAAACAAACCCTGAAGTAATTTATTTATTTAGTCGACTACCTGCCTCTGATCAGAATACATGCATACATTTTTTTTTGTCATGCATTAGATATACAAGTACCATACAGCATGCACCAATAACAATATGTTAAGTGTAAAAATAATTCCTGCCAGTGTATAGTAGCAACAGTAACAACAAGCAAATTAATTAACAACAGTGACAAAATGGGACACTGGCAGGCAGAGGCAATAAGACAACTAAGAACAAAAAAATAGAGGTGCTTGGCAGTAGGTGACCACTTGCCGGCATTCTAATGAACGGGGGAGCAGACAGACGGACGGACAAAGGAACGGGGGTACTACACAAGTTTACCTTGGATGTAAAATCGTTAGGGTTAACGTAGAGGTCCCGATGTAAAGAACTGGTTTCTGGAGTCTGTAAAGTAGGAGTCAACTCAAAAGTGACAGCTGAGATCATTCATTAAAAAAATACAGACAACACAAGAATGAGAACTATAGAGAAGAAGGGAAGGGCGTAAGAAGAAAAGATACTAATTAGGAATAGGCACCCAGAGAATTGCATTCGTGACGTAAGTAATTCTGAGTATGAACGGAGAATCCTGAAGCAGTTAAATAAATTTTTAAAAAATCCATTCTATTCTTAACATCAAAAAAAATAAATAAAAATACATTGAAAATATGCTTAAAAACATTGCCCCATTCTGGGCAAACAAAAAAATAAAAACAGTTTTCGTTAAATAAATTCTATGGAAAGAAAACCAAACAATCATGCACTTTTATTTGTATTGCCTGCTCTCAGATTCAGGAATAATCGTTAATTCTTCGGGATTCTCTGTTCGTACTCAGAAATGCTTACAACACGCATGCAATTCTCTGAATGCTTATTCTTAATTAGCACTGAAGAAGCGAAGATGAAATTTGGCAAATTTTATACAACAGAAAAATAATCTATTGGAAAATACAAGAAATATTTGTATTTAATGTCAAACTTCTTAGAAAATTCTGTTGTTAAAGTAGTATAAGTTATTTATATTTGATAATATACTAAATTATTTCATGTTTGTATGTAAGTTATCACTTTTCATACACATTTAAAAATATAAGATCAATAAATATAGTGATTGGTGATTAATATGATGTTGCTAAGGTGAAAAATCATTTTAAAATGAGTAAAGTCGGAATTTCTTTTTGTTCAAAAATCAAATTATGTCGTTAATATATCCAGTTTAAAAATCTTTTTAAACTTACGCGAGATTCAAACTTCAAACTCGGGTGAATGTATATTCTACCTATTCCTTTTTTTATCAACCAATCACGTTTCTATTGAACAGACACACTCCAAAAACACCATCACTTTTAAATAGTATATAGATTCGCTTTATTTACGTTTTCTTAAAGGTTAAAGTTTGACAGACACCCAAAGAAGATTTGAGAGAATAGTGGTTGAAATGTTTTGCTGGTAACCAACATGAAAACGCTAGTCCAACATTAAATAATAAAAATAAAAAATAAATGTCATAAAAAAAAATAATCTAATACGAGAAAATCAAATCGGATATACAGGAAAGATGTGTATCTTGGATTTGACAATTGTTCAGACAAAAACGACAAGGTAATAAATACATGATGACCAGTATATTTTTATATTTCATCAGAACGTATATCATTCTGTTTAAAAACACATTGTCTACGTCTCAGAAGACTCAGCGGCCCAACCAGTTAAAACTTAAAGAATATATCCAAGAGAAGTGGATTTATGTTCTTTCAACATTAAGAGAATGTAATTTAAAAGTCATCTCTTCTCTTACAAAACGATCAGTTTGTTTATAAATTACTGAAAGTGAGGTGCCTTCATATCAAAGATCAAGATGAATATATTTTCCTAACACAAATCCATTTCTCTGAGCTATATATATTAAATCAACATTGATTCAACAGTGTATTCCATGGAGTTGTAAATTTTAGATACCATGTTTTAAAAAGATGTCAGATTTTTTTTTAGAAATTGAAAAGACCTTGACATAACCACTTAATAATATTTATTTATTAGTAAATGAAAAAATAATATATATATCTAACATATAAAAAAAAGTTGTTGGACCTAAATAGCATTTTAGCTGACAAATCAAACTTCGCTTCTGACTAGTCAATTTTCATTTGTTATTGTTGTACCATGTTACTAGCAACATACTTTGCTGCAATTTATTAAAAAAAATTAGTTCGGCCTGGATAAATGGTAATATGAAATTTTTTTAAATAATCACATAAAAATCAGCAAGAGGTATAACTCGGTTTTAAATTTAAGAATATAGACCCATTCGTAAAAAGATTATTAGATTTAACTAAATGGATTAGTAATGTATTTACGATTCAAAATGAATGTACATTGTGTAAAATTATAAAAATTAAATGAAGGACAAATGTTCTAGAGAATACATAGTCACCCACGGAATAAAAAAGTGATAAGAAAATGTTGCACTTACAATGCCCATCCTCATAATTAATTGTTCAGTGACAGGATATTTTAGTTTCATCTTTTTGTACAAGGGTGTTTTTTCATGATATTTAATAAGTTCGGGTAAACTTTCAAACTGAGCTGTGCCAATTGTGAACAGGCGGCCTTCTTGCTTGATACGGCAATGTTTGATCTTCCCCTCATTCCTGAATAAAAAAAAAGAAAGTTGTTTGCGTGAAATAAATTTTTTTTTTAAAAATGAAGTAGAAATGAAAATTAAAGTACTCAATATAAAAAAAAACAATTTTGGGTACAACAGAAATGAAGGATTAATTTCAGAGAAAATATTTTATCAAAGAAAATAAAAAAATTAATAAAATTTTTCTTAAGGCACCTTTCGTCTGATCCTCTTCAGAAGAAAATGTTAGATAATGATAACGATCAAAATTTAAAACAGCATTGAATGAGTAAGGAATGGAATTATATATTTTAGATGCTCTGTATATTTAAAGTTTCCGTGGCTAGGTCTAGACCAAGTCATTGCGAATAAGATTTCTTCTATCCACTATACTAAGAGTAGCTTACATAACTTGAACCTTTTTCTCCACTTTCCATAAATATGTTCTGCAAACTATCAAAAGAATTCAGTTGTTTATAAATTTCTATCGGTGTGGAGCTGACTATGTAGTTAGTACAACCCAAAGGTTAGATACGAGAATATCTCAACGCATCCCACATGCCATTCGCACAAGATTTCGAGAATGTTCGGAAACTTACAGGCTCATGATTTTGCTATTGGAAACCATGTGCTTACTACAAATACTTGTTCTAGCAAATACTTTGATGAGTGGTTCTTTGTGTTACACAGGGCTAGGTCAAACTTTCACCGCAAACTACTTTTTATTAATATCTCTCAACTTAGCTTGTGTAGACAAAGAATTAAAGCATAAATTGGAGATTTTCCATGATTTAGGGAACGTAGTTAATCATTGAGAGATTTATCCCTCTTTTTTTCTGTCTCAGTTCTATAGGAAATGTTCATAGGATCGATTATGGCAACGTTTGCACCTATCCACGGTGGCCCCCTTTTTGGGGAACTGGATTCCTCAATATAAACTGACATAGCGTCCAACATTGCTACAGTGGGGGGCAGATACATATACTTACCTAAAGGATATCACAAAAGAGTACTGATCAGTTTCACTCCGGCGCACCAGGAAAGCACCATCATGTGGAATTCTTTTCAATTTATCCTCAGCAGTGGCACGGTCAATATCTCCATAGTACCAACTGAAAAAATAAAACAAAAAGTTTAAAATCTTCTATATATATAAAAAAAAACTCAATGTGTGTGTATATGATGTTTGTGTGTTCCCCCAAGAAAACTTAGAAAATCTAAAAGTGTATTCTTATGTAAAATTTACTGGAGAAGACAATGGAAGTGTTCTCTAATCTCTAACTGCATCCCTAAGGGGGCTATGAAGGCATAGCTACATTACAACTTCAAATATATCTTATTTTGATAAAATTTAAATCATACGTATAAAATTTTCCGGGGAAGACAATAGAAGTGATCCTGAATCTCTACATTATTCTATTTGTGCCAAATATCTACTTGTCCCCACCTCAAAGTGACCCATGTGGACAGACACTCCTTCAAATACGTATACCTCATTTTAATAAAATTTAAACCATATACACGAAACACTAATTCAGAGTTTTCCAACATTTCAGCTTATTCCGACTATATTAGGGAGCAAACGGAAAAGTAAAAACAAAGAAAATACTATGGTGTTATAAGCATATTGAAAAAGTACATCGTAGTGACCCTCATTCAATCCTGAGCAATGTTGGGTCTATCTGCTAGTATATATAAAAGCCAATGTTTGTTTCTATGTTATAGAAATCAATGTTAACAATTAGAACATTCACATAAAGGTGACATTTTTCACAGAACTTAAGACACCATTGAAATTTAAATTTGATTCCATCTGGGGTCACTAGGGGCAATTATCAGTTAGGTTCATAAATAACTAAAATATATTAGAACGTAAAGAAACGAAATTCATCTTTTTTTAAAATAGATTTTCTTTGTTTCATAAAACAAAAATAAAATTAAACAGAATATCTCAATGAAGAATGTATTAAAAAAATGTTTAAATAATTTTTCTTATTGGTATTTTAAAGATTTAAAATAAATAAAAACGAATTTGTTTTGATTTTGATTTGATGTAAGTTTTTATTTTTTCAAAAAAAAAAAAACACAACTGCACTAACAAGTTTCATTTTATTACTTCACCTCATATTGCAAATGATATTTTTAACTATTTTCAACTATATTTGAAATTATTTCCAACCAAGAATATATTTCCACATGGGTAAAAAAAAAAAAAAAGGTAAAGGTCACATAGCCTGGACATGCACGAGTGTCGTTGCTGACATCGCACACTGCCCATGGCCGTAGCGGCGGTGATTTGTTAAGAATCACTGTGTCTAGGGCACAGCATATGGAAGGAGGAGCCCATCCCTCTCCTTCCGCTGCCTTGAACCTTCCCTGAGTTTTAGTCAGGTACCCATTTACTGCTGGATGGACAGAGGGAGTTTTCAGACCCAAAAATTCACATGCCGTGAGTGAGATCGAACCCGGATCGTCCAGCCCAAAGACAAGTGCTATAACCACTCGTCCACAGGCCCTCCACATGGGTAACGCCGGGTGAATACCACTAGTGTATTATAATTATTATTGCATTTTTAATCCTTTTACTACCAAACGTATATTTAAAAATTAATATTGAACTTGCCTCATTTGTAATTTTTGCAAACTATAAAAATTGGCATATGGAAAATCTGGCAACCGTTTTGTTCATTCCATATCATAAACGACAAAGATTCCCAACTAAAAATTAGCATTTAAAAATTTTTATTTTGCATTTATTTACCGATTTTCTATTATAAATTTCTTTGCATTTTCAAACAATAATAAAAGGAAAAACCATTGCAGTGCATAGTTCCACTATAAATTACAGATGGGAAAAAATATGTCCAAACAATCTTTTAGGCACAATATCGTATCCGATCTTAAGAGATTTTTAAAAACATTTTTCTGATAAACTATTGGGCATATAATAAAGGATAAATAGAAAAGTTTATTTGTTAGATTTTTTTTTTTAAATCTAAAAAATTAATTTAATTTTGTTATACTTTTGTTCACCCCAGACAATGCATATTGCAACCGAAATGTAAGGGGCTATTGTGATAGGGGCCAGATTTATAGGGGTAGGGGCAATCTGGGTGGGGAGTTGAGCTGCAAGATACTTACTTATATTACATTTAAATTTCTGCATGTTGGTACGGTTAGGAAAGCAGGGAAGTTTTGTAAAACAATATTTATTTATGATACTTCTTTTTCTTATGTGTTAATCCAGAGCTACGACGGGATCCACAATGATGGATTTTTGTCTTCATTTGACACGATCACAGGCTTGGTCAGGATGAAGGCCAGTTTTACAGAGATCTTTGTGTAGGGTGTCTGCCCATCTCATCATAGGCCTTCCTCTCAGTCACTTCCTGGCGACTTCTAATGCAAAGGCAAGTAGCGTCTTCAGATGTCTTCATTGTAGACGTGTGGTTGAGCAGTATAATTCTAGACATCTAACGGAGCATTTTCGTTTCCATAACGGTGAATTTTCGCACCACCTTCCTCGTTGTCGGTAAGCACTCGAAGCTGTATAAAGCGACGAGTCTCACAACAGTCCATTAGATCGTCGACTCGTTTATGATACAATTTGTAAATATAAAAAAAAAATAAGAGAACTAATCTAAGTAAACCATTAACACATCAATATGAATAATGAAACGTTTTAAAAGTAGATACTTTGTATTTAACAAGCAATTGTGTTTGTATATATTTTCTGGATTGTTCATCATGTCCGAAGATAACCGTCCTGCCTCAGTTCACAATCATTATAGGGTTGTGTAGAGGAGCGTTTATTACCTTGTTTTAGTAACGTATATTACATGGCAAAAAAATCTGAAAGCGAGATAAATTCCCAACCTTGGGGTCATGACCCGCCATCAATTTTAATGTAAAAAGATCCTCAATTTCCAGGCCATTCTAGCTTTTAGGTCAGTTACCCCAAAAATTGTTTTTGACATGGGAGATAATTTGCTATGGGAGATAAATTTTGTGTGTGTGTTTTTTTTTGGGGGGGGAGGGCATGCTGAAAAGTTACAAAAAAATTACCTAACCTACCATTAACTCTAGGTTTGAGTTGTACCGCCCAAAAGTAACAAACCCCTAAAAAACCTTCCTTGACCCTAGAATTAAGTTCGAGTGATACCTCCCGAAACTCCCTTAACTCTATTACTAAACCTAAGTTTGAGTAGCAAGCCCCACAAATGAAAAACATTGTAAAACCACACGTAATTGTCTTGAAAAAAAGACCCCCCCCCCGATAAAAAGGGACAGAATTTATTTCCATAGCAAAAAATAAAATATGGTTAAATACCCTAAAACGCTAGAATGACACGGAAATGAGAGATCATTTTTCGTTAAATTCATGTACAAAATTTATCTCTCATTTTAAATTCTAAAATTATTTTTCTTCTTTCTGCTAGATTTTTAAGTGTGTTCCTACACAATCGCCTAAAAAAAGTAGAATCTCATTTTTATTTTAGGGGTGGGGAGCTGATATAGCGAAGAGTTTTTATCTAGAATAGGGTTTTTCTTTCATACTGAAAGTATCGACTGATATTTATTTTTGCTTTCAGTTTCGTTAAAATTAGTTTTTTGTGTAAAAATGTTCACAGATTGTTTTTGTGTGCAATAAACATGAAAAATATGTTTGCATCAAAGAAAGAAACAAATAAAAAAAACATGTCGTTAGCAAGAGAAAAACCCCAAGTACGTATGTGGGTGAAGGAGACAAGAAGTTTTGATTAAACAAAAATCTGACATTATTCTCAGAAAATACTACGCTTTGAAGACATTACTCTTTGAAAACATTATTCTTTAAAAAAGAAGAAAGAAAAACAAGTACTCCTTGGCATCGTTAATCTTTCTCAACACGATTGGTCCTCAGCTACCGCCTTCTAGTATCTATTTTGGAAAAAAATTAAAAGGAGAAAGAAATAGGGGTTTGATTTTTTGAAGAATCATACTGAATAATACGGTTAGAGATGAACTTATAGATACTAGGGCATGACATGACCAGCTGACTAATCAGACCTCTCCGATCTCCTGTCTAGCCGAAGTAAAGGTTGAAGTGGAAGAATGGCTCAACTACCAGGTCCCCATTCTAAGGCATCATGGGTCGCCACCCACGACCTACAGGTGGCCCTATTTTCAGGGAGGGGTTGCAGTCGGCGAATTTGTGGCCCCACTGTCAGGATGACCGATGATTCAAATCACATGAGCTGTATAAGGTATTGAAGGTGCAATTTTAAAGATTATAGTTCTAAACACTTTACCCAGTGTAGATGAAACCTTTAGGTAGTTTCAAATAATTACTTACTCCTTTCCTTCGTGACACTGAGGTTGAGGTACTGGTTCTTTTAGGGTCAGCTCAAAGTCCGAACTACGAAGTGGGCTGATTCGATAATAAGTAATAAGAGAGTAGAGACTGTCAAATAGCAGCGTATCGACCAGATAATATTTTTGTTGGCCATTTTCCTGCTTCGACTTGATACGGCAGTGATTCACACGATTTTGACGCCTGTTTAAAAAAACAATGACAAAATGAATATTTATTGAAAGTAAAAATACAATAGTGTAAAACAAAATAAAATTTTAAGTTTTATTTATAAAAATAATTTAATCATGAAATTTAATCCATTAGAATGCATTTTTGTTTCTTTGTAAACAAGTCAGCCATTTTAATCTTTTGTTAATAGTTGAAAAAAAAAAAAAAAGAATTACTTTGTGATCATTAAAAATTTCAAAGGAATTTAAACTGTCAAATAGAAAGGGATTTCTGGCTTTAAAATTTTTAGCAAATCCTCATGGATTGAAAGTTTTGGAAGCTATTCACATCCAATAATTTTATAAATTGAGATTAAAACAACATTATCTAAACAAAATTAGTTATCATTTTATAACAATTTGGTTCAATTAATAATTCAATGATCACACAATACTGTCGTAATTGATGTTAACTTCGTTTTTTTTAATCATAAAAAGACCATTCAACATCAAGTTTTAAATTATGATTAATTAATAATTGCTTTAAGGAAATACTTTTTTTTCTGTTAGGAAAAGGTAAGAAAGAAAAAAAAAAGCATTACTAAAATGTACACTTAAAAGGAAATTTTCAGTGCACATCCATGATGTGTGTTTGAGATCATCAAGGGTTTTGAGTTTTATAACATCATACCTCTTCATTTAGGCGATCCAGCTGATACTGTAAAAATACAAGCTTGCGACCCGTTCACAAACTACAAAATCATGTGACATTCTAGCAAAATTAAACAAATAATAGACAAAGAAATTGTACCAACAATTGAATAGATTGTTACATTTTAAAGTTAGAGCAAAACCAGGAGTGAGCAAAGGAAGCATTTTTCTAAAATGATTCCTGTCAAGATTATATACTCTTCTTAAAAAAAAAAAAGTATGGTTTTCTTACAATGTAAATAAAATTTAACAAAAAAAAAAAAAAAAAAAAATGAAGATTAAAAAGGAAAAAAGAATTCTTACATAAAAGACAAAGAAAAATCTCCAATGAACGTCTCACTCTCCCGCACCAGGAATGTGCCATCTCCTAGGTTACTGTACTCTTGCAGCAGTTTCTCAGCACGATGACGGCCACCTTCGAGTTTTCCGTGGAACCATTTTTCACCAAAGTGGAGTTCATCACTCTGGTTACTCTGAAATCACAAACGAAATGAGAGGTAATAAAAACAAAAATCAATTAAAACCAAAATCACACAAAAAACTTATTTGCTTTGGTTGTTTTACGGCAAAAAAAAAAAAAAATCAAACTTTCTTTTTGGTATTTGACAATATTAATGAGTTATTGTAATTTACACGATTTGAACGGTTTTCATCATCACGGTTGCAGCCATTGGCACAACATTTCAGCCATAGTACTTTTTGGCTTTCTTTGATTGCGTTTTGGGAATGTAGCAGTTATATTATTACAATCTATTTTCTTTTGCTCTTGCATGTTCTCACTCGTGGAGCGGTTGATACGTTGTTTGGCCCAAACGTTTTTGTGCGGGATAGCACTTCTGCCCTACACTTTTTGTGCCTTTTACGAATGTTGACAAGACATCATATACCTTGTTTGCCTCTCACCGAGATTTGAGTGAGAGGCAAGATAAAATCCTGGTGCTTATGCTGTTCAGCGGCCGTATGAAAAAATTATTTTTTATAAAAACAATAGTATATACTTATTCAGCGTTATATTCTTACTCACTGTACGAAAAAGTAGAAAAAATTATCCACTAGAACTTTACAAGTATTTTTCCATTCTACGTATCATAACAGCGATTCGTTTACTAAGCCTCCATCTTCTTTCTTAAGAAGATTTCAGTTATCTGCCCTTGAAATCTTCTTAAGAAAGAAGATGGAGGCTTAGTGAACGAATCGCTGTTATGATACGCAGAATGGAAAAATACTTGTAATTAAAGTTCTAGTGGATAATTCTTTCTACTTTTTTGTACAGTGAGTAAGAATATAATGCTAAATTGTGATATACGCGACACTGCTGGCCGTACTTCCGCTTTCTATCCACTCCGAAACGAATTTCTGCAACGTTTTTCTTCACTCTCTACGGATCCGACTTTTCTCCTATGATCAAACTTCTCTGTTCGCAATCTAACTTCCCTCTGCCTCCTCCCCCAATCACTCCTCTTTTATCTCTTCCATTTCCAATCAGGAGCATCTCATTTGCATACCTCGTATTCACCCTGTAGGCATTTAAAGAAACAAGTCGGCCATTCTTGTTTCCTTCTTCTTCACACGAGGTAAGCCACGCAAAAACGCGGTCGGTCGTTCTTGTTTTCTCTTCTTTTTCCTCATTTACACCACACGCCCCCCTTGATCTTCGAGATCAATAGGATACTTCGTAATCCTCCATCCAAGCAGGCCGCCTCCTCTCACGTCGAGGCCTCTGGGGAACAACTTCTTGGGGGTTAACATTTTCAGGTTCACTACAACGTGGGTCTAAGTCAGGTAGAGTCGCATCATTTGCTTCTCGGTGGCCCTCGATTTCCTCTTCTTTACTGCCCTCACTGCGTACCGGCAGTGTCATGCGACGCAGGTCTAGGATATGCCGGGGAACGCCGTTCACCATCACATTGTTCTTCGACCGCAATCCCGTTACGACCCCTTTTTTCCAACGAGTGGTACACTGTGCATTAGGGGGTTTCACCCATACCTCTTCACCTACTTTGATAGTGGCTTCCTCACTCTCGATTCCTGCTGTTTTGTTGCACGGGTGCCGCCACTTATATGTGAAAACGGCCCTATGAGGGACAGTTGTCTCGTCTTGTTTGGTTTTTGGCGAGATGTTGTACCAAAACACCGCCTCTATGGGTGATACGTTGCTTTTTTCCGCAGCGGCTTTAATGGTGCGATGATTCCTCTCCACTATTCCGTTGCCACTCGGCCGATACGCTGCTCTAAAAAATTGCCTTACTCCCCACTTATCGCATACCCCTTTAAAGGCTTCAGATCGGAAAGCGGGCCCATTGTCCATCAAGAGTTCCTCAACCGGCCCTCTCTCCAAAAATATCTCCTCGATGACCCCTCCGATCGCCCATGCCGCTTCTGCCCTGATTTCTCTCCAGATGGCAAACCTTCCCGGTCCACAGTCGACCATCGAGAGATACAATTTGTGGCGATAGTGCGTCACATCAATAGCCAATCGCTTCCAGTCCTCCGCAACGTGCAACTGTCCTGTTTCGTGTCTGGACGGTCTAGGGTCAATTGATTGGCACTCTCGACAGTTCTCCACCACTTCCCTAACCTCCTCCTCGGTGGTCTCCGGGTAAACCTCTCTGGCTAGGAATAACGTTCGTTCCCGACCAAAGTGGTGCATTTCGTGTGACTCCTTGACTTCTTCCCCTGCATAGCATACCGAGGAGACCTCCTTTCCCTCCTGCAGCCAGGCCTTCTTCACGCGTGTCATCGAATCCGCCTTGTTTTTTTCTGATGGGACCAACACGACAGATACTCTTAACTGGAACTCCGCTATTAGATCGGCGAGCGCTCCGAGTCTGCGCTTGATCAGCATTTCCGCAGCACCTTTGGTCTTAACTCTCTTATCGCCAGTTACTGCCGACCGAATCCACGATGCTGCCGTTGCCGAATCGGTTTTAATTTCAATTATTTTCAATCCCCACTTCAGGGCCAGATTGAGTCCTTTCATAACGGCATCTAGTTCTGCTACGTTGATATGGGAGAAGTCGTTGGTTTTTCTTAGCCATGCCGCATCCTCCACAGTTACGCCTCCCATCTCTAGTACGACGCCCAACGCCAGGTTACTGGCATCGCACCAAATCACACACGCATCTCCGCTGCTGACATACCAGTCCCCTTTCACTGGGTCCTCATTCCTCACCCTCGCAATGATATCTTGCAGCATGTTCATAACCTCCTTCGTTACACGGCCCTCCCAGCCAGCAGTGCCCGCTAGTCGTTTAATAAAACTACATGCTATCCTGAGCCAGCCAGCGATAGGATAGTGCCCGACCAGCCTCCCGCAGACTGAGAAAAGTTCTCGCTTCGTCAGCTCAGATCCGACTTCGGGTATTACACTCCCTCGTTCGAAGACAAGGCTTTCTTTTCCATCTCGCCTTAGTTTCAACCCCAGCACCCGTCCTCCATCCAGGGCCTCCGCCGGTTTTGCAGTTAACCCATACTTCTCGACATGGCTTCTTACTTTCTCCGCTGTCACCTCTGCCTCCTCCACCAGAATGTCGTCAATGTACGAACTAGTGGCCTCCTCCACTGAACGGTCTTTGCTCAGCACTGTCTTCAGCACGGCAGTCATAATTTTGGGGGCTGAACTCAGCCCAAAGCCTAACCTCGTCAGACAATACACTCGCCCCTTGTACCGGACCAGCTGGTACTGCCAGAGTTTTTCATCTACATGGATCTGCAGATATGCCGATTTCAGATCGACAATTTTTGTGGCCCGTCCCATTCTTCTCCATTTCCTCATGACCTCCTCACATACGTCGATCCCCGTTCCAGTGTGGCAGGCTACGTGTCTGTTCAATTCTCTGAAGTCCAGTACGGGCCTAATCTTGTTTTTTGTAGGCTGAACAACCGCCAGTAGTGGCAACACTCCTTTTTCTTCCCCTGTCCACGGTTTCAGAATTCCTTCTTTTATCCACCTCTCCACTTCTTCCTCAAATCCTTTTCTTATTTCTCCTCGCAGGGTGTTTTCGTAGCAGCCCACTTTATTCTGTAGTTCCGGGGGTCCGGAGATCCATTTCCATTCCACCGTCCACCTCACGCCATCAAACTTTGCCAGGAAATCTTTGTCCTCAATGCAGCAAACCTCCGGTTTTGGTATTCTGATGGTTCTATCACCTTCCACTCCTGCCATCCCCACTGCGCCGAGACGTCCGAACGTCACTTGGCTCCCTCGTAACGTGGCGCCCCCCAGTCGGTTAATTGCACTCATACCTATAATCACGTCAACACCACCGACCAGATGATTCAACACTAAGGCTCGCAGTCCAATGGACACCCCTTGCACCATTACTTCCGCTGTCGTCTCACCTAGGCACTTCACATCCCTGCCATCCACGGTCCTAATAGTCCTGGTTCCGCTCCATGACCTAGCGACATTCCTCGCTAACAACGTTGTAGTACAGCCTGTGTCGACAAGGGCTATGGCTTTCTTCCCATTGACTACTACCGGTAACCGAGGCAACGTTCCATCATGCGCCATCTCCGCACAGAAGGGGTAACCACTGGCGCAATAGCTCCCCTTCACTCGTTTCCCTGGTGCCGTGCAGCAACACAATAGCGGCTAAGGTGCCCCACTTGTCCACATCGGTAGCACGTGATCCCCGGTCTCGGCTCTTTGCAGTCCTTGATCAGATGAGGGCCCTGGCACCGGAAGCACTTGATTGCAGGTCTCCCCTCCTGTCGCCTCGCCGGCTGCCTCTCATTCAAGTGAGGCCTCATGCACATATTTCCACCCACAGCTGCAGCCACGATTGGGCTTTTAACATTTTTCACTAGGACTCTGGCGTGAACCAAGAGATCGTCCACTTCCATAGTATGGATCCCAGTGATTCTCTGCATGTTCGTAAAGATTTCCTCTGGGAAGCCGTTAACTAGGTACAGCTTTACCGTCATCTCCAGGCTCCTCCCCACGTAACCAGCCAACCCTGCCAGTCTCCTGATCTCTGCCGCAAAGACGTCAACCGACTCGCCGGTCCACCTCAAACTGGAAAGCTTACCAAGTGCTTCGAATGGGCCCTCAGCGAAGGCCAATTTCAGCCTTTGCTCCACTGAGGCAAGGTCTTCCTTGTCTTCATCTCGCATCTGCTGGTAAATCGTGAGGGCTTCCCCCTCTAAGTATAGCGGCAGCAGGGTGACCACATCTTCTATCTTTTGCAGCTTCGCCACCATCTTTAATTTCTCCAGCCACTTAATCAGGTCACCCTCCCCAGTAAAGGGTCTCAGCATGTGAGTGCTCAGTCTCCACTCAGCCATGGTAATTTGCTCGATGCGCCGAAATAGCTTGTGATATACGCGACACTGCTGGCCGTACTTCCGCTTTCTATCCACTCCGAAACGAATTTCTGCAACGTTTTTCTTCACTCTCTACGGATCCGACTTTTCTCCTATGATCAAACTTCTCTGTTCGCAATCTAACTTCCCTCTGCCTCCTCCCCCAATCACTCCTCTTTTATCTCTTCCATTTCCAATCAGGAGCATCTCATTTGCATACCTCGTATTCACCCTGTAGGCATTTAAAGAAACAAGTCGGCCATTCTTGTTTCCTTCTTCTTCACACGAGGTAAGCCACGCAAAAACGCGGTCGGTCGTTCTTGTTTTCTCTTCTTTTTCCTCATTTACACCACATAAATAAGTATATAATATTGTTTTTATAAAAAAATAATTTTTTCATAGGCCACTGAACAGCATAAGCACCAAAATTCCATTTCTATAGTACATGTATGTCGGCAGATTCCACCCATTTCATATTCTTGTTTTCATAACTCTTTCAGAATCATGTAATGTGTTCATGAAACTGCTTGAATAAAATTGATTTAAATTGTAGAAGTTTGTTCCTTTAGCCCAAACTTGGTAACCGTTTTCTTCATATCGAACAAGGGCAGTAGGATGGATATAGATGCAGCAACCCAATTACAAAATGGTGATCTCGACCCCCTCCCCCTCTTTTATAAGAATTTCAAACTAAAACCTTTATTTAATACATTGGAGTAAATTACTTCCATCTCGCACAGAAATGTGAAAACGAAGATATCTATAAATATTGGTTGGTTGTTGGGTTTTACATTATATCAATCATTGTTGAGTAATTTTGTGCTGAAAACAATCTTTCTAAAAATATATATTTTTTAATTATTTAGTCGATATTATATGATAGGTATCAGCCTTGGGGGATTACAAACTTAGATCCTAGCGACTGCCGAGCCTGGAGTGGAAGACTTTGATCAAGAACAGGCCTTTGATTAGTCTTCTATAAGAGGGTAGCTCTTATAGAAGACTAATCAAAGGCCTGTTCAAAAATAAATCGGATGAAGAAGAAGAAGTATACCAAAAGCAAAGTTAAAATGTTAGAAGTTGAATCACTGAAAAAGGTGAAAAAAATCTTTTGTTAACCCCCGACTTGCAGATGACTTATATTATCTTCATACAATCTGTGTTTTTCAGAGTGAGATGAGTAAACTCATTTAAAAGAGAATTTCAGAAACAACTCCAGACATCAATTCTCACCATGGGCCCTTCTTAGCTAAAAATTACTATGCTAGGTGTCTCATACATCTGGTATCTGTGTTTCTTCTGCCTCAGACATTTCTAGAAGGTTTGATGCACTGCTTTTGGGCTCACACTATCATTCATTTATATTTTGATATTTTTAAATTCAAAACATTTTCTAAAAAAAAAAAAAATCCCAAGCATTGGGTTTCTAAAAAATATTAATGAGTTTCTAAAAAAATATTAATGGGTTTCGAAAAAAATATTAATGGGTTTTGAAAAAAAAGATGCAAAATCATGTCTGATGAATACGGATCATTATAATTTGTTACAAGTTGTAAAGTAAGTCAATCATAATTGAGGCCAACATGAAGACCCCCCTTTTTATTGGCTACTTCACCAAGATGTTGGGGAGGGCACAATTCTTTTCTTTAGATTATTCAACTTACCCTCGACTCACACCATATAAACTATATATATATATATACATAAAACTCAATGCCTGTGTGTACGTTCCCTATAGAAAGATAGGTTAAAGAATCTACATAAAATCCAGAAGTGCATTCTTATGTAAAATTTACAGCGAAAGACAATGGAAGTGTTCTCGAATCTCTAAGTGCACCCCTAAGGAGGCTACGAGGGCATAACCCTCTTAAAACTCTTATCCTATTTTTATAAAATTTAAATCATATGTATAAAGTTTTCTGGAGAAGACAATGAAAGTGGTCCCAAATCACTTTGTTACCCTCTACGTGCCCCCACCTCTAAGTGACCCATGAGGACAGAATGCCTCTTAAAACTTCAAATATATATATCTGATTTTAATGAAATTTAAACCATATGTATAGGACACAATTCAGAGAGTTTTCCAACATTTCAGCTTCTTCTGACTATACTATAAGACAAAACAGGAGATGGGGGCAGTAAAAACAAATAAAGTAATAAGGTGTTATGAGCATAGTAAAAAAAGTACATAGTAGTGATCCTCATTCAATTCTGAGCAACTTCGGGTCTTCTTGCTAATACTGTATAAAGTGGAGGCATCAAGTACCATTTTTTAGTGCTTCGTATGACTTGACTGGGGATTGAACCCCTGTCTCCCTGCAAATCATTATACCAATCTTTAGAAAGTCTATGATATAAATGTTTTTTGTTGCTTGACACAATTCAGTTAGCTCTCTTGCATTAAGGGATCTTTACCTTATATGGACTAAGTTTCTGCATTCGATAAGGAGATGCGGGGTTCTACTTACAATAGATATTCTACATGTATATTTTAAGTTGGTCTTAAATTTTGAGAATGTTATTATGTCTCAGTCATGTATGACCAATCTGTGGAATCTAGTCAAAATGACTTTTCCTCTTTGAATTGTTATACTTATTGCATATGATTAGTTGAACACTATTTTACCGATTGTTGGATGCAAACATTGGTTATATTACACAAAAAAACTAGGAGGGAAAAATAAAGTGAGAAAGATGTAATTAAATTGATGCTGACCTCAGCATATAAATTATTCTCATCTTCATCTGCATCTTCATCTTGCTCAGCCCTTAGATCTTCAGCATAAAGCAGCTTGGTTAATGTCAATACAAATATGTGCGGATGCCATACCTGCAAGTCAAAAAATACTTATTAATATACAACAAAGGAAATAAATGCATTTAAAATAGTATATATATATATATATATATATATATATATATATATATATATATATATATAAATAAAGTAATCCAAAAAAAGATATAAGAATCAACTAATATCTTATAATTAGTGAAACATCCGGATAAAAACTGAAGCTCAATATACTGGATAGAGCATTACTATCATAATATAAAATGAAATAATAAAATAAGGTGCCAATCAAATTTTATTAGAATTCAAAGTTCAAGCAAAGTATCTTAACGTCCTTAACTCATGAGTTTTCAAAGATAATTCTTCTCCTCAGAGGACCATTACCGAAGTGACATTACTGCATGTAATAAAATTACACTTTGAAAATATATAAAAATATACACAAAAATACATAAAAGTATATAACATCAAATATATCAACCCAAAAACATACTTTTTTTGTTAAATCTATACAATCCATCCAAGTCATACAATTTAAAAACATATTGAGGAAAGATATCTAGGAGGTTGACTGAAGATTGATCCAGGTAATGAGTGACAGTCCAAAAATGAAAAATTGAAAAAAGTTATCCAGTCGTGAGATGCGTCCGCAATCGATGCAGTGAAAAATGCATCCAATGTTTATGTTAATTATTACAACGATAAATAAACCAAATCAAATAAAAAGTTCAGTAAACTCACTATGCGTAGAAATCATACTGTTCAAAATTTAGGGTTCCAATGATTTGATCGGAAATTTGCTGATTAAATGGAAAATCCGTTAAATCCGATCTGAATAAAATTAAAATTGAATTGATCCGATAAACATGAGCCAAATAAACAAAACCTTTTCTTGCCGCTCAGAAAGGAATACTAAAGGCGCTAGATGCCTACTCATCTGAACGACGAGAAAAGGTTTTGTTTATTTGGCTCGCGAGAGAGTGAATACTTTCAAACTTTATTCATTGGAATTATCTTTGTTGGACCCAGGGGAAGAGATGACTTTGCTTGAACTTTGAATTCTAATAAAATTTGATTGGCACCTTATTTTATTATTTCATTTTATATTATGATATATATATATATATATATATATATATATATGTATATATATAAAATTGAAAATATAAGCCATTAACAATGCAAAACTAATTTATTATTTTTTTTTTTTACATTAATCTTATTAATTTCGGAATAAAATTCCATCAGAGGTGACCAGTATCGAGTCAAAAAAAAAAAAAATGACTCAAAACTGGTCACCTCTGATGATGGAATTTTATTCCGAAATTAATAAGATTAATGTAAAAAAAAAAAAAAATAAAAATAAATAAAAAATAGTCTTGCATTGTTAATGGCTTATATTTTCAATTTTATTAACAAATCCAGCAATGCTTTAAATGAACGACCAACCCATATTACTTATATATATATATATATATATATATATATATATATATATATATATATAGAGAGAGAGAGAGAGAGAGAGAGATTTAAACGATTTAAATCATTTTCAAATCATATTCCAAATAGACAATTTAAATCATTTTCAAATCATATTCCAAATAAAGAATATATACAAAGGTATTAAAGTTGTTTACAGCTGTTTTAAGGCAATGTTTATTTTAAGTAATACAAAGAAACATAAAATTCTTCCAAAAATCAACCGTTTTTGTTTTGATTACTAATATCAGAGTGAGTAGGAGGAGCTAACTCTCCGACAGTCCCAAGTTCTCTTCCTGCCAGCAATGGCACCAGGGAAAAACTCTGAAAGATCTAATTAGAATTAATTTTTCGAATTTCATCACTAATACCCATCTGTTCTTCCCTTTTTGATAAGCAATTTCCCTTAATTAAACATTACTTGACCTACTTACACAATGTTTCCATAGTTTATAATTTTTTTATAAATAACACTGACACGTTTGAGGATGTCAAATATGTTTTTTACATTTATTTTTATTCTTAAATCATGATAGATTTTTTTTATTTTGCGTGGAAGTAAAAAAAATCAATAGACTTTTTACTTTTTTTATAAAGGACGCAAAATATTCTTTACATCCATTCATAACTCGAATAACATCTGTTTTTGAAGGTGAAGAAATCCTATAAGAGTAAAATGAGTCCTGGTCAATGCTGAGGTAGGGAAAGTTAGTATACATATATCATTTTTTAAATAGTAAAATCACTTGAACAGTATTACTTTATAATTGTAGTTTATAATAAGACTTCAATTAAGACTTATTTTTTCTTTTAAATTTAATAAATGCTGATAGGGATTACTTATCTTGTTCAGTGATAGCCCCCTATCAATCTCCACTGGAATTTAACGTAGAATGATCCCCATTTCCAGGCGATTTTAGCTTTTAAGGTAGTTAACTAAAAAAAATGTTTTGCTTTAAAATTTGTTTTTTTCATGTCGTCAGAGTTATGGACTGGCACTGATCATTGTTTACTTACATGGTCAATTGGGTCTTCAAGATATAAAGAACCATTTTTTTCAACATTGCTCAATCCTGTTTCGGTACCACCTGTAAATACAATATAATCTGAGATTAATATTTGTTAATGAAACCTATGTAAATTCTACAGAATAAGAAACAAAATATTTGCATTTTTAATACATAATAGACCCCCAATTTTGAGTCTAGATTTGTGTTTCGAAACCTTTTTACCTTTGCGTAACCTTAAAATAAATTACCTGCCTCAAGAAACCCTTGCGTAAAAACAAAATTATATACCATAGTTTTCTTCATTTTACTTTCATCCTAGTTCACGTGAAAAATTTCATAGTATATATTTTTTAATAACTTTTTTAAGGAAAGATTAATACTTCTTTGTCAATTTTTGGTAACGCTAATTAATATTTATACTGTTTGTTTATAAAACTTATATAACATTTGACCGTGACATTTGATTACAACCTTGAAAAATTTGGTCACACGAAATTTTGACAGAATTTCAACTTTCGATTTTTCCAAAATTTGATGCTCTTTTATAACAGTAACCAGCATGCAAAATTTCAGCCTGATCAGATGAATAAGTTATCACTTTCCATGGAATAACTTCGGGAATACTTCATGCAATATGGTGAAGTAAATCCCATATGAGACTTATGTTATCAGGCGGAGGTATTCAGTCTCACCACTGACTTATGTTCTTGTTTTAAAATATGCAACAATATTCATGTCTCTAAAGCAGCGTTTCTCAACCTTTTTGCACACAAAAACAAAAATTATATACTTATTATTATTATTTATCTCATTTTATTTTCATTGTAGTTTACGTGGTAAATATCATAGTAAAGATTTTTTATTAACTGGTTTAAGGAAAAATTAATACTTCTTTGTCAATTTTTTTGGTAATGCTAAATAAAATACATTCGTTTTTAATTCTTCATCAGGGAATTTTCATTCACACACAAAAAAATTCTAAGCCTAAATGTATAAAATGAACATAAGTAACCAATATCATATAAAACCTATAATATAAATGTATACAGAACGAAAACAAATAATTGCTGCATCAGTTTATTATTTATTTAGTAATATTACATACTAAATAAAAAGTAAAATAATGCATTAGCTTATTTCACTTGTTTTTGCAGAACCCTTATGGACCTTTTGTAGAACCTTATGGTTCCGGGGGAAACTCCAGTTAATAAATGCTGGTCTAGATAAAGGATCTCCCCTTTCTTATTTGATAGATGACAACACCATTTTGTAATGTCATCCACTGTAATTGGTTATATCCCTATACAACTTAGCCAGAGAGATGAGCTTGCTAACCAGTAAACAATGACAAGAAAGATTGTGTTGTTATTATGTCAGCTATTTATCCTGAAAGTGACACACCTCCTTACTATCCATTTTATAAAGATATAACAAGGGAGGATAATTGCAAAATTAGTCATATTTACAAAAAATCTAATTACAGATAGCATGTACATGGAATTGGAGAGAGAGCAATATAAAAAGAATGACTTTAAAAGAAAAAAAGGTATTTACCTTCATCTGAATTTACCGCACATTCAGTCGCACCTTTTTTAAGTTTTTTATGCTAAAATAAATGAATCATATAGAAAAAAATATATATTTAAATAATAATAATAAAAAAAATAATAATTAGATTTAATTCCTTCCAGAAAATACTATGGCTGGGTTGGAATTTAACGCTGTATGGACGAATACAAAGTTACCCCGCCATTTTTTTTTAATGATGGCAAACATCTGAAAATAATTCCGACCTGGACAAAGTATCTTCTGGAAGAAATTAAGAAAAGCAAAACCAATTGCAAGTAAATACACTACCGGGCAACACTGCTAGTATATTATAACGCAGTCCTAACCTTAGTTAAGTTTGGGTATAAGGCAACAAAATAAAAGGTACCCAAGGGCAAATGATACTATTTCTTTCCTTTAACAACTACAAGAAACCTTTTCAATCACCGATTACCATGGATAATAACACACTACCTGAGAGTCCACCGATCAAACTCCTCGGCCTAACATTTACAGATTACATGAGTTAAAACAAATACATAGAAGACATTGCTAAGGCTGCTGCAAAGAAAAGTGGGCTCTCTCTACCATGATAAAAAAACTTCTCACACCTGACAGTATCCTATACCTCGACAAGGACACAATCCGTCTATGCATGGAGTATTGTTGTCACACCTGGGCCGGTGCACCATCCACTAGTCTCTCCCTCTTAGACAGGGTCCAAAAGAAGTGTATCTAATTTAATAGGTCCCTCACTACCCACTAAGCTCCAGTCCCTGTACCATCGCCGCAATGTTGCATCTTTGTGCTTTTTTTTACAAGTACTTCAATGGAATGTGCTTTGATGAACTGATTGCTCTGGTGCCCTCTCGACGTAAATACACTTGACCAACTCGAGAATCAGTTAAATCCCATCCATTCACTGTGAAGGTCCCGAGATGCTGGAGAGCTTTCTAACCCTTGTAGTTTCTTTCCTCGAGTTTCAAGCCTTCGAAACTCCCTACCTGCTCCGTATTCCTGACTGTAGCAACATGCAGAAATTTAAATGTAATGTGAACAAGCATCCAGCTGCACAACTCCTCAGTTAGGATGCTCCTTTAATTTCTGGCCCCTAATGTACAGTAGCTCTTTATGTCTCAGTGGCAGTATGCCTTGTCTGGGGCGAACTCAAGTTTAAAAAACAAAAAACAAAAAAGCAGTGAACTGGGGCTATTGCCTGCACAACCGTTTTGTTGTCTAGCACAGCTCTGCCAGCTTCACCGTTGGGTGGTCGATGTTTGAGGCATCACTCGATGTGGTCTACTGTCTGTTCATAGTGACCACAGTCGCAGACAGCCGAGTCCCTGAGTCCCCATCCTTTCATGTCCTGAGGTGGTTGAGCATTGTCCACTGTCGGCGAGGGAGGTCCATGCCTGGTAGGTTATCCGGGTCCTTCACAAATCTGTGCAACCTTGATTTATCTGCTGCCTGCCATTCCTCCGTCCAGCGATGTTTCAACCAGATTTGTTTTGTGACCCCAGCGTTTAGTGAGTTGAAATGACGTTAACATATACGCTTATGTTATGTAGCATATGGGATCCATACATTGATGCACAGGAGGAAACAGAGATTAATACTTGTTATCATAAAAATAAATGCTGTTCATCATTTTTCGTTTGGCTTGTTTTATGGCATATCAATCTCAGTGAGTCATTCAATGCCGACCAAAAGTAAAAATAGAATAATCATTCTTTGTAATCATTCTATTTGTTAGTAAGATCTGAATTTTCTTCTCACTCCCCTTGCAACATGCCTTACAACTTTTCTCCAGTGGCTGCGATCTTCAGTGACGGACTGCCAGCCTGTTGGGTCGATACCACCTGCCTTCATATCTTGCTTGCTGTAGAGTAGGACAGGTTTTCCTGCTGGTCTGGAGCCGGTTGTAAGCTCACCATAAAGAATATCCTTTCGGATCCTCCCATCGTCCATTCGCCTGGCATGTTCAGGCCACCGAGGTCGTTGTTGGGTGAGTAGAGCGTACATGCCTGTGATGTCCGCCTGATCAAGTACGATCTTGTTTGAGATGTGGTCCTGCCAAGTGATTTATTTCGAGGATTCTCCTGAGGTTGTGCAGGTGGAAAGTGTTGAGTCTGTTCTCTTGGCGGGAGTAGAGAGCCTAAGATTCACTGCCGTAGAGCAGCGTGCTGAGCACGCAGGCCCGGTACATCTTTATCTTGGTATTGGTAGTCAGCATCCTATTATTCCAGACTCTCTTCGTCAAGCGAGCCATGCATCCAAGGACAGATTGCTGGAGATGGTGGAGCTGAGGTACTTGAAGTCCTTGACAACCTTGAGGGTGTAGTCGACAATGTTTGCGGTACTGCTTACATCTTGGCCGAGGATGTTAGGCTTTTTTTAGGCTGATGGTCATGCCAAACTCTCTGCATGCATGCGCGAAGCAGTTGAGTCGCTGCAATGCCTCTTCAGAATGTGCCGTTAGTGCTGCATCATCAGCGAAGAGCATCTTGCATATAAGTACCTTCTGCACTTTGGTCTTAGTTCAAGGTTGAAGAGGCTGCCACTGCTTCTGGCATGGAGGTACACTCCATCCTCCGACTTGTTGAAGGCGTAAGACAACAGCAGAGAGTATGCACCACTGTTTCACTCTGCTCTTGATTGGGAAAGGGTCCTGGGAAGAGTCATTGCACTGTACGGTGCCCTGCATGTCCACATGAGCTTTACGCGGTGGAAAACGTTGTCACGGACGCAGCCGCCGAGAGCACCATCAACTTGTCTTGGCAAGGAATAGTTTATAGAAATCAGGTGGAGTATTCTGCCGTTCATCATCAACGGGAATTTAAATCTACCTTGAGGAGTTTTTCACCCCAGCGCCATGTTGTGGACTTGACAAGATGTACCATAGGCACTTTCGTATAAATAGAAGAAAAACATTCTCTGCCCGCGTTTCTGCTCCGTGGAACAGCCTACCAAAGGGTAGTGACGATGTCCTACATATCCAGGTTTAAAGTCATCTTTGACAAACAAACATTCAGACGGTATATAAATGTACACATGTTCTAACTCTTTTTACATGGCTTGTTGCACTTGGCTATTTTTTTACCAATAAATTTGATTTATATTTTTTTTTCAGAAATTAAAAAATGTCGTCTAGATTGATCTGATCAGAAAGGTCCATCAGGTCACTAACTAGATAATGTCTGAAACAGATTTCATGGAAATCAATCAATTTATATTAATATTAGCTGGACTACCTGGCATTGCCCGGGGGCCCATAAAAAACAAAGACGAAGAGGTTAAAAAGTGTGTGTAATGTCTTCATATTAAAACTTCTATCTCTCTATCTTTCTCTCTTTCCACCCTTCTCCGTTTTCCCACATCCCTATCCCTCTTTCACCTCTGCCCAGCTCCTTTGTTTTAATGCATTGAAAATAATAATCTAAGTCATTCACCTCTTCTTTATATAATAAATAACATTGGAAATGATCTTCCTGACAAAACCTGGCCCAGTTGACCCCTAAAGAATGAATAATTAACATTTTTTTGTGGAAATTATTCATTCAGGGCAACGCTGATCAAGAATGTACCAACTTTGTAGATGTTCATTTTGTAGTTTTTTAACTTTTAGCTGAACACACACACACAGATAACTGCCCTTTATATAATAGATATGTTCAACTGTAAATGAAGCACAATAGTCAACACAAAATGGAGGACCTTATCTTTTAAACAGATACAAGATTATTATGTATGTTTGGTCTATGTGAAGTCGGGCAAGATTTACCTCCCTTCTCATTCTTGGTTTGGTAGGGTTTGGTAGTTTTGTTTTACGGCATATCAACCCTTTTTGGGTTATTTAATGCCGAATCTGGTCATTATAGTGAAAGTTTTTATGCTTCAAGTTCTTTATATCTTCAAATGTTTAATCATGGTTTTTGGTTTGGTAGTTTTGTTTTACGACATATCAACCCTTTTTGGGTTATTTAATGCCGAATCTGGTCATTTTGGTGAAAGTTTTTATGCTTCAAGTTCTTTATATCTTCAAATGTTTAATCATGGTTTTTGGTTTGGTAGTTTTGTTTTACGGCATATCAACCCTTTTTGGGTTATTTAATGCCGAATCTGGTCTTGTTTTCTTCTCTTTTTTGTTTCTTTCCCCTTTTAATATCTGTTTCTATTTAACCCATAGTTGGGACCCTAACAGGTACTACCACTCCGGGTCAGGGTGGACCTGGGAGCAATGGTAATTAAGAGGAGGCTCCACATTCCCCAAAGTCCGTAAGCCGGATCTCACCATCGGATGTAGTTTAAGGTCATATCCAGGACCGGGAGTAGGGTAGGAAAAATAAAAATAAAAAAGGGGAGGGAGAAAGGGAGAGGGGCTGTTGTTTTTGTTTTTGGTTTTGTAGAACATAATTAAGTTTTACAAACAAAAAAAAAAAAAAAAAAAAAAAACGTCAATGTAGGTGAATTACGTCTCAGGGAGCCACAGGGCAGCCTGATCTGGTATCACCAGTTCTCATTCTTGTTCAGATTCAAAGGATTTCAGTATACATTGAATGTTATAATAGACCTTCCTCCCTCTTTTTTAATTACTTTAAACATTAAATTTATCTCACCACTACTATTATCATTCACCTATTATTGATGTTATTCACCCATCCTCCTACCATTTAAAACATTCATATACAAATAAAGTTTGCACAGTAACAAGATAACCAATATTCTCAGAGTTTTGATAATATTAATAGATAGATCTATATATTTTTAAAGGGTTGTAGGGAGAAACTTTTTAGTATCCATGCAATTTTTGAATAATACATACCTTTAGAATAATTTTTTTCTTTAACTGGTTGGGTGAAGGTAATTCGGTTTCATTCTTATCAATACATTCAAGCAATAAATCTTCTGTAGAAATAAAAAAAATGTTTAATAATTAGAAATGTGATGCAAAAATATAGAAAAGATTAAAAACAAATTCATGCAATACAATATTAAGAGACAACCGTTTAGGATGTCTTAAAATGCAAACCAAGATTCAATAATTTCAAGGATGATTTATCTCCCACAAGCATTTTGAACTTTTGGCGAAGATCAAAGTGTAGTATGTGTTCTGATACTACACTTCAACTGTCCTGTCCTCAATCGGTGAAGGAGAGATACTTCTAGACTGAGGCAATTAAATTTTTTGGGGTCTCAATCCAGAGTGCCTCCTTTTTAGAATGTAGATTTTCCCCCCAGTGTCTAACTGCCCTCGTGGGGAGGTAAGAAAATAGTGAATTTTATAGCTATGGATGGTCCAAGTAATATAGAATTACTTTACTGCACATTAGGCTAGTCTAATACTAAGCAAGTAATGATATTGGTTAAGTTATAAAATATATATTTAAATAAGTGATGCCAAGACGGTTCACTTGGCATAATGGTAAGAGTGTTTGCTAATGGGCTGGGAGACCAGGGTTCTATCCTCAATAGAGTCATACCAAAGACTCAAAAAAATGGTTCTTGATGCTCTCTTGTTAAACACTCAGCATTATAAGGTGAGGATCAAAGGTAAATGGAGTAAACTTGAGAAAGGAGTGGCGCCATCCCCATGATCTTGAAAAGGGAGTCTTCAGGTCGCCTTCAACTATGGTCACCCACTTTACTTTTTTTTTAAAGACAGACATCTGTAAATGCATTAGATAGAAAAATAGAAGAAAAACTGAATGTTAAACTAGCAGAAGAAGGAATGAAGAAAAAAACTAGAAAAAGGATGTTGAGAGTATACATACAGGATGCAGGTAATATTTGTTTGCAATTTTTAACTGCTAATTTTATGCAAATTTAAAAAAATTACTTTCGCTGTCAGTAGTGTTTTCATAAAAACTGACTATATTTCCATTCTTATTTTTTTTCAGAATAATTGATCATGGACAATTTTGAACCTCCGTATTTGTGTAAGAGAAACAGAGTTCTCCTTGGAATGTGCGTCGGAAGGACAAATAAGGATATTTTAAACTTCCTCAATGTCAGCAGGAGGACAGCAGAAAAGAATTGAAAGCTTCAGAATTCGACTACAAGACGACATCAGCATGGTTGCACCTACCTGGTTGGCATAAATGTGCTGGTAGACAGTTAGGACCTTGGCGCTGAATATTAAAGGCGGCTTAACAGCACTATCAAGCCTACAAGTGGTTGATTTTCGACTGTGGAATTAATATTGGCTAACCACATCGTTCCAGGATATTTAATCCTCCACAAGTATTTTGGACTTTTGGCTATGGTCAAAGTGTAGTATCTGTTCTGATACTACACTTCAACTGTCCTATTGACAGGATCAGCGAAAGTGGGCTGTGATGGTCAAAGACACTATACTTGCTTCGGAGAAAGCCAACTCAACCTGACCACGTTACATGTACAAGACATCAGAATGAAAAACACATACATTGATAATTTGATGTCGTTAGAACGGTGTCATCATTCTTCTCTGAGAGCTTCAGGTTGAACACTGATGGCTACATCCGCATACTAAGTGAGGTAGTAAACTCTGAGTCGACCAAGTCGCTGCAGATAGGTCGAACTTGTGGCAGCAAGTTTCTGCACATTGTCATACAAGCAAGAAGACCCAGGTTTTGTTGACCATACTTTCTGACTTCTGGCTTTCCAGATTGCCTGATTTCAAACCCCTCGACTTCTTTGTGTGGGATACGGTGAAACAAGACACAAACAGATCCAGTTGCAGAATAAAAAACGAGGTAAAGGTGAGGATCACCAGAACCTTTGGGGGCCAAAGTTGAGAGATAGTGATGTAGGCCTGTGGATGCCTCGAGGCTGTCATAAAAGTTAAAAAGGCAGGTTCATTTAGAGAAAAAAAAAAAAAAAAAAAAAAAAAAAAAATCACTGTAGTTTGATGAATACATCTCTAAAAATTGAACTACTGGGTTATTTTTTCCGAGATAATAATCTGATGAGCAAATATTGTACACACTCTATATATGTCATTGCTAGTTTAGAATTATTAGACTGGGCTAGTATTCAGGAGAGCTGGAGAGACATACAAGATTATAGGTTATTAAGGCCTTTTATAACTTATTTGCATAAATATTTGTAGGTTACATGAAATTATACAAATTTATTTTTGCGAAGAAGTATGTTGTAAAAATATGATAAATATATTGAAAAGCATTTAGAATGGGATAATTATAACAAACACTTTTTTATACAATGTTAAATTAGTAAAGAAAATAAATGTAGTTAATAATTTTGAAGTTACAGCAAAAAATGTTTATTTTGAAATTCTTTTTTATTTCTGATTAACTTCGGTAGTTCAGTTCAGTTAGGGGCTGCATGATTTGCTTAATGGATATCATGACCTATGGAATTGGCTATGCAAAGTTGAAATCCTACCAAATTCATTGTAGCCAGTTGCTGCTGATAAGAAAGATGGTGTCCATTTTAATTTACATTTGTTGCTGATAACAAAAATGACATCCATCTGAAAAATAATCCTAGCCGGAAAGAGTTTTTCTGTTAGGAACTAAATCAAATTTCATGTTGTTCTAAAGAATATGATGACAAGATCCACAATAAAAGTATAAACATGCACTTTCCCTCCTGTGAACTGATTACCACATGCCTCCCGACTAGTTACTCTGTCAATTGTTCTGTGGCCACATCTTATTTAAAAAAATCTGCAGAACTGTGGTGCTAAAAAAACTTAGTCGAAGACTTAGGTAAGCGGTCATTCTTATTGGCAACCCAATAACACTGGATCAAAACGATGGCACAGAATTTATTCAATTTTCATCATTTTTCTTTGGACTGTTGTCCTCACTGTTGACATTTATGTTTTGGCTTTGTTTCGGCCAAAGTGTCATCAATGGTTATGTTTTTCTCCCATAGTCAAATATGGCTATTGTTGATTTCTTGTGTACATTGAGGTTTCCTATGAACTCTGATTTAAATATTAATAAAAATTCTAATGGTAATGTCTCATCCTAAAAAAAAACAAAAAAAAATCTTTTTTTTTCATTTTACTCTGATTTTCTGAAAAGTAGTTAGACAAAATACAAGATAAATAATAAGCGTGTAAACCAACCTCCAAACATGTCTTTAAAAGCCATTGCCATCTTGCGCTGTTGAGGGAGAGTGCAATGATTTTCTATGGATAAAATCAATGGATAACTGGGAAAGAAAAAGAAAAGAAAACGGAAAAATAATTTACTTTAATTGAAAGTATAAGAAGACGTAAATTAAATGCAATCTTTTCTGCAATTCAACCATATTTGATACAACTTCATTCTATGACGGACTTGTTCACCAAGTTTCAAATTTGGAATATTCAAAAAATAATAAGATGTCTGTTTTCATGGGAGGGTTAGTTTAAAGAAGCATGTAAATATCTCCTAAACTTTGACCTAAGTCCGTCTATAAAATTTCTTCCTTGCTTAAATTTTTCATGTAAAAATAATTTTTATTGTTATTTTTACCAGAATAGACCTCTGAATGTGGGATTCTTTTTTGCATTTATTTTGATCCGTTTCAAATTCAACAATTTTATGTAAAATCATGGAGAAGTCATAGGCAAATATTTGTAATTTTGACAACATTAGGAGATAAGAAGGCCTGTTCGAACAGTTGTGATGTCATCACATCTGATATTTTAATTGCTTAAATCGGCCGACACATGAGCTGACTTTTTAAAAAAGATGTATTTACTAACGAGCCACCACTTATCAAGGCTAAAAGCCATTCGTGAATAAAGGTTAATGAGATTGATGGATTATCAGTTAAATAGTCAAGAATATTATGAAGATTGAAAATGATGAATAGAATGAATAAAGTTTGATTATTTATGACATGTATTTGTTGACATTGGATTTGAAAACGACCATGTTGTATACCTCAGGGAAGCAAGCTTGAGACACGTGTAACACAGATGGGAAGTTCTTGGAAAGAAAATCTGTTCATGGTATTCCATTTGATGTTAGGCATATGGAGGAAGAAAGGAAAGTTCTTTGTAATTGTGGTTGTAAGACGAGTTCTTGCTGTGAAAGTTTTACAAGGAGGGACCAGAGATTGTTCACTTGGAAACATACTTTTGACCCATTTTTGTAGTTTCGTTTACCATTTGTCACAATATCGTTTTGTAATTTACTTGTGTTATACACAAAAAGGATAAAATAAACATAATTTTCAGTTGAATGTGACCTCTATGACACTATAAGGACATCATATTTTGCTAATCTTGTGAAGTTGCATGAACATCAAGAAGTTGTACTATATATGATGACGTCAGCATAGGAAGACAGATGATAAACTAGGCCTTGTTATCACGGTGGGCTAGGCTGTGTGAATACAAGTTGAAAGTCAAATTCAAAAATTTATTTGTATTTTATTAAGAGATGTACGAATCTCCATGCCAAATTTGGTCAATATCAGATGAGAAATAGCCACATCATTTTGAGACGACCTTTGTACTTATCAAAGAAGATGAAATTAGTTTCCAAAAGTAACATTAGTTAATATCACAAATGTAAGTATTTATTGCAATGAAATTATGATTAGAGTGCTGTTATGATCGTACCTGTTCAACAGCTTATGCTTCTTGATAAAAATGTCAAATGCTACCATCCAAAGTCAAAGACTTTAAAAAATCTTTCTTTTTTTTTTTTTTTACTAAGAATGGTCACCACTTATCAAGGCCAAAGACCAATCGAGGATAAAGATTAATGAGATATAATGATTGTCAGGACCAAATTCGAATACTTAAAGGTAGAGTTCATGACAAGAATCTGTTGAAATTAAATTTGAAGATGACCAAGTTGTAATCTTCAGGGAAGCAGTCCCGTGGTAATGTGTTTCACAGACAGGAAGCTGTTGTGAAGAATCTCTCTTCATGTTGGAACATTGAATGTTTATTGATGTTGAGATTGAACAAAGCAAAAATTTATTGTTGAAGATTCACTGAAGTATTGGATGAAGAACTAAAAAAAATAGAAACGTGTACAGAAATCATGGAGAATAGTTATCAAAAAAAGACGTCACTCCTTGTTTGGTCATATCCCCAAAATGCTAGAAAAACTCAAAATCATATGTTCAGACAGATGGTGTCCTTGCCTCACTCAACAAGACCTTTGTTAGCAGCTCTTCGGTAATCTATTTAAAACTGTATACAGCTATGATGCCACCACATCAAACCGGTCCACAAAGTTGTACCATGTTGATTCATACGAATTTACTTTACACCAAAAATTAGCGAAAGTTATCAGGTAAAATTTTAATCAAAAATACAAATCAGTTCTATCATATTTTTCCGATTCCATTGGTCCGAGCTCAAATAATTTAGCTACATAAACAGGGGAGATAAGTCGGTTTGTCATTTCTCCAAATGGTGAATCAATGGAGAATCAGAAAAATATGATAAAACTGATTTCTATTTTTAATTAAAATTCTACTCAATAATTTTCTCTAATTCTTGATGTAGAGAACTACTTTTGCCTGATACATAAGTATATCAAAGAGTTTTTCTGTTAATTTATTTTGAACTGCCTTATTTCACCTGTACATTTATATATAGTTGCACCAATACTGCTAACCTACCAATTAAAAACAATATATGAGTCAGCCTGGTTGTTCTAACGCATCTCCCCGATATCGTTCGTGGCAACGCTATGTCAGTAACGGCGACGTCACTTCCGTTCTAATCGTCATCTGTTGACTCTCTCTTTCTTTCTCTCCCCCTCTCTATCTACCTATGTCTGTATCTTTCTCTTTGCTTCTCTTTCTCTCACATTATTGTTTTATAAATAATTTGAATTGTTTTGGTTTGTCTTCACAATGGCAGCCATGATTGTTTATTTGCCTCGGACACAGAAAATGACTCCGCAGCAAAAGAAGAAATAAATAATTTTTAAACATATATAGTTGCACCGCAGTTTTATATATTTTATAATAGATAATGAAACCTAGTTTTGAATTATTGACGAGACGAGAAATATATTGTATGTTGTTTTTATTACCTTTTCGGTGCTTATGCTGTTCAGCAGCCATATTAAAAAATTATTTTTTTATAAAAACAATATTATATACTTATTCAGCGTTATATTCTTACTCACTGTACAAAAAAGTAGAAAAAATTATCCACTAGAACTTTAATTACAAGTATTTTTCCATTCTGCGTATCATAACAGCGATTCGTTTACTAAGCCTCCATCTTCTTTCTTAAGAAGATTTCAGTTATCTGCCCTTAGTAAACGAATCGCTGTTATGATACGCAGAATGGAAAAATACTTGTAATTAAAGTTCTAGTGGATAATTTTTTCTACTTTTTTGTACAGTGAGTAACAATATAACGTTGAATAAGTACATACTATTGTTTTTATAAAAAAATAATTTTTTAATACGGCCGCTGAACAGCACAAGCACCACCTTTTCCTCTAATCTATAATCATCCTTTATTTGGTTTAAATAAAATGAATTGATGTAGTTGATAGCATTGCTTTGGTATTTATGTTAGTGTATTCAGTATTTTATATACGGTGGCTAAATCAAGCAGTGTAAGACCTTAGTATATATGTCAATTTGGCGCTCTATTTTGATAGATGACATCATTCTATTCTATTTCATCCCAATGTCTTCTGCTGTGGTTGGCATCTTGTGGTACACAACTAAAGTATTGTTGACGCGTTGTAAGTTATTGTTCAGTGATATTGATGTTTCTCTGTCTCTTTCTTTCTTCTTACTGCAGTCGTCTCCCTCATAATAGTGGTTGTAAAAGTTGCTAAAAATGCCAGCACAAAATCATTAGAGTTTAACAAGGCTTTCATAGTTTTTATTTTTTCTCTCTCCAATATGCAGTATACATACATACATAATATCCCTGTCCCATAGGAGAAGGGAATCTCTGTCCCAAACACAACTACTCTATCACAGTTCAAAGAAAAGAAAGAGAGAGAGAGAGAGATAGATTTGATCAGCTTATCTACTACATGTCACTAGTGACTTCCTGCCTGCGACACAAAATATCCTGACATGCAGCCCTAATTGTAAACTCTTCACTTCTAACAGAAGTTTCCAATTTTCTCCTCACTCTAGCCTTATGTCGAAAAATACCGTTTTTAACATTATTTTTACAAACCCACATCCAATCTTGCAACGTTGATCCCCAGTTGGGAATTCGCCACCGGATGCAATTTCATGTTATAACCATTATGTTTTATGATATTTATCTATTTAGAGGGAGAAAAACAAAAAAACATAAACAAACAAACAAGAAGCTCACTCTGTTTTAATCCAGGCATGCTCAGCAATTGTTTTGAGGACATCAAGGAACTTTATTTTACTTGTTAATGTATGTCCATGTGTTATGTGTGGGTAACCCTCAGGACCATCCCAGCAGTCCACTGAAAAAAACAATCATTGCCATTAATTAGGTACAAATATTTACAAGCAATTAAGCTGAAATGTAAAAGTCCTTTTCATACTTAATAATTACGTTTTGGTATTATTTGAATTATTTAGCTTATTCAGACTACTCTTCTCATTTTTTCACAATGTTTCGGCCGATGTAACGTCTGACCTTCTTCCGGTGCATTTTTTCGAACTTGGGAATATTTATGTCGAACTCGGCAATAGAAAAAAGATTAATGAAATTACTTCATACTTAACAAGTATACAATTTTCTTTTTTGTCGTCTGATAATTTAACCATTTAATTTTTTGTAGCTATTAGGTTTATAATTCTGTAATTTAATATTTATTGTGTAAAATATGTTATTTATTAATCATTTTAAAGCAGTTGATGATACTTGAACCAGTTCCAAGCTTACACATGCTGCATGGGTATCATCCTTGTGGGGCAGATATTGTCTTTTTGGCAACGTATATCATATGTTTCGTATTTTGTCTTCGTCATATTAAGCTTGAAGCTGCTGGTCACCATCACGACACTGGATTGTCATCAGGTCTATGAAAATCTTGCCTCATCTAAAGAATTGACTTCCAAAGAAATTCGGTCACATTTCAGACTATGTAATTTAAAGACTCGACCAGAGATGGTAAATTTTTAAAAGCTGTTCAACACATGTCAGCATGTAAATACTTCAAATAGTTCTTAAAAGAAATATAAAATTATCAAAGTTATCACGAACACCCTGTACATACACATAAATACATATACTAATGTAGTTGAGCACTGTCATTATTTGTTTTATATATATATATATAAAATTGTAGTTATTCATCGAACATTACATATTTCATTCAAAAACACTTTATTATAGGACAATTGTTTCTGCCCATTTCAAACATATACATTTTCATGACATACAAAATATCAAACACTCACGAAAAGGCTTCCTCAGTGTATATTCGCCACAATCAGGCTAGAAAAAGTCAAAATGCATTCATATTCATTTAAATTATGGTTCACATTATTTATATAGATATACATATATCTATCGATATGTATCTATATATCTATCGATATATATCTATATATCTATCAGTATAGATATATATCTATCGATATATATCTATATATCTATCAATATATATCTATGTATATATATATAGAGAGAGAGAAAGAGAGAAAAGAGAGAGAATGCAAAACACGGTATATGCCATTTTCAAAATTACAAAGCTATCAGTACAAAAAATGTTGCATTTCAACACACCCCAAAATCATGTTTTACATAATAATGAAACCAGCATGTTTTGTTTTTTTTTGCTTTCAATTAAAGTAAGCTTTTAGTCGAAGTCTAGATTTAATATATTCGTCCTTTTATTGTTTAATGTCACAATTTAAACAAGATTTAGCGCGTTTTGTATTTGAACTCTTCATATATATATACAATTATTAATAAATAAATAATTTTTATTGTATTAGTGTGATATTGTTCAGAACAACAGTATAAGATAATAATTCTCAATATTTATAGATTTTGAATAAAACTGTTATGAACATTGTGTAATGACTTAGTAAATTGTAACGCAGTTTCAATACAGATAAATAGACACCGAATCTCTATCATAAGATGTGATTTTTGTTGCTAAAAAATATGGCTACCATCCGTATGAAACTATGTGATTGTTTTCTCATGTGCATTCAAAATAAGTACTTTTTGCCATCAACAATATGTTTAATATAATAAAAAAAATGATTTGTCAATTTAAATTAATACAAAATTATTGTATTGCACAATAAATCTTAAACATTCTTGCTAATTTCTTTTGAAATAATGGGGGACAGGCTCTGCTCATTACAATGCACAAAAATTAATATATTTAAAATGCTAATGTTTACAGTTTGGCACAGATCAAAGTACAATTTTGGACCAAATGATTGATTTTATAAAGAAATATTTGTAATAGTTTAAAGAAAAAAATGTGTACTCACACTCAAGGCATCTACATCCCATCATAAGGCACCTGGCATAAGCTTCACATGAAGATTCACTATTAAATTGACTTCCAGTTAAATATCTACATATAAAAAAATAAAAAAAAATTTAATAGCAAAATTATGATTCAGAATTTTGTAGATTTTTTTTTCTACTAACGAATCACTACTTATCAAGGCCCGAAGGCCACTCAAGGATAACGGTTAACGAGTGTCAGGTGAACTGTGAAACAACAATGTGATGATTGGTAGTGATGGTGGAAATTGGGCAAAATTTGATTATTTAAGATGGCGGCTCAACAAGAATTTGTTTACATTGGACTTGAAAACGACCATGCTGTAGTCAGCTCAGAAGCAGCCCCGTGAGTTGTGTTCCACAGATCGATAGCTCTAGGAAAGAAGCTTTGCTCATAATTTGTATTTTGATTATTCATATGGAGCTGTGGCATAACAATTGAAGGTGTCAATTAACAATCAATTATAAGTGACAGTCTTCTAGAGATTGATGATTCAATCGTTACTACCGGCTATAATAACTAAGAATAACATAAAAATAACACATCTACCCGAATGAAAATTATCTACTCCTATGGCTAAGATCAAAGTGTAGTATCTGTTCCGATGGATACTGCACCCCATACTGGTGTTGTCTTGGCCCTCGGGTCTTGATTTATGCCGGTCAATGGGTCTGTCCTGTGCAGTTCTGGGAGGTCCACCTTCCCAGGCTTTGCCTCCTCTCTTTAGGGAGGAGTAAGTTTATTGCTTACTGCCTGAGGCGCCCCTACCGGGGAATGCAGACGGGGCTTCCCAGGCAATTTTTAAACCCCACTTTCCCGACCCGACCGTGGGTCACATCTTACTTGTAGGAGTAAGATAAAAACTGGCCTTGTGCCTAACTCCTGGAGAGGAGTAAATCAATACTCCTATGGAATAAATAAAGGGTTCAGATCTGAAGAAAGTTGGAGGTTACATCAGCCGAAACGTAAAAATAACAACCAAGATGAGAATATAAGTCTAAATAATCCAAATAATACAAAACGATGATTTTTTTAAAAAAATTTGTTTTTCAATATTTCATTAGAATTATTTGTGTAATATTAAGTTATCAGAATGTTTTTAGAAGGTAAGTATACAAGACCAGAGAATGTGATCTATAAGGCCAAAGGTCAGTATAGCTGGATATGTGAGAGCAGATAGCAGCTTGTTAGATTTAGGTGACTAGATAGATATTTTAAAGATATAATCAGTTGCAGCTTAGAATTTAGATCTGAACGTTCATTATGTAGAGTCTGAATAAATAGAGTTTAGATGATAATGTCTCTTCTGACAAGAGTTGATACTGGTAAGCAACTCCTGACAGCCAAAAAAACTGTCCCAAGACCGTGATAAGAGGCAGAATCTTATTCTCAAATATCTGATGAAGATCTTTGGAGTATGCGCATAAATAGAAACAATTTTTGGTGCTTGTGCTGTTCAGCGGCCGTATGAAAAATTTATTTTTTTATAAAAAAAATATTATATACTTATTCAGCGTTATATTCTTACTCACTGTACAAAAAAGTAGAAAGAATTATCCACTAGAACTTTAATTACAAGTATTTTTCCATTCTGCGTATCATAACAGCGATTCGTTCAGTAAGCTTCCATCTTTCTTAAGATTTCGAATCATCTGCCCTTGAAATCTTCTTAATAAAGAAGATGGAAGCTTAGTGAACGAATCGCTGTGATGATACACAGAATGGAAAAATACTGAACAGCACAAGCAGCCAATTTTTAAATATTTTTAGATAGAACTACTGTAGATTTTTTCAATTATTTCATATAAATTTTTGACTGGAGGACAGAAACATTTACCTCCAGGGTTAACTCAGTTCAACTTTACATAACACTATTTACGTGGAAAGTTTAATTGAAATCCAACCAGTCGTTTATGAGCCTATAGCAGACAGACATACACTGGATTTTCTTTGCATAGATTTATTCAGTAATTGTGAACCTAAAACCCAGTTAGTAAGATCTTGTAATCTAATAAATTGAGGTCAGTATTTTGAAGAATCATAATATTGTTATACTAGTTTAAATACTCATCCCATCCCGGGTTGATAATACTGAGACTCTTCAATAAATGCGAGAAGTGTAGAGGAAGTAACGCAAATTAAACAAATAAACAACATAATTCATATGGTGTAGTGAGTCCACATATATTTCTGTTGAAATATTTTCAGTATGTACTAAGCTCCTGATGATGTTCGAGTATGAACAGTTAAGTATGTCTGTGTATATTTTATCACACCAGTTGTTTTAGATAGTGTTTATATTGTTCAAAGTGCTATGTGTTGTATTTTGTTGCAGTGACAATTTGTTGTTAGTGGACTGAACTGCCGATATTTTGTGTTCTTCCTTTATATAGTGTGGGGATCAGCGGTAAATTTTTAACTGTTTCTTTTATTGCTTTTGATGAAAATAATTTTAACTGGCTGAAAAATATATATTTTCTTCTTTTTATTTTAATTGAATTTGGAGCCGATTTTGTACGAAATATGCAACTCTTTATTTTATTAATATTTTGCTGATATTTGCACAGAGGTCAGATTCTTAGCAATGAAAAACATATGTTGGAAACTAAAAAATAGTACACAACTTAAGTTATGGGCTTGAAATTTTTTTTTTAATTTGTGGAATGTAGCATTTAGAGGGTCTTTAAATGATTGAAATTTGCTAAAATATTGAGAATCTGCGAAACTTTATGTTTTAAATCTCATTAAAATCCGAAGTAAAAGATCATTTTTAATGGGAGGTTTCATCTAACTCTTTATAATAATAACTGGTTGTACCTACCCGGCATTCCCCAGTAGCGTATTTACTTGCAATTTGTTTTGATTTTCTTTTTAAACTATGCTGTTTTGTTTTTTTTCCAATAAAAGGGAAATATCTCTATATGGAGGAATACAGAGTTATGTCCCCTTTATTTTAAGATGGCGACTATTTGAAAATAATTCAAAGTATTTACGGGAAAGAATTAAATCAAATTACATTTTATACTTCTTCAAAACGTGCTGCAACGATCCACAAGAAAAACTGACCAACCAGAATAAAATATTGACTTTGGAGGAAGAAAGCAATTGATGCTGAAGAGATTGATTTTACTTTATATATAAGAAAAAAGATCAATATTAGCCCCTTAAGACAATTCGGATAGGTAGGGGATCATTTTACCAAATTTCACATTCCCTATAAGTAGTTAGCAGACACACATCTCCAATATTAGTATAAATAGAAGAGGGGAGGGGCTTTTATATCTTTCTAGTGTAGTTGGTGATTCTATCCTCTAAAACCTATGTTTTTTATATATCTCTGAAGAGAGAGAGAGAGAGAATTCTGGTTACATGTGTTAACTGTAAACAAGCAAGACTCACAAATTATTTATTGCTGAAATATGAGTTCGATGTTGTATCATGAGTTATCCCCCTTTCTCAAATTTAATGAATGTGTTCTTAACAGCTACACAGCTGCTGTCTCTGCTCCTGCCGAGATGGATTTGACCATTAGACATTATTTACGTTCGCTGAGTATTCTCATTTTCTACTCCCTGGAGGAACTTTACCACTTTTTACTGAAATCTCTATGCTCGAATCAATGTCAACATAGAACTCAATAAGTCCCGGACCTAACTAATGAAATTATAACTTGTAGGCAAAATTCGACTTTATTCATCAACATAGTCTCCTAGGGTGATACACTGATTCAAATGCTTCTCTAACAATTTGAAACCAAAATTCACCTTAGTTTCCGATATCACGTCATCATTGGGGCTTGAAAAAGATCTTGGAGCGGACTAAAGCCCTGACAATTTCAGACCATATCAGAGCCATTTGAAAAGACAGGTGTTTTATGTTACCCTAAACAAAAAACCAAGTCGCTGGCGGCGACAAAAGAATGGCTTACCTCAGGGTAGTGTGGTGGCTCCATTACTGTACAACATCTACATTAATGAATAACTGATTAATCCAGAACACTGAGCTGTTGATGACCTTTGCGTAACATCCCAAGAGAGTACGTTTGAATCAGTAGAAACAAAACTCAACTTTAGATGATCTACTCTTCTACTATGAGAGTAAACACCTGCATGCAAATCCTACAAAACCTCAAGTCTGCTCGTTCCACCTCAGGAACCGGGAGATCAACATCACATGGTTTCGAATACAACTTGAGAATCACACCAACCCTGTCTATCTTGGCATAACCCTGGACCGCACTCTCTCATCTAACGAACATGTAAAAAAGACAAAAATGAAAATCAGCTCTCAGAACAACATCCTACAGAAACTGATAAACTCCAAGTGGGGAGCCACAGCACACACACTAAGATGTACTACCGTAGCCCTATGTTATTCCTCTGCGGAGTATACTTGTCCTGTTTGGGAGAGATCAACGCATGCCAAAAAATTAGACTCAGCATTGAACAACACCTGCCGTTTGATCACTGGTGTTGCTCCTGCAAATGTGAGATGGGAAGTGGCCAGTCGAGTAAAGATCACAAAGGCTATCAGTGATGAACACCATCTTCTTCATGGATGTGAACTAATGGTCCAACGACTGAAGTCAAGGAGAAGCTTCCTCAGCTATGTTGAACCTCTAACAACATCTCAGGAAGAGAGTAGACCAGACAGCTAGAGAATGCCCCCCCCCCCATGACATAGGAATCCACACTTCTGAGGCCCTTTCTCCTGGTTAAGAAGTACCCTGGATTCAGTGAAAACACTTAACTTCCTGAGAACGGGAATGGGGCGATCAAAAGTTGCTATGACTAGATGCGGTTACAAAACTGACCCAACCATCTGCGAATGTGGAGAGGAGGACCATACGATGCAACACTGCCTTGCTCAACCGATGCAGCTTGAAAAATCTTGCAGTGTACAATAATAATGCAAAGGGCTGCATACAAAAGTGGGAAACTGTCGTATGACCACATGCTTCGAAGACATGCAAAGAAGAAGATTGGAGCCAAAGTTTTCCCTGGAGCATTCTTTTGAGATTTGCAAATAGCCAGTAGTTGTTGGGAACCAAATCTGGAGAATGTGGCAGCAATTCAAAATACAATTTGTGTAGTTTTGTCATTGTTGCGATCAACTTGTGACATGATGCTTGTCTTGATAAAAGGGACCCTTTTTCTTCTTAATTTGTGGTCTTTTTTTTGCGATTTCTTCTTTTAAACAAACCAATAATGCTATATAATATTCGCTATTGATGTTTCTTTCTCGATAAAAAAAAAAAACCCTCCGCATCCCAAAATTAAAAAAAATTTATTTTTAATTTTTATAGAAATCGCTCCAGACAAGGCACGAAGCCACTTGATGTAAGGAGCTAAAAACAAAAATACTACTTCAAGGTCAAATATTAGCCAACGATAAGTGTTAAATGGATAGATTCCGACCCAGAAAACAGAAATTAATCCCTCTTTGTGAGAAACATTACTCATGGAATGTGAGTACTAAAGGACAAAATAAGGGAAGCGAGAGTTACGAGGCTGCCGAAAGTAAACCCAAGGTCCACTTTCTACTCTCCTTAAAAGACGATGGGTTGTCTAGTATATATAAACACATACACTATGCACCAAGGGGTCTAGACAGTTTGTCCAATAGACGACCCGTGACACTTACATACAGAAGCCAAAACTTTGCTTGTTGATGTTTGCAACATTGGTCACGGTGTACAGCTTTCACCTGCTGCTGTACACTCAGCTGACTGCCGACTTGACTCTGGAATGAAGTCGTGTATCCATGTTTCATCTATCATCACATATTGATGCAAAAACTCTTTGTTGCGTTCAACAGTTGCAAATAAAGTTCGGAATGGTCAACGCGTTATTTTTGACTGACTTTAAACAAATGTGGCACTCACTTTAAACAAATGTGGCACTCACTTTAAACAAATGTGGCACTCACTTTAAACAAATGTGGCACTCACTTTAAACAAATGTGGCACTCACTTTAAACAAATGTGGCACTCACTTTTAACACAGCTTTTTCATTGCAAAATTGTGAATACACTTTCGCTTTCTGATATCTTCAACTCCTCTGCTATCTCATGCAACTTCAATTTATGATCAGCCAAAACGAGTTTGTGGACTTTTGATTTGGGGGGGGGGGGGGAGGCGACTTGAGTGTTAAGCATCATTTATGTCGGTACAACACCGTTTAAAGTCAGCATACAACCTCTTAAGCGTTTTTCTTTCGACTGAGAAGCGTCTGAATAATACTTATCAAGCCAATGCTGCTATCGATTTGTCACACGGTGCATTGTCTTGGTGTAAAAGTACTTTTTCTTCTTTATTTGTGAACGTTTTTTGTTGATTTCTTCCTACAAATGCACCAATAATGCTATGCAATATTCGCAAGGTAATCGACGCATTTGCACATCTCAAAATACGGAGGCCAAAACCTTACCTGCTGATGTTTCGTATTTGACCTGCTGCAGTCCAATCATCTGATGCCCAATCTGACTCTAGAATGAAGTGGTGGGTCCACGTTTCAACCATTTTCATATATTAACGCAAAAACTCCTTTTGTTGCAAACAACATTCTGAATGGTCGACGTGTTGTATTTTTTGATTGACTATGAGCAAACTCGACACCCGTTGACAAATATTCATGAAAAATGGTGAATACACTGCCTTCTGATTTCTTCAACTCCTCTGCTATCTCATGCAACTTCAATTTATGATCAGCCAAAACGAGTTTGTGGACTTTTTTTTTTATGTTTTCACGGACAACTGCCGAATTTGGGCACCATTTGTGTCTGTACGGCCGTGTTTAAAGTCAGCATACCACTTCCAAATAACACTTATCAAGCCATTGCTTTGCTTGAACAATATTTTACCCATCAGATAAAAATGCTTTATGAACACACAAAATTGAAACAGTAACTTCGCTTAAAAAAAAATGTAATTTGTAAACTAATAATCTAATTGGGCTCAAATTTTGACACATGCCATTCGAAGGTTAGTACTTTATAAATATCATCTATATTTTATTAGTGGCGCCATCTATATGTCAGGTCCGGAACTTATTGAGTGGTATGTTATGTATAACAATGCAAAGCTGTATTTTACTAGAATGACAATAAAAGAAATCTTACGTATTATGAGATGAAGATATCCAGTAACGCGCTAATGGTCTGTCCATGTTTTGTGTCACTTTATCGTACTTCATATCCCATACTTGGTTGACTTTTGAGAATAAATAATCTTCAAACTGTAAAAAGAAAAGAAATTTGCATTTAAAAATTTTTTCAATTTAAGTACAGAAAATACATTTTTTTTTAAATTTCAGTACAGAAAATAAGCACACAAGAATATAATAAGACAAGGTCTGATTTCTCATACTGTTCTTTTCTGTACATAAACTCAATTGGAAAAAAAAAATGTTTTTACCTTTAAATTGTAATAAAAACGATAAAAAATATTCCCTAGTCAGTAAACATTTTATTAAAATAAAAATAATAAATTACTATTGGAATTTATAAGATACCCATAGATTGGTTAGTGTGAGTTATGGTCCATTGTCCTTTTAACAGTCGCGTGGATTGGTCAAAAGGTATATCCAATCATTGCTCATTTCGGGATCATGTGAGCCAGCCTATATAAACTCGACGTTGGTTAAAGGCCGGATGTATTATGACAAAACACCAGACGGCTCCCACAAGCAAAGCTTTCCTCCCACGACTGAAAGAGCCAGCAACTGTTGGGATTGAAGCATGCACATCTGTTAACAAAACACTTCTTCACATAAATGTTTGAAAACCCTCATTCTGTATATTTACCTTTCACTGTTTTGTATATCATTCTTTATTACTTGCTTAAGTAAAATTATTAAATCAATATACAATGTTGTTGTTCCTTTTCTTTAAAAGCTGTTGCTCTGAACTTTCTGTTTAGAATATAAATTCCCACATTTTTATCACTAAATAAATAACAGATCGATAATTAATACTTTCGTTTAGTGGCAATATACCTTGTCTGTGGTGAACAAAAGTTTTAAAGAATTAAACAAAATTTTTTTTTATTTTACTTTAACTACATACTGAGAAAATGTCTTCATTAAAAGGGATGATATATATTTGCTTATTATATTTTTTCTTTACTTAAATTTTTACTATTAAATTGAACTGTAAACAAAATTCATAAATTTTAATATAAAAGTAATCAAGTTTTTACTAATTAAAAAAAAAACAAGAACAGAAGAAACCTTATTTCTTGAATAGAGTTTGAGAATTTTCTCCCTTACTCTTGATTGATTTTAAAGTCAAAGCTCTGTATTTAGATTAAATTAAAACTATGAGGATCTTGTCACTGTGCACACTGGATGATGTTACATCGCTACTATTCATCCATTTTCTAGTAAATAGATTCTTTTCTTGATAATCATTTGGAAGAGAGGACGGGAGAGGAGAAAAGAGAGAGAAAAAATAAGGAAAATGAAAAGAAAGATGGAGAAAGAAGAAAGGAAGATGGAGAAAGAAGAAAGGAAGGTGGAGAAAGAAGAAAGGAAGGTGGAGAAAGGAAGAGGGATATAGGAGAAAGAAGGAAGAGGAGTATAGGAGAGAGAAGGAAGAGGGGTATAGGAGAGAGAAGAAGGAAGAGGGTATAGGAGAGAGAAGAAGGAAGAGGGTATAGGAGAGAGAAGAAGGAAGAGGGTATAGGAGAGAGAAGAAGGAAGAGGGGTATAGGAGAGAGAAGAAGGAAGAGGGGTATAGGAGAGAGAAGAAGGAAGAGGGGTATAGGAGAGAGAAAAAGAAAGTAAGAGAGGGATAGGAGAGAGAAAAAGAAAGAGGGCAGACCAAGAGAGAGAGAGTGAGAGAGAGAAAAGGGCAAAGAGAGAGAGAGAGAGAAAAGAGAAAAGAGAGAGAAAGAAAGGAAAAGAGAGAGAAAGGAAAAGAGAGAGAAAGGAAAAGAGAGAAAGGAAAAGAGAGAGAGAGAGAGAGAAAGGAAAAGAGAGAGAAAGGAAAAGAGAGAGAGAAAAGAAAAGGTGTGAGCAAGAGAGGGAAAAAGAGATATTTAATAATATACATAACAAATACTGACCCAATGCGGAATATGAGATCTAGTAAATGTGATATACGCGACACTGCTGGCCGTACTTCCGCTTTCTATCCACTCCGAAACGAATTTCTGCAACGTTTTTCTTCACTCTCTACGGATCCGACTTTTCTCCTATGATCAAACTTCTCTGTTCGCAATCTAACTTCCCTTTGCCTCCTCCCCCAATCACTCCTCTTTTATCTCTTTCATTTCCAATCAGGAGCATCTCATTTGCATACCTCGTAGTCACCCTGTAGGCATTTAAAGAAACAAGTCGGCCATTCTTGTTTCCTTCTTCTTCACACGAGGTAAGCCACGCAAAAACGCGGTCGGTCGTTCTTGTTTTCTCTTCTTTTTCCTCATTTACACCACACGCCCCCCTTGATCTTCGAGATCAATAGGATACTTCGTAATCCTCCATCCAAGCAGGCCGCCTCCTCTCACGTCGAGGCCTCTGGGGAACAACTTCTTAGGGGTTAACATTTTCAGGTTCACTACAACGTGGGTCTAAGTCAGGTAGAGTCGCATCATTTGCTTCTCGGTGGCCCTCGATTTCCTCTTCTTTACTGCCCTCACTGCGTACCGGCAGTGTCATGCGACGCAGGTCTAGGATATGCCGGGGAACGCCGTTCACCATCACATTGTTCTTCGACGGCAATCCCGTTACGACCCCTTTTTTCCAACGAGTGGTACACTGTGCATTAGGGGGTTTCACCCACACCTCTTCACCTACTTTGATAGTGGCTTCCTCACTCTCGATTCCTGCTGTTTTGTTGCACGGGTGCCGCCACTTATATGTGAAAACGGCCCTATGAGGGACAGTTGTCTCGTCTTGTTTGGTTTTTGGCGAGATGTTGTACCAAAACACCGCCTCTATGGGTGATACGTTGCTTTTTTCCGCAGCGGCTTTAATGGTGCGATGATTCCTCTCCACTATTCCGTTGCCACTCGGCCGATACGCTGCTCTAAAAAATTGCCTTACTCCCCACTTATCGCATACCCCTTTAAAGGCTTCAGATCGGAAAGCGGGCCCATTGTCCATCAAGAGTTCCTCAACCGGCCCTCTCTCCAAAAATATCTCCTCGATAACCCCTCCGATCGCCCATGCCGCTTCTGCCCTGATTTCTCTCCAGATGGCAAACCTTCCCGGTCCACAGTCGACCATCGAGAGATACAATTTGTGGCGATAGTGCGTCACATCAATAGCCAATCGCTTCCAGTCCTCCGCAACGTGCAACTGTCCTGTTTCGTGTCTGGACGGTCTAGGGTCAATTGATTGGCACTCTCGACAGTTCTCCACCACTTCCCTAACCTCCTCCTCGGTGGTCTCCGGGTAAACCTCTCTGGCTAGGAATAACGTTCGTTCCCGACCAAAGTAGTGCATTTCGTGTGACTCCTTGACTTCTTCCCCTGCATAGCATACCGAGGAGACCTCCTTTCCCTCCTGCAGCCAGGCCTTCTTCACGCGTGTCATCGAATCCGCCTTGTTTTTTTCTGATGGGACCAACACGACAGATACTCTTAACTGGAACTCCGCTATTAGATCGGCGAGCGCTCCGAGTCTGCGCTTGATCAGCATTTCCGCAGCACCTTTGGTCTTAACTCTCTTATCGCCAGTTACTGCCGACCGAATCCACGATGCTGCCGTTGCCGAATCGGTTTTAATTTCAATTATTTTCAATCCCCACTTCAGGGCCAGATTGAGTCCTTTCATAACGGCATCTAGTTCTGCTACGTTGATATGGGAGAAGTCATTGGTTTTTCTTAGCCATGCCGCATCCTCCACAGTTACGCCTCCCATCTCTAGTACGACGCCCAACGCCAGGTTACTGGCATCGCACCAAATCACACCCGCATCTCCGCTGCTGACATACCAGTCCCCTTTCACTGGGTCCTCATTCCTCACCCTCGCAATGATATCTTGCAGCATGTTCATAACCTCCTTCGTTACACGGCCCTCCCAGCCAGCAGTGCCTGCTAGTCGTTTAATAAAACTACATGCTATCCTGAGCCAACCAGCGATAGGATAGTGCCCGACCAGCCTCCCGCAGACTGAGAAGAGTTCTCGCTTCGTCAGCTCAGATCCGACTTCGGGTATTACACTCCCTCGTTCGAAGACAAGGCTTTCTTTTCCATCTCGCCTTAGTTTCAACCCCAGCACCCGTCCTCCATCCAGGGCCTCCGCCGGTTTTGCAGTTAACCCATACTTCTCGACATGGCTTCTTACTTTCTCCGCTGTCACCTCTGCCTCCTCCACCAGAATGTCGTCAATGTACGAACTAGTGGCCTCCTCCACTGAACGGTCTTTGCTCAGCACTGTCTTCAGCACGGCAGTCATAATTTTGGGGGCTGAACTCAGCCCAAAGCCTAACCTCGTCAGACAATACACTCGCCCCTTGTACCGGACCAGCTGGTACTGCCAGAGTTTTTCATCTACATGGATCTGCAGATATGCCGATTTCAGATCGACAATTTTTGTGGCCCGTCCCATTCTTCTCCATTTCCTCATGACCTCCTCACATACGTCGATCCCCGTTCCAGTGTGGCAGGCTACATGTCTGTTCAATTCTCTGAAGTCCAGTACGGGCCTAATCTTGTTTTTCGTAGGCTGAACAACCGCCAGTAGTGGCAACACTCCTTTTTCTTCCCCTGTCCACGGTTTCAGAATTCCTTCTTTTATCCACCTCTCCACTTCTTCCTCAAATCCTTTTCTTATTTCTCCTCGCAGGGTGTTTTCGTAGCAGCCCACTTTATTCTGTAGTTCCGGGGGTCCGGAGATCCATTTCCATTCCACCGTCCACCTCACGCCATCAAACTTTGCCAGGAAATCTTTGTCCTCAATGCAGCAAACCTCCGGTTTTGGTATTCTGATGGTTCTATCACCTTCCACTCCTGCCATCCCCACTGCGCCGAGACGTCCGAACGTCACTTGGCTCCCTCGTAACGTGGCGCCCCCCAGTCGGTTAATTGCACTCATACCTATAATCACGTCAACACCACCGACCAGATGATTCAACACTAAGGCTCGCAGTCCAATGGACACCCCTTGCACCATTACTTCCGCTGTCGTCTCACCTAGGCACTTCACATCCCTGCCATCCACGGTCCTAATAGTCCTGGTTCCGCTCCATGACCTAGCGACATTCCTCGCTAACAACGTTGTAGTACAGCCTGTGTCGACAAGGGCTATGGCTTTCTTCCCATTGACTACTACCGGTAACCGAGGCAACGTTCCATCATGCGCCATCTCCGCACAGAAGGGGTAACCACTGGCGCAATAGCTCCCCTTCACTCGTTTCCCTGGTGCCGTGCAGCAACACAATAGCGGCTAAGGTGCCCCACTTGTCCACATCGGTAGCACGTGATCCCCGGTCTCGGCTCTTTGCAGTCCTTGATCAGATGAGGGCCCTGGCACCGGAAGCACTTGATTGCAGGTCTCCCCTCCTGTCGCCTCGCCGGCTGCCTCTCATTCAAGTGAGGCCTCATGCACATATTTCCACCCACAGCTGCAGCCACGATTGGGCTTTTAACATTTTTCACTAGGACTCTGGCGTGAACCAAGAGATCGTCCACTTCCATAGTATGGATCCCAGTGATTCTCTGCATGTTCGTAGAGATTTCCTCTGGGAAGCCGTTAACTAGGTACAACTTTACCGTCATCTCCAGGCTCCTCCCCACGTAACCAGCCAACCCTGCCAGTCTCCTGATCTCTGCCGCAAAGACGTCAACCGACTCGCCGGTCCACCTCAAACTGGAAAGCTTACCAAGTGCTTCGAATGGGCCCTCAGCGAAGGCCAATTTCAGCCTTTGCTCCACTGAGGCAAGGTCTTCCTTGTCTTCATCTCGCATCTGCTGGTAAATCGTGAGGGCTTCCCCCTCTAAGTATAGCGGCAGCAGGGTGACCACATCTTCTATCTTTTGTAGCTTCGCCACCATCTTTAATTTCTCCAGCCACTTAATCAGGTCACCCTCCCCAGTAAAGGGTCTCAGCATGTGAGTGCTCAGTCTCCACTCAGCCATGGTAATTTGCTCGATGCGCCGAAATAGCTTGTGATATACGCGACACTGCTGGCCGTACTTCCGCTTTCTATCCACTCCGAAACGAATTTCTGCAACGTTTTTCTTCACTCTCTACGGATCCGACTTTTCTCCTATGATCAAACTTCTCTGTTCGCAATCTAACTTCCCTCTGCCTCCTCCCCCAATCACTCCTCTTTTATCTCTTTCATTTCCAATCAGGAGCATCTCATTTGCATACCTCGTAGTCACCCTGTAGGCATTTAAAGAAACAAGTCGGCCATTCTTGTTTCCTTCTTCTTCACACGAGGTAAGCCACGCAAAAACACGGTCGGTCGTTCTTGTTTTCTCTTCTTTTTCCTCATTTACACCACAGTAAATGATGAATTCTTATATCAAACCATTTGTTTACTTTAACAAAGGCAGTTTCATCGTTTCGTTATTCAAATTGTTTTTTTATAGTTTGTATTCAAATTTCTGTATTTTTGTACATCTGATTTTTGTACATCATGAAGATGTTGGTAGACCACACACTATAATAACACTGAAAGAAAAAAGGGTTCTTGTACAATTTGGGTCATAATTCAATTTACCTCTTGTTCTGTAAAATAGAGGTCAGCAGCAGCACGCACCGGGTTGTCCAGATGATTTTTCATTGTTTCCTTTACAAACGGGATGTTATTAGCTGCCGTTTCCTAGGATATACAGAATAACATAGAATCAGAAGAGAAACATGAAACACATAAAAAATAAATAACTGGAATAGTTCAACGATTCACTGACGCATCACTGTATATTTCCATGGTAGATGTGATAAGCCAGAACCTAGATCGAATGGTGGAAATAGGTGAAAAAATTTGCCTTATTGGTGCCATAAAAGAGCTCGTCTTTGCCTAGCATGTAGAACATTGATGTGAGAAAGAACAAGTACAGGCTGGAATGAAAGTATTTATAAGTATCGATCACAGGTGACCGGCACGCTTTGCCATTCATAACAGATGGACTTAATAAAAGTTGACAGAATATGTTTTAACATTCGAAGGGCTAAGATCATTGAGCGATAGAGATCAGTACTGAAAATAATGTTGTTGAAGAAAGGTCTCTTATGTAATAAAGATCGAGTGGCAAACATGTTGTTGCATTGAATATGGTGTCACCAGAGAAAAGTATACCACTTAACAAAGTTCCAGTGGTAAGCACATTGTCTCCATTAACAGAGACCATCTTTCCCTCCTTTTTTTCTCTTTTCTTTTTCTTCATTTTCATTTTTGGCAATGTATCAATACATTTCCTTTAATTATAATAACAATTTTTTGAATAAAATTTATTTTAAAAAGTAATGACAACATAGCATCGGCAGTTTTGAAGTTGTAGTTACAATTTTAATGCCAGTAAACAAATCAAGCTTACCAATAAAAGACTAACACTCTTGCTTTAATTAATAACTTTAAAAAAAAACTTAAAATTCAGAATTCTCTTTCAATAAATCTTGTACCATGATGCATATCATATCACAAAGATCATATTGTGACATGTATCATATATTAAAAAAAAAAAAAGAAAAAAAAGGTATCCTTACAGCCATAATGAACTTCATCATAAATTGCTGTTTTTTTTCATGGATGAAAAGATCTATTATAATTATGTATTCCATGCCAGAACTTTGTATTAAAGGAAGACTAACACGAAAATATTAACAAAACAATATCAAAATAATAACAAAAACATCCTCGTGATGCGCCCCAGCTTGGTCATCAATGATGAACAGGTTTCAGGTTTAAGTCATCAGACAGATCCTCTCCACTAGCAATCCAAGCATTTCTCAAGAAACAACTCTTCTCCCTGAATGTGATGTTGTGTTATGTATCATATAAACATTTCAAACTAAATGGCCTGACAGAAAAAACAGATGTCATATGGATGTTAAGTATCTTGCTGCAGTCGTGCTCCCTCAACGTAAATATCCCCAATTAATCCGATAATCAACAAAATTCCACCCCTTCACTGTAGAGATCCCCCAGATGTCGAAAAACTTTCTGCACTAATAGTTTTTTCCTCAAACTGCTTGTGTTTGGAATTCCCATCCTGATCCCCGTTTCCGCGACTGTACCAAACATGCAGAAACTTAAATGCAATGTGAACAAAATATCTTGCTGCACATCTCCTCACTTAGGATGCCCCTATAAATCTGACCCTTAATTCACAGTAGCCCCATTACATCTCAGTGGAAATGTGCCTTGTTTGGAGTGAATAAAAAATTTATTTTTTCAAGTATCAGCCAATGAAAATCCTTCAAGCAATCCCACTTCCTGTATTTAAGGCCTCCGCCATCTGATTACTTCTTGGATCATAACAACTTTATAGAACTGAATGCCAGCTTCCTTTTAACACATTTTATGATATTCATTGGTCCATGAATCAGTGCTTTTGAACCAAATTTACATGGAAGCTGTTTCATCGCCTTCCTCTATTTTTGGTAGGGCTCTGCATACCCTCTACAACCCATTTCAGTTAGGTCTAGCAGGTGCTAGTGTGATTGCAAGAGTTAGAAGTGGATGGAGTAAGTTCAGGGAACTTACATTACTAACCAGCAGAGAATCACCATCGTCGACCAAAGAAAGAATCTATCAGGCATGTATACGGAGTATGATGGTGTATGGAAGTGAAATCTGGCCAGTGAGTGTTGAGGATATGCATTGCATGGATAGAAATAATATGAGAATGATAGGATGGATGTGTAATGTGAGTCTTAAAGACAGGCTTAGTTTTGATGACATCAGAGAAAAATTAAATCTGGACATTATGGGGAAATGTGTGCAAAAGAGTAGATTTGAAAGAATGGATGAGAGTTCTTGGGGTAGCAGATGTAGAACAGTTGTGGTAGCGGATCGTGTTCACAAGGGAAGACAAAGGAAACAGGAGGAAGTGATAAAAAATAGACTTGAGAGAAAGAGGGACAAATAAAGACATGGTCAGAGATAAGTTAATTTGAAAGTCAATTTCTTAAAGCCGTTCAACGTATGTCAGCATGTAAAACAGACGTTAAACTTGACAGTCTGATGCTCTGCCTTCCCTCTACAACCCATTTCAATTGGGTCATAATGTACCTTCCAATTGTTTCACTGGCACAAATAGACAAATTCTTTGTATTTTTCATGTTTCCTCGTATTGGCCACAATAAAAAGCTCCTCCCACGATACAGAAATTTCCCAATATAATAAACATTTTAACATCAGAAAACAACCCTACCTTTTGTTCGTGTAACAAAAATAACTGGAATTGATAAGGTGACATCTCCCTAAAAATCAAAAGAAAAATGGAATGTTAAAAAGTAATCAAATTTGTTGCATGAATACCAAAACCAATTTATTATTGAAGATAAACTCATTACTTTTATTTAGATTGTTCTTTTTCTATCCATTTAACGTCACTTTTCCCTTGTTCAGGGGTCAGACGTTTTCTGATATTATGCAAGCTCACTCTCCAGTTCTCATGGTTCAGTGGGTCAACTGTCTCCAAATTCCACTCTGTGTGGTCTTGTCTAATCACTGGCTTCCAAGTTTTTCTTGGCTGACCAATCTTCCTGCGATTAAAAACATCAATGCTTCTGCAACAATTTTTCTAGGAGGATAAGCGCTCCACATGACCATACAAGTGTAACCAATTCGTCTTTAGGATAATCTCTATGCTGGGCAAATGTAGTGCTTTCAGCAAATCATCTGACCTGATGTGTTGAGTTTGGTCAGATTTCACATTGCAGATCCATCTAATCATGGATCTGTCATTGTGCTGCAGTCAGCAAGAGAGTGCTGGGTGAGAGCCAAGCATTCACTGCTATATAATATAACGCTCCTGACACAGCTGCTATACAACTTATCTCAGATGTAGAGAGGGATGTTACATTATGTAATCTATATACTACTAAAACTATAGATCATGTATGTTTGTCTCCGTGCACACTGGATGATATCATCAACTAAAACAGATTGAAGACATCGGAAAGAGATCCTTTATGACGTCATGAATAAGGAAATAACAAAATGATAATATCATCCTTTAAAAGAGAGAACATAGACAATCCGTGACCCAAAAAGTCATGGGTCGTCTATGTGGACAGTTACTGTATCTATTTATATAAGGTTAGGTATGTGTATATTTTTATATTTCTATATATGGAATTCATTCCTAAACTAATTAATTAATCATTATGAATTTTGGAACACAGCTGCTAGGTGTAAAGGTGGGTATGTGGGCTATATTTAGTTTAATTTAGTTGTATGCAAAGGGGGACAAGAGGGGGTGGAAGACCTTCATTTAAATTCAGATACCTCTGATTTTTTGTGAAATTTTAACTATAGGTATTAGACATCAATTAATAAATATTCGCCAAATTTCAGTTTCTTTGGAATATTTTAAAGGGTTATTAGGGGGGTATAATATGAGCACAACCTTTCATTTGAAAATTAAAATATTTCAGATTAGCATTAAATTTGATCAATTAGACACCAATTAAGCATGATCCCCTGAATTTCAATTTCTTCTTAAGGCCCGTTAAGCTTAAGCCTTAAATTTTAGACATTTTCTAGAATCAAAATCATGTAATAGATTTCGATCTAAATTGGAATAAGGATTCTAGGCATACGATTTAGTAGCATTATATCTTGATTTTAATCTTTCTAAGAAGACATAAAAGTGGTGCAAAACTGTTAGGGGAATTAATTTGAATTGTCCTGAGACAGGTATTCTTAATATATATATATATATATATATATATATATATATATATAGTAAGCTATGAAAATATATTTATGGCAATTAAGTTACACAGAGGCTCCCGCGTTTCATAGGGATGAAACGCAGGAGCCTCTGTGTAGCTTAATTGCCATAAATATATTTTCATAGCTTACTACCTAGCTCTACTTACCGAGCACTGTTGAAGTAAATACTGAAAATTGATACATAAAAAATTATATCTTATAAAATTTTATGTGGATACATGAAATATATATATATATATATATATAGATTTAGATTTTTCACTTATAAAGTAGATCATATATATATATATATATATATATATTATATACACACACAGGTGCATTCCAATGACCAAAAGAACAATCAATCCATAACCATACCTTTCATCTGTTCTTTCAATCTCTTTATCTTCATATATCAGCGAGTATCTGTAATTCATCTTTGTTTCACAGACAAACCAAATTTCTTCAATGAATTTATATTGTACTAGACCACCCGTGACCCGTTGGGTCAGTTTGTTATATTAGCTATGGAATTCATGTATGAGCGTGACACTTGTGGCATAAAGAAAATAGTTTTTTTTTTACATAACAGAAGCATTTCTATGAAAGTATATTAAAATGAAAAAAGAATATAGATAGATTTCTATGAGTCGTTCTGTTTATTATGATTGTTTTTTTTTTAAATTACAGTTACTGAATTATAAGTGGTTGGTTAGGGCGATTTGAGAAAGGAAGGGGGAACAGCAGGCTTTCTCGCGTACGTAACGAAAACAGAGGGAGTAGGAGTGGTGAAATCTATGAGAGGGAAAGTGGGAGGTGGTTTCGTTCACCGACCGCTAGTATGGCTGATATTAATAATGAGTGTTGTTTTTTTGTTTGTTTGTTTTTGTTTTTTAAAAGGGAGGAGTTTTTTTGAAACTGCGACAGACTTTACGAAGTCCTCCGTTGAATGTTTTTAGCCGTGAAGAAAACAAATAAACTATTTGATGAAATTAAATGAAATTGTTTAAAAATTTCCAGAATGAAAAATTTCATGCGTTCGTTAATCATAATAGAGAATAACGGAATTGGAATAACAGATTGAAGACGATGCTATTTACGCATGCGCAACCGGATGTTGAAAACCGGAAAGCTGAAAGCTGATTGCAAACATACAAGAACAATAGAGTTTTAGTATTATATAGATTTTAAAAATTTATTTGTTTACTTTTTCCAATTTCAATGCTTTTTCCACATCTTACGTGCATTTCACAGCACAATCAAGAGAAATAGTCTTCATCTTAACTTTGTTCATCATATATGCGGCTACAGATGACATCAAATGTCATAACTTATCAATCATGCCTCGCCAGACGTAGACGGTTTGTCTAGTATGTATGTATGTATGTATGTATGTATGTATGTATGTATGTATGTATGTATGTATGTATGTATGTAGCCCCATATATGAGAAGTGGATATCATTGGTTAGATTAATCATGTGACATAGAACAGATTTGAAATTGAATAATCATTTGTATGCATTTTAGATTTGCATTGGATGTGGAAAGCATGAAAAGCAGATAGACTGACAATTTTTGTCTCATATATATATGAAATTATCAATTATTTGCTGAGTAGTCGATAAGATATAAAATATGTACAAAAAAACTGAAAAATAAATACAATTATAATATAAATATTATAAATTCTTATTTTGTCATTTTCTTACCCTACTTTCAACATTAATTTTAGCATCAGAACAACTTACCTGAGATCGCCAGTATAACTAAAATACGGATGAAAACGTTCTGTGATAATCTGAAAAAAAAAAAAAAAAAAATGAATGAAAATAAAATATTTACAGGATATTTCAAAATCAATAACACCGTTTTTTTTCAGTAACACCATTTTTTTCTTTCTTAGTTATTGAATATCAATTTTTTGTAGAATCAAATAATCACTGAAACTTTGTATTAGGTAAATAAACTGATATTTTTCATGGCATCCTGAAGTTTATTCACGTTGGCGAAATGCTGGAGAGCGGCGTATTCAATTTTTTATTTTATTTTTTTCACACAAGCAACTGTTTAAATCTGTTTGGTGCCAACTTGTGTACTCTGTGACTTTTATGTTCATATTCTGTTTCAGAGGTCAATATCATTTTTTTTAGTTGTACCAGCACGTCAGTATGTATGTAATGTATGCATTATATATCACTTCCAGCATCGGTTAAAACTATCTAACGATATCTAATTTCATTACAATAGATAATTACCAATTAAGATTTATAAATGATACTTTCAAGTTAATTTTAGTTCTAACACATATTTAATAGATGCAAATAAAAAAATACCCGTTAAAATAGGATACAAAAAAGGAAAGCAATTATTTCTAACATATAAACAAGAACATAAATCGGTCGTGAGACTGCATATCTCTGACTAACAATGTAAGGATGGGCCAAAATCTTATTTGGGCCTTACTTCCCCATATTGTATAAAGTATTCCCTAAGTTATGTCATGGAAACATTGATAACTTTTTAAAAACTCTTTATGTGATCAGGCTGAAATTTTGCATGATGGTTACTGTTATCAAAGAACATCAGATGCATAGATCAAATTTGGAAAAATCAAAAGTTGAAATTTTGTCAAAATTTCCGCCATGACAGAACTTTTTAAGATCAATATAAAATGCGGTACTTCCTTTGCTACAATATGGGCCAAGTAGTGAGTCTTTACGATGAACAGAACAAAAGTTATTGCCAAAAGAGTGACTTTCACCGTTTCCATGACCTTGACCTAGATATCACCAAATTAAATCAATTTCTAAATTAGACCATGACCGATATTTTGACTAAGTTTAGTGATGATTGGCTAAGTTATGTAGATGCTAAACTGTACACAAACAAATAAACGTGACTAAAACAATAACCTGTGGCTTGCCAGAGGTAATTATTGTGCGGATTTAAAAAAATTTGTTTATTTTTTAAATTTTTTAACTTAGTTCACACCAAACAAGGCAAATTGCCACTGTATATATAAATAAGGGACTACTGAGAATTCGGGTGAAAGTTTTGTTTTTTTTGAGAGCTGTGCAGTGAGATGCTTGTTCACATTAGTTTTAAATTTATGTATGTCGGCACAGTCATGGAAACAGGGAGCGAGTTCCAAAGACAGGCAGCTCGTGGAAAGAAGCTATGGAGTAGAAGGCTCTTTGGCATCTGGGGACCTCCGCAGTGAATGGATGGGATTTAGCAAATTGTCGGGTTGGTCGAGTGTATTTACGTCGAGAGGGCACCAGAGCAACAAGTTCATCAGAGCACATTCCATTGAAGTACTTGTAAAACAAGCACAAGGAGGTAACATTGTGGCGGTGAGATAGGGGCTGGAGCTTGGTGAAAAGTGAGGGACCTATTAGATTAGATACTCTTTTTTGGACCTTGTCGGAGAGAGAGACTAGTGGATGGTGCACCATATTTTTATTTATTATTTACGTGCTTTAGTTGTTTTTTGTTTTTATTAATTATCTCAAATGAAAGTTCGTTCTGTGTTTCGATCTTACGATTTAGTAATTTTTTTGACATCTTTGAAATTTCCCGTAACTAATTCATTGCATAAAACGTATAAAGATTTTATAGACAAGTTGATTCTTTTTATCGATGTACGACCTTGAAGAAAAACTGAAGAGAATAAACTGGACGAATTAAGAAACAATTAAAAATATTATGAAGATAAAGATCATTATCGAGCAACACCGAGTGGACCTTCTAGTTTTATATGAAAATAATAATTACAAACTGAATTTAAATAGTATTTGTTCATCTAAAGTTTAACTCCTTTTTCTTTATGTTTTCAAAATAAATCTTAATCTTTTAACAATTTTCTGCTTGGTGCGGTATTCAACCTGGACGGGTTGAGCCAGCTTCCTCCAAATGGAATATTAAGCGGTCACTAATCAAATGTATAACGATTTTCATACAGTGAAAAGTTGTCTCTTAATTTTTAAATTTAAAAAAAAAAATATCTTTAATAAAAGAAATTTTTTTTTTTTAAATTTAAAAAACAGATACTTTTATATCATTTAAATTATTTATTAGTAAACCAAAATTATTAGACATAGTCTTTTTTTTTTTAAATCTATAACTTATTGGTTATACTTACATTTTTTTTTACTATGATTATAAAGAATTCTACAAAATACTAATGTGCATTTTACTAGTATATATTTTTATTTCTATGAAAAAAGGAAAAAAAGAAAAGAGCCATGCAAAACACTTACGGATGGTACATGTATAAGATTTCTGAAAAGTGTGGCAAATTCTTCAAATACTATTGATCCTCTGTTAGTTGTATCAACTTCCTAGAAAGTAAAAATAATTAAATCTGATTAAGGAAAAATAGATATTGCCAGTAAAAAAAAAAAGAAACATTGGAAAAATAACTTCTGAAAAATGACACTGCTCAGGATTTAACGAGGAACCCTATACCCTTTTTCACTATGCTCATAACACCATATTATACCCCCCAACCACCCCATTTCACCTCTCTAATATTGTCGGAACAAACTGAAATTTTAGAAAACTCTGAATTAGTGTCTTATACATATAGTTTAAATCTAAATTTCATTAAAATCCAATATATGTATTTGAAATTTTAAGGGAATTCTGCCCTCATAGTTCTCTTGGATGGGGGGGGGGGGGGGGTGTAGAGATTCGGGGCCACTTCCATTGTCTTACCTAGAAAACGTATATATATATGTATGAAAAAATGACAAATGGAAAACAGGTTAAAGTGCAGGACAAAAACAAAAACAAGAGATTTGACCGGTTTCGTTCGTGTTGGCGAACGTCTTCAGAAAAAAGTCAACACGAACGAAACCAGTCAAATCTCTTGTTTTTGTTTTTCTCCTGCACTTTAATCTGTTTTGCATTTGTCATTTTTCAGACATTTTGTCTACCACGGGATTTCATTTTCATGACTAATCGTGTACCTTACCCCATATATATATATATATATATATATATATACATGTGTGTGTGTGTATGTTGTAGTTTGAAGTATTGGGGTTATATATAATAATATATGCGTTATAGGCTCTCACAATGTGTTACTGTATTGTGACAGTTTCTAACTCAAATATTCTTATATTTATCAATAGAAATGTAGAAAACCAAATAACGATGTGTTGTTTTTTTTTCTTCTCTAAAATAAATTAATTTACCTTAAAGACAAATAAGCTTTCGATTTTTAAAAAGTCATTTTCAAGTTATCTTTTAACTTCTTTTTTTTTCTTCTTTCCTGTTGGAGATAAATCCCTCTTGGCTACTGTCCGCCGATATGTTATGTGCTTATAGATGTTGTGCCTTACATTTATCAACCATTCTTCATTTATTACTTATTCAAATGATTACTTATTTTAAGTATTTTCAAGCTAATATTATTTTTAATTACAGAAAGAAAGCATTTAAACTATCATCATCATATTCGCTTTAACGTCTGTTTTACATGATGGCATGTGTTGGACTTCTAATGATGTGCAAACATGCTGATACTCTCCAAAAATGTATAAACAATAATTAGAACGTTAATCAAAATAAAATTAAAAAAAAAACAAAAAGAAAAACTAATAGTAAAAATGATTCAAATGTGTACAGTAAAATTGGTTTAAATTTTATCCAATCACAGGAAAAATATGGATGCCTGCAAGAAAATGTAGAAAAAAATAAAAGAGATTTAAATGTTTCACCTGAAATTTATCTCTCAGCTTGCTTGGCGCAATCTTATAATTAATCCGCGACATCCATGCTTTTAGGTGCTTCTGTGTGACACTGAAATAGAAAGAAAATATCTAAGTATCACAAACGAGCCAGTATAGTGTATGAATACGACTAAATATAGTAAAATTCTCTTTCAATTTTCAGTTAACAGTCTGTGATCCATTGCTGCAAAAATTCATAGTGCAGGATCTGTCCTCTTAATTTTCATTTGATGTCATCTGCATATTTCAGTACTATGGCATTTTTAAAAGTTTATATCTATGTCATTAACATATGCAACAAACACTATTTTTAGAGATGTGCTTTATCCAATGCAACTCACTGTTGACAGTAATGCCCAGATCACATTCACAAAAAGATTTAGTATTAGAACCGTGACTATTTCTTTTAAACTGAAAATGAAGGATTTCAACTAGGTATCACAAACCAGCCTAGAGTTTAGCATGCAAAAATAGGTTAATATAGTGAAATTCCCTTCAATTTCAACTTGTGATAACTCATTTATTTTTTAGGTTATTTTGCAATCGCATCCGAGATAGCTATATTTTCTGATGACACTATGCTCTATTCCCAAAATGCAAGCAAATCGAACACCCATATATCTAAGGCAATGGCTAAATTCTTAGAAACTGATCTCCAGTCTGTAGTAGAATGGGGCAAAAATTGATGGTTACATTTAATACTACCAAGACAAAGCTCTATTTCTTTAAAAGCTATAAGAAACCTTTCCAACCACCAATTGCAATGGCTGATTGCACCCTTCCCCAAATGTTCAACATTCAGTTTCAAACTCCTCTGCCTAACAATCACAGGCAACATTAATTGGAACAAATACATAGAAGATACTGCCACGTCTGCTGCAAAGAAGGTGGGAGCCCACTACCGGGCTAGTAAACCTCACATCTGCCAGTATCCTATATCTCTATAACGCCACCATTCATGGAGTATTGTTGCCACACCTGGGCTGGTGCACCAACCACTAGTCTCTACCTCTTTGACAGAGTACAAAAAAAAAAAAAAAGAGTCTCTAACCTAATAGGTACCGCACTGTCTACCAAGCTCCAGCCTTATCGCAGCAATGTTGTATCCCTGTGCTTGCTTTACAAGTAATTCCATACTCCGATGAACTTACTGCACTTGTACCTCCTCAACATAAATACTCCTGACAAACAGCAAAATTCCACCCCATCACTGTAGAGGTCCCCAGATGCCGGAAATCTTTCTACTCTAGTAGCTTCTTTCCTCCGACCGCTTGCATTTTAAAATCCCCCCCCCCCTGCTCCCTATTTCCCTGACTCTACCAACATGCAGAAATTTAGATGTTATGTGAACAAATATCTTGCTGCACAACTCCCCACTTAGGATGCCCCTATAAATCTGTCCCCTAATCATAGTAGCACCTTACGTCTCAGTGGCAATCTGCGTTGTTTGGAGTGAATAATGTAAAAAATGAAAATAAAAATAAAATTTCTTTTATAAAATTTGAATGCAAAAAAAAATAATGCTTTCTCTTTATAAATGTACAATTCTTTGTGTTATTAATAGTGTTTTGTTTTTTCAGGTTACTTCAAGTTAGGTTACTATTTTTAGTGACAGGTGATTTATTTTTTATATTGATGTTCTTTAACTTTCTGCATACAATATTATGTGTAGTCCGATATTAAAGAACTAGGGTCACTCGTCAATATGGTGGGCTTAATATAGGGTTTTAAGTTGTCTTTCATACAAAAATATCCAAGTTGAAAACTTGAATGAATAAAATTTTTGCCCTATTACCAAATTGTGTTTCTATCTGATTTTATATGGTTTAAATATATTTTTTTTAAATTACGATTAAAAGAGAAATCTAGCTTGATCGCTACTGTGCTATGAATCATATTAATAAAATTCAATGTGTTAGCTGTTGAAATGAATCTTGTATAAACAGTCGAACATGCGTTTCTGTGTCATTTTTATACATATTATTGAGAGGTAATGGGATTTTCCCCTATGTTCAGGCTGGTTTGATCTAATAATTATTGCTTCTATTATGATTAATTTTCATTTACCACAAGATGACATTACATTTGTAAGGATTTTTCACTTGTTCAAATTCTTCATTTTTAGTTATAGACTGAAAATTGGCTTCTAGACTTTAACACACAAGATGGCAAATTTTTTAATTTTTATCAAACTTTGAACTGTCATAATTCAGTGGCTAATTGTGCCACCAAAATAAATTTGGTACTATTTTCTGTTTTGCAAAGATCTACAAGCACACATTAAAAGTTTTTAGATATAATGAATATAAAATTTTGGCTTGAAATATCTAAGTCTTGCCTGCTTGTTGCAATAACCATGTTTATAACTGTTAGAAGTGGGCAGTCAAAAACGGCAATGAATATGGCTTTGGTTTAGAATATGATATCAGCAATGATGACTATGTTGGCAACATCATCTTGACTAACATAACAAAGGTGACCTCCATGGTAACTAAACTGAAATGGACTAATAAAAACTCTATGTTTTAGTTGGATGATAAGTAACTAATTTCATATTCAAACTTTGGGACACTGTGGCTGATATTGTCTATATAATAACCATTAAGATTTCCTTTACCTGTCATTTTTTAATCACCATGCCATCAAATACGGATGGCGTGGTGATTAAAATCTCTGAATGTTGAAAAAATAATTAAGTTTCGATCTAAACTTGAAGCACTTGTTTGTCTAGCCATAGCAAAGAGTTGTGATACAGTGGAACAGTCTGTGAATTACATATATCAATAATAAATGATATTTGCTCAACACTTTACTGCATTTTCACGATATCACTGATCATCAGAAGTGTCTCCAATAAGGACCAATCAAAAGACAAACTGGAAGATTAAGCAATACATATACATGTGACATCGTGTTTTGCATATTTTTTAGCCATATATACTAGTGCAAGTGTTTTACTTTTTTTTTTCAAAAGATATGCAACAACTTATATTGAACACCTTAGTGTTTTTATTTAATCAGGGCTTAAATAGCAAAGTATTATTTATTTATGCCTGCATTTAGCTATAAATTCCTGTTTTTTAAATTTATTTAATAATCTAATTTGCTTTTTGACGTTTATGGTTAGGTATTTTTCCTCTAAACATAATTTAGTTTCTACTATTTATATTGCAGTCAGGAACTAATTTTAAGATCATCATAATTTGTTTAATGTCCACTTTACATGCTGACATGTGTTGGATGGGTTTTAGAAATTGACTTCCAAACTAACCTATCTCTGACCAGGTTTTTATTTGTTCGTCTTTCTCTCAAGTCCATTCTTATCACTTTCTCCTATGTTTTCTTAGCCCTTATAAACAGAACCTGCTGCCACAACTGTTCTACATCTACTAACCCTAAAACTCTAATCCCTTCTTTCAATGTGGCCATACTAACAAAGTTTCCTGTTCTGCACATCTCTCTATTAGAGCCAATATCTTTTTCTTTTGTTCACACAAATGCTGGCATGTGTTGGACAGCTTTTAGAAATTGACTTCCAAACGAACCTATCTCTGGTCAGATTTTTATTTATCCCTCTATCTCTCGAATCCATCCTTATCACTTCCTCCCATGATTTCCTAAGCCTTCCCCTAATTGTTCTACATCTACTGACCCAAGAACTCTCATCCATTTTTTCAATGTGGCCATATCATCGAAGTCTCCTCTTCTGCATGCATCTCCCTATATTGTCCAGATTTAATCATTAGCACCTGCTCTATCAAGGTAACAACATTTCTGAACAATCTCAATAACTTCACCATCCACACATATTTTCTTTATATCTGAGTTCCCATTTGTCCCTGTTGTCTTACACTTCTTGCACACAAACTGGTCGTTGTCTCTCAACCTACCTGTAATTCAACTGCACTTCTTGTGTATCCAATGCTTACAAGTACCACAGAAAATTGAGTTGCACCCGACTCCTTTACCACAAACTGAGCATGGGAATTTTACTCTTTCTGGAGGATTTCCAACACTACAACCACTGGTCAACACTTTTGTCTTGGTGACATTCACTCTCAGGCCTTTACTTTCCATAGCATTCCTCCAATTTTTAAACTTTTCAAGTAAACCTTTCATTGTTTCACAGGTAAGCACTAATCATCAGCATACATCATCTCTTCTGGACAACTCGTGCGGAACTCCTTAGACAATACTTTTAAGACACAAATGAAAAGCAACAGAGCCCAGATGTATTTCCTACTTTAACATTAAAGCTTTTACTAAATCTACTGTTTATTCTAACACGATTTTAACCATTTCTGTACGTTGCTTGAACAACCTTCACTAATCACTCGTTTGCCCCTAGTTTATGCAATGCGCATCAGACAACCTCTCTTGGCATTTAGTTAAAAGCTTTCTCCAGATCCACAAAAGCAAATACAGGTTTTTCTTCTTACTAAGGAACTTCTCTTGCATTTGTCTCAGGATAAATATTGCACCTGTCGTACTTTGCCCAGGCATAAAATCAAATTGCATTTTATCTATGCTTATCTGATTTCTTATTTTCTGCTCAATTATTCTCTCAATCACTTTCAGGACCCGATCCATCAACTTTAAGCCTCTCTAATTACCTCTACCTAGAGCTTCCCCTTTACCTTTGTAACAGTTGACAATTGTACTAAGTTCCTAGTCTTTCGGAATGACCTCTTCTATTATGATCTGATTTGTCAAGTCTGATCATCTCAATAGGTGTTTCACCCCCAGCCTTCGACATTTCAGCAATAACACCTGATGGATCTCCAGCCTTACCCTTCTTCTTTCTTACCAATTCCCGTACCATTATTTTCTCATAGCTGGCCCCGATACTGCTTCAGCAAATTCTAGTTTCTTCGCCATAAATGAAATGCAATTTGGTTTTATGCCTGGGCAAAGTACCACTGATGCTATATTTATCCCGAGACAAATGCATGAGAAGTTCTTTAGTAAGAACCTGTATGTTGTTACTATTATCAATAAATTTTTAATTGATGTTGTTATTGATTGCATGTTTTCAATGCAACAATAACTAAGCTTAATACTATTTCTATTGATAATTTTAGGGAAATACTTTGCCTATCTGTGTTTTTAGGTTCTTTATTATAAGGTGGATTGAACCAGATTATATTTTGTTTCTGTTATTTTTATTATATGTTAATTAATCATCACATCTACTTTTTTTTTATGCTTGTTTCATATTCTTTTTATATTGATTATATATTTTTTATACTTAGGACTTCTACCCAGTCATGGCTGACGGAACGAGAGCATGCTACCTCCGGGGATTAAATAAAGAGTTCCGTTCGAGATTCCGTAGAGATTCCAGAGTTCGACAAAGATTCCTGAGTTGGACAGGATGCTCCTGAAGAGAGTCGGAGGTTACATTGGACGGAAAGGCTCCCAAAATTCATACTAGAATTGTCCACAGAATTGTCCACAAACGGTTAAAGTACTAAGCAAAATTCAGTTCTAAGTGACACTATTCTACAATTGCGAATTACTTAGGACTTCTGGCCAGTCATGGCTGACGGAACGAGAGCATGTTACCCCCGTGGATTAAATAAATAATTCTGTTCGAAATTCTGTGCAGATTCTCGAGTCGACAGAAAGATTCCTGAGTTCTACAAGATACACCTGAAGAAGGTCGGAGGTTTCATCGTCCGAAACGTTGTGAAAATAACTCTCAAGATGAGAACAATAATCCGAATAATTCAAATAATAAATATATATTTTGTTTAAAATTTTAAATAATTTTGAATCTTTGTTTAATGTCCGTTTTATATGCAGGCATGCGTTAGACAGCTTTTAAAAATTGACTTCTAAACTATCCTATTTCTGGCTAGGTCTTTATCCCTCTTTCTCTCAAAACCATTCTTATAACTTCTTCCCATATTTTCCTTGGCCTTCCCCTGTAAGCTTAACCTGCTACCTCAACTTTTTTACATCTACTAACCCAAGAATTCTGATCCATTCTTTCAACATGACTATACCATCGAAGTTTGCTGTTCTGTATACATCTCTCTATATTGTTCAGATTTAATCTTCCTCTGATCTCATCAGATATAAGCCTATTACACATCCATCATATTATTCTCATATCATTTCTTCCCATACAAAGCATATCCTTAATCCCTCAATGGCACGGTTTCACTTCAAATTTGTATCATTCTCATATCATTTCTCTCCATTTAACGGATGTCGTCAACCTCTGCTCGCCAGGTTTCACTTTCATACATCATCACACTGTGTACACATGCCTGATAGACTCTTCCCTTGATCGACAGTGGTAACGCTCTGCTGGTTAGTAATGGCAGAAGTTTCTAACTCCAACTACTCCTAACTCTTGCAATCACTATGCTTGAAAAAAAAAAAAAAAAGTACCAAAAAACAAGATACTTGTACTTATCTATGACGATTTCAATGGTGGACCAAAATCAAATTCCTTTTTATGTACCCTCATATGTTTTGTCAGATAAACTGGCTTGTTTTTAGCAAGAAGGAATGGAAGAACTTTGACAGGACATCTGTGAAATATTGCATTAATGTGTTATACCACCATAATGCTGTGCAAAACCTACAGGTCTTAAAAATCCACCGGAGTGGAACAAAATGTCTAGAAAATGGAAATATGTAGAAACGTACAGGTATTGGTACATGTCTTGGTAAAATGGAGGAAGTGCAGGACAAGGAATCAACACACACTGTCCAGTTTCTATTATCTTGGACACAAGCATTCAAAGCATCACCGAATAACATGTCATTTGGTTACATAGATTGTCACTTTCAAGGTGGGGCCTAGTTTCCGATCAAAGTAAGGCCGAGTTACCGGTGGAGCTGGTATGATGTTGAAAAACAAGAAAACTAGCAATGAAGCTAGCACATCACTGATAACTCACCTCAAATGATCTCCAAAACATATTCCTCAATATTCAGAAATTTTTAAAAAAGTATTCTTCAAGTGATATCAGCGAAAAAAGAATTTCTAACCTAATAGGTCCCACACTGTCTGACAAGCTCCAGCCTCTGTCGCATCGCCACAGTGTTACATCCTTGTGCTTGTTTTACAAGTACTTCCACAGAATGTGTTCCAATGAACTTACTGCACTTGTACTCCCTTAACATAAATACTCTGACCCACCAGAAGAGCAACAAAATCACACCCCTTTTCTGTAAAGGTCCCTTGATGCTGGAAGATTTTCTACTTTAATATGCTTCTTTCTTTGGACCGCTTGCCTTTGGAATATCCCCTCCCCCCAATCATACAAACATGCAGAAATTTAAATGTAATGTGAACAAAAATGTTGCTGACACACACACCTATAAATTTTGCCCCCATAAAAGTAGCCATCTTCACTTCAGTGGTAATATGCCTTTTTGGGGACGCAAAAAAAAAAAAAAAAAAAAAAAAAAAAAAATACTACATATTCAACAATGCAAGTTTCCATATGGCAATGACACAGAAAAATAGGTTAAATAACTTACACATTTGTGCCAAGCTTTTCCATAAGGTAGAATTCTTTCCGAAGCCATCTGAAAAATAAAAATAATACCAATTAGTTAATTTACAACATTAAGAAAATAAATTCTTATCATTTTCTATTTAAATCTAACAATACATTAAGATAACTAATAAAAACGGATCCATTCCCGGAAACAGTCTCTCAAAATCACTATCTGACAAATTGTTTAGAGTTAAAAAATAATTTTTTTATTTTATTTTGAATACAAATACATTTTTGTGATGCTGATAGCTTTTTAATTTAGTAAGTTCTGCGACTTATGGATTTGATTTTAATGGGTCCCAGGTAAATTCTTTGGGTCCCTGTTATGATTCCAAATGGACCACCATTTATGTTATAACTCCTGAAACAGAGCCCTCCATACTCATGAAATTATAAATAAAGAGTTAAAGCCATACAATGTAAAATTACATAGAGGTTACAGATGGACTTGGGGAAGCTAAAAAGACGAGTAAACTTTCTTTGATGAAACAAGTTAAAACTATCTTGCACCCATGCTGTACCCCATTCATGTAATTTGGTTAAGAAAGTATTGAAATGTATTTCACAGACTCATATCACAAAATCAAATTATTCAGCTACAAAGAAAATGGGTCAACTACCTTTACAGTTAGTTTAGATAGTAGAGAGAAGAAAAAAAACAAAAAAAAACAGGACTAACAGGAAGCAAATTTTCTATTAAAAAAAAATACAAAGCCACTTTTTTTTTTTTTTTTAAATTAAAAAATTGACTTGCGTCCCGGACGCAGAACACATAGTTATCAGCATCTCTGCATTCCCAGACTTATTTATGAGTGTACCCATGTTATCAAAAATTAATTTCTTTAGATTTTGGATAATTATAAACTTGGGCCAGATTTGGTTTATTTGTTTTACAGTATCATTGAAATTTATAAGACACTTTTAGATTAGTCAGTGTGGTTGTTTTCCCTTATCCCCAGGATATGGACTGGCCAAAAAGTATAGCCAATCACTGCTTTCTTAGGTCACATGAGCAAACTTATATAAACTTAAATGCTTCGGGTTCCCATCTCTTTTTCCATTTTTACTATTATGGTTGATTTTGGTTAATGGTTAACTATATTACTACAAAATCTCCAGAAGACAGTCGCAAGCAAAGACAATCTTCTTACAACTGAAAAAGCCAGCAACTATTGGAGTCAAAGCATCTGTGAGAATACTTCTTCATGTAAATTTGTATAGTCGAGAAGAATTTCTCGACCATTAACTAAGGACAGAAAAAGTTTTGATCCCAGTTGCAAATCTGGGACGGCGATATCTGTTGTTGCAACGGTGTTCATTCCAGTTAGGTTTAGCTGTCTTCTTCCATTACCTACATCACATCCCAAACCCTGGTGGCCCATACATGACAGTCCAAAGTAAGGTCGCATAAAATGGTTAACTAATCCCAATTCCACTGTCAAAGAGAGACACGTTATAGACCTGAGAGGTTGTGAAACCTAGGAACATGAAATTTTATAGGTATAATCCTCTATTGTCCTACAGATGATAGTATATATCTTTTCAATAATGGGGTCTTCAAAAAAGCATGAAACTTGACAATGAAAATATTTTTACCTGTTTTTAATGAGATTTAAACCATAAGCTAAAGACACAAATTTATGCAAATGTTCAAAATTTGTAAGAAATTTTAATACTTTGTTACATTAGGACCCACGCTAACTTTGACCATGACCCTAACCCTATCGATGGGGTCAAAGTTAGCTCGGGTCATAATTTTGATAATTTTAAGATCCTCTAATGGGGTTTAAATCCACAAAATTATACCTCTTAAGTTATAAAACTTCAGTTGTGTAAACTTTATTCTGATAGTTTCACCTATAGCAGTATGTTTTTTTTTATATATACTAACGAGTCACCACTTATCAAAGCCTAAAGGCCATTCGAGGATAAGGCTTAATGAGATTATAAATTGGATATAGAACAATACTACGAGAGGATTGGAAACAATGGGTGAAAGGGCAGGATTTGATTATTTAAGACGACTTGACAAGTATTTGTTGATATTGGACTTGAAGACAACTATGTTGTAGTCAGCAGGAAAGCAATCCTGTGGTATTGTGTTCCACAGATGAGAATTGCTTGGAAAGAAGCTCTGTTCTTAGAAGTTCCGTTTAGTTCTAGGTACACAGAGGAAAGGAAAGTTCTTTGCAGTGATGGTAACTAGACGAGTTCTTGCTGTGAATGTTTTACAGGGAGGAACCATAGATTGTAGCTCATTAGAGCACCTACCATGCAAATAACGATAGAGTAGAGAAAGACTAGAAATGTCGTTTCTGTAAGAAAGGGGCTGTAGGGAAGACAAGGTCCCTCACTAGGTTGCAAAGTCAGTTTTGCACACTGTCAAGGAAAGAGCAGCATTAGTCTGACCATTTGTACTTATTAAAAGGGTCCAAGTGTGTCTAAGTATTACGACCTACACTGCAACAAATACTTCAGCTAGTTACTACTAATTCAATCAATGAAACACTTTCCCCCCACTTTCTTTACATTTTATACTTGCACTCTCATCTTAAACCAACTAATAATGAGGTTATAAATAATGAGGTTACAAATATAGCTTTACATTGAGTCTACAGGGTGTTTAAAAAATCGATTGCATAACTTTGGGATTATGTTCTATATGTTTAAAAGAGCCTCTTTGTATGTGGGTATTGATTTACTCCTCTCCAGGAGTTAGGCACAAGGCCAGTTTTTATCTTACTCCCACAAGTAAGATGTGACCCAAGGTCGGGTCGGGAAAGTGGGGTTTAAAAATTGCCTGGGCAGCCCCATCGGCATTCCCCGGTAGGGGCGCCTCAGGCAGTAAGCAATAAACTTACTCCTCCCCAAAGAGGGGAGGCGAAGCCTGGGAGGGTGGACCTCCTAGAACTGCACAGGACAGCGTGTAGTATCCATCGGAACAGATACTACACTTTGATCTTGGCTAAAAGGCCAAGAACTTTGTATGTGGGTAGCTTTTGTAATAGTACTCCATTACCAGTCTAATTTCATTTCTGGTCCATTTTTCATCTGCATGTTCTTTGGTTTGTGCTCATATTTATTTATCTGTATTTGATCTGTTGTTGTCCCCCATGTTGGCTATCGAAGAAGCCCCTGCCAATCATGACATTCTGATCTTTCCTTCGAGATCCACATATTTGTTTGGTGTCATTTTTTCATGGTTTTATTGGTGTATGTGACAACACCAGGCCCATACTTATTTTACCTGTGATCCTATCACATTGATAATGTTTTTCTATCACATCTCTAGAAATAACAGTGCATTGTCACACACATTGTACAGAATGTTGATCAGTATTTGTTTCAGTGGCATATAATTCAGAAACCAAGCATTTCCCGACCTATTTACACATACAGAACATAATCCCAAAGTTTTGCCATTCTATCAAACATGAACCAGTTTCTGTTAACTTCGCACCTGCAGCGTTCGGGCATGCTACATAAACACCCAAGAGATTCTGAGAAATTAGCCAATCTGCTGTCAGCTAACCAGGCGACAATTTTCTAACCAGTATTGAAATTGATTAAAGCCAGTGCATGCTTATTTCCTGTTAACCCCCCCCCCCCTCTCCCCAAAAACTGAATTATTAAGAGTTGTGTAGTAGTGTTGAATCTCCTGAAGGAGTCATTTCTTTCTGTCAGGAAAGAAAGCTGTTGTCAAAAAAAAAAACATGTCAGAAATGTTATTACATGTGCCGGTTGATAGAAAGAAAAGAAATAATGGACAACTATTCATGGAGGTGTACAAACACTAAATGTAGAGCTTGGAATTCTGTAAGAAATGGCACAGTTTTTTGTTATTTGCTATCTTTCTTGAAAATAAAACTGAAAAAATTAGACGCAGCAACGTATCAAAGTTATCGGCTGCCACCATTCGCCTCGTCATTTGTCGTGTGTTTCCATAGCATACCGGAATGCTGCCAACGCGAAGTTCACGGAAACTGGTTCATGTTTGATAGAAGTACCGATTTTTCTAAACACCCTCTATATTAAAACAAAACATTTTTTGTCTGTGTGCGTTCACTTATATGCTCCAAAATTACTTGACAGAATTATACAAAGTTTGGCATGTTTCATGAGGAGAGCCAACATTCTAATACTACATAGTGACATTGAAAAAAATTGACACACATGGAATCGTTAATAAAATTCACAATCTTTTTTGCAATCCAATCATAATTAGTACAAAATAAACTTCAGTCGTGAATGTCCAACAGTCTTTGTTTTATTTGTCAGTTTCAAATACAAATAACTTTAGGTAGCAATACCCACCGACCATAAAACGCTTTAGATAATCAGATTTTAAAGGGATTCTACTAAAATAGTCATATTTTAAAAAACCAAAGCACTTTAAGTCTTCAAAATACCACCATTTTGTTCGGAAATGAATATCGTTTCCCATGGATTGTGCTCCAATGAGCTTGCTGCCCTGGTGCCCCCACAGCGTAGATTCACTAGACCAACCCGACAATCTGCCAAATCCCATCCATACACTGTGGAGGTCCCCACATGCCAAAGAGCTTTCTACTCCAAAAGTTTCTTTCCTCGTGCTGCTGGACTCTGGAACTCCCTCCCTGCTCCCTGCTTTCCTGACGTTACTGACATGCAGAAATTTAAAACTAATGTAAACAGATATCTCACTGCGCAGCTCCCAAATTAGGTTGTCCCCCCCCTCCCCAAACCTTCACCCTTAGTTTTCTCAGTAGCCCCTTACGTCTACAGTGGTGGCCTGCCTAATTTGGGGTGAACTACGTTAAAAAAATTTTTTTTTTTTTTTAAATGTATTCATAAATAATAATCTACATGATATGTTTTATTTGTCCGTTTCAAATACAAATAACTTTAGGATAAATTTATGTTGTTGAAAACTAAGTCTGGTTGCCATCATTATTTCAGAGCATTTAAAAAACAAACAGAAATAAAAATTGAGTTATTAGTTGTTAAAGTGTGCATACATTTTATGGGGACACTCTAAAACCTTCAAACAGTGAATTTTGTTTAATTAACAAGAAATGTAAATGACTTCATTTCCATTGTAATTATCTGTACTAGTACTGAACGGGTTAAACATTGCTTGACTTGGGTGATCTACTGGGAACCGGCATATCAACATGAGTATGACTATTAAACAGCTCTATTTATCATTGAGCACTCTTATAGAAACACAATAAAGATTCTCTGGATTTTTACCCTTGGATGTAAACTTTACCTGGATTACTATATATATGTGTGTGTGGGTGTGGATAAAATAGACGATATATCATAAAATGAAATGCAGTGGAGACAAGATGTATGAAAAGGACAAAAAGGAAAAATATTAAACACAGGAAGAAATAAAAATCAAACATATAAAATATGCAGTGCACGTGTAAAGACATTAATTCTTTTTCTTTTTTCCAATTAACGTCTTTCCGCACGCGCTGCATATTTTCGAATTGTTATGCACACACTCAAAACATCCCGTTTCACGTCTCTTTTCCTATGTTTTGATGTTTTCCTCAAAAAATTACAAATCTTCATTTTTTTTGAAGACACCGATTGATCCGAACAAAACCAGTCAACTCTTGTTTGTGTTGTTTTTATTTTTCTTGTGTCTAATTATTTTTCCATTCTGTTTTCACATTTCATTTTATGGGATATTGTATTTTATCTTCACATTATATACATATATATATATATATGTACATATATATATATATATATATATATATATATATATATATATATATATATGTATTTACAAATGGTCATTCATTAGTACTGATCAGACTCAATGCTGCTTAAATTTAATGATCTAACGGAAACTGTTGTGCCAGTATGATTATTTGGGAGAGTCTCTGCTTATCCCGGCATTGTTTTCAGTCACTTTGGACTTCTTGCCACTGGACTTGAGAAATGCTGGTTCAGGAGACGGTTGTGATTGTGGTGATTGCACAACCTTTGCTTCACAATAGACTCCCTGTGCAGGCACCATTACAGGAGTATCCAAGACTGAATGGAGGTCTCTGTTATCTATACTAATATATGAGAGAGAGAGAGAGAAAGAGAGAGAGATAGAGAGAGAGGTGCATCGTCTGCCTCCTAAACCTTGAATTTAGTAGGAATAATACCTTATCTATGTAGATTGTCCTCAGAGGGATATATTTTTTTTTCTTATAATGTGTAAAGCGGTTCACAAAAAGCATGAATTTGAAGAGTTTTACCACTTATTTTAATGGACTATAAACCATTGATAAAAGACAATTATATAAATTTTGATCATTTTAATATCACCTAACTACAAAAACTGGCTGGCAGTGTTGTGCAATTTAATAAAATCATATAACTATTCTAAAATATAAATAAAAATAATAATATAAATATAAAAGTTCACTCATCCTAATTAGTCAACACTAATCAAGGCCAAAAGCCACTTGAGAATAAGGGTTAATGAGATGGGTGGATTGTCAGTTGAATGACGAATCTATGAGAGGATTGAAAATGATGAAATGGAAAGTTTGATTACTTATGAGGATGGTTTATAACAAGTATTTGTTGACATTGGATTTGAATATGACCACAATGTAGTCTGCAGTGAAGCAATCCCGTGGTAATGTGTTCCACAGAGAGGGGAGGGTCTTGGAAAGGAAATCTGTTCACGGAAATTTTATCTAACGCTAAGCACACAGAGGAAGAAAGGAAAGTTCTTTTCAGTTGTGCTAACAATATGAGTTCTTGTTGTGAATGTCTTATAAGAAGGAACCAGAGATTGGAGCTCAGTGGAGTACCTTCCACGGAAATAATGATAGTCGCAAAAGATGAGCAACGTCTTTTCAGATGATCACGGAAGAGACATCACCCAATACTGGTTTCAGGATACACTTAAACCAACCACTTATAATAACCATTCAATCATTGGCTCTATTTTTTTTTCTTTTTTCACTGTGTCCTGCTCACCACAGGTAGGGAGTCAGTCAACAATTTTAAGGAGTCAGAGTTAGGGATATTTTTGCAAGAGTCGGGTTTTCATTAAATCAACTCCAGAATCGGATTATTTTTCGGCTAATTCTCCATCTTCCGATGCTCATCTCTATTTTTAACGCTTACCTTCTATATTTCCATTGATACGTTTTTGGACCCAGACTGACCTACTATTTCAAAGAATTAGATGTAAACAAAAGAGTGGTTCATGTGAAAAGAAAAGAAAAACAAAAGTTTTGTTATGACTGCCTTTCAATCTACTATCATATTCGTAGTTCTTATGTTCTTAAAGATGTTTAAGTCATTGAGTGTCACTTAGTTTAAGAAGACACTACAACAAATTATTATTAGAGTCCATATTGTGTCAGTGGGTCAAAATCTATTAACCTTCTTTTCGCCTGTGAAGAGGAGGAAGTCAGCAGTCATGTGCCATGAAAGTAGACCTGACCTGGGTAAGCTTGGCTAAAGTACATCAGCAGGTTTAAAATAGCCAACTAAATTGAAAGAGACGGCCGATCCTTTATTCAATCTACCACTTTCCATTTTAAAACAATTGTCATTTTACACCATTTTCATATAGAAGATGTAATATTTAGAATTTAAATTTCCTAAATTTTACCCCCTCCCTTTTTTTTTCATATCATATTTGAATGATAATAGAAGTTGAATTATTGATGGGCACTTTTGATGCATATGAATGCTGTTGCATAGTCGACATACTTTAAAGAAAAATGAGAATCAGATTCAATCTAATTTATTATCAGACCAGCTCTAACTACACAGCGTTGTCCCGTAGTATATTTACTTGCAATTTATTTTGCTCTTCCTTTTAAAAACTATGCTAGCTCCCCCTCCATTCTTATTTTGTTCCAATAACAAAAAATAACTGTATGGACGGATACAGAGTTACATCCCTTTTTTAAGATGGCGGCTATTTGAAAATAATTCTGACCTAGACAAAGTATTTTATGGAAAGAATTAAATCAAATTAGATTTTATTCTTTTTAACAACATGCTGCAACGATCCACAAGGAAAACTGACAAACCAAAATAAAATATTTATTTTGTAGGAAGAAAGTTACCAATGACAAAGAAACGAGAAACAGACTGACTTTACTTTATATATTAGATTAGATATATAGATAAGATTAAGGTTACCACTATTAATATATAGATCATATAATTCCTTGGTGGCTATTATAAATAAACAGTTCGACCAGTGTAAATTATACGTAATTATTAATGCCTGCTATGTTTTCCATGGCTTAGACAACTAGAAACACATTAACTCCTTGAAATATTAGGTTTGAGAAAAGAAGAAAGAAAAATTTCAATTACAAAGAATGCTTTTGTTTTTTTTATTATTTGAAAAAACTTTTTAGGCTGATAACGATGACAAAATGTAACGTAAAAATTCTATTTGACATGACGTCATATCAAAAGTAACAAAATAATGAAGATTATCATTTATGACTATGATGATGATGATTATTATTATTTCTGTTAGGATTATCGTATAACTAATTCTTCGTTATTTTCTTATTTTTATGGAAATTGCTCCAGACAAGGCATGAAACCACTTAATGTAAGGAGCTAACAAGAACAGAATATGATTATCGCAAAGACAGGAGATGCCTATTGCTTTAGTCTTGAAAAGACCAAGGCTATAGGTAGGAGAAAAGCTGTCAGCAGGAAGAGAGTTCCACAAGTCTGCAGTTCTTGAAAAGAAGCTTTTGGAATAGGAAGCTGTATTACAAACGAATAATTATTACGAATATCGCTAAAGTTGTTATTACTGATTGATAAATACATCTTAGAGATTTGAGGTACGTTCTCATTGATGTGCTGGTTACATTGCTTGTTTAGGGGTTTTCAACATCATACCAGCTAAACCAGTAATCCAGTAATTGGTAACAAGTCCCCCCCCTAAATAATTCACTACATAACTAACATGTTGTATTAAGTTTCTGAATTTTTTTATGTGAGGATTGATAATTTGTATTATTCAGACGACTGTTCTCATCTTTGATGTTATTCTCAACGTTTTGGCTGATGTAACCTCAGACCTTCTTGAGGATCCGTGACGCAACTGATAAAAGTGCTAAGTAATAATCAGTTCTAAGTGAGAGTCTTCTGGAGGTTGAAGGTTCAATCCTCAGTTCAGGCGATACTAAGAATACAATTATGAATTACTTAAGACTTCTACCCGGTCATGTCTGACAGAATGAGAGCAAGCTATTCCCGTGGATTAAATAAAGGGTTGCATTCGGAATTCTGTACAGATTCCAAGTTCGACAGGACGCAGCTGAAGAAGGTCAGAGGTTACATCGGCCGAAATGTTGTGAGAATAACAGTAGTCTAAATTATTCAAATAATATATGCTATGCTAATAGATGCTTTTTGACTTTTGTTTCAAAAGGTATTTTAACAAAAATTCTTGAAGATTTGACCAGCATTTATTTATCTTCCTCCCATGAGGTAAGATGTGACACAAGGTCAGGAAAGTGGGATTTGAAAGGCCAGCGCCTGAGAAGGTGAGCACTCTGGCCTGCAAAAAATGCCTGGGCAGCCCCGTCGGCATTCCCCGGTAGGGGTGCTTCAGGCAGTAAGCAATAAACTTACTCCTCCCCAAAGAGGGGAGGCAAAGCCTGGGAGAGTGGACCTCCTAGAACTGCACAGGACAAACCCATAGACCGACGGAAATCAAGCCCCGAAGGCCAAAACAATACCAGTCTATGGGGTGCAGTATCCATCGGAACAGATACTACACTTTGATCTTAGCCAAAGAGCCAAGAAGATTTGCCCAGCAATTCAACATAATTCGAACCTTCTGATTTATTAAAAGACTACTAATAAAAAAGTTTGTTATTTTACCCTCAAGTTTTCGGTTAAGAATCAGGAGTGGCTACTTTAGATATTTTAATGTTAATATTAACTAACAGAAGACCGAGGACAATAAATTATTAGTAAACAAGTAATTTTTAGTAAATATTTTATTTGGATGATTCATTAGTGTTGGTTTGGTTGTTTACGGCATATCAACCCTTTTCTGGTTATTTAATGCTGAATCCGGTCATTTTGGCAAAAGTTTTTATGCTTCGAATTCTTTATATCTTCAAATATCTATTCATGGTGTTTGGTTTGGTTTGGTTGTTTTGTAGAGGAAAATTGTTGTTTTTGTTTCTAGCTTTGCAGAACATGATTGATTTTTGCAAAAGGAAAGGACAAAAACAATAACATCAATGTTTGATGCATTTTAAGTCAGGAAGCCGATATCTTCAGACAGTCTGATCTGGTAGCACCGGGGATTCATTAGTGAAAATGTGCTATTATCGTTTGGTAACTCTTTCTCATATCAAACAAGGACAGTAGAATGGATACCGGTGCAGCAACCCTACTACAAAACGGCGATCCGTCATCTTCTCCCCCAACTCTATAAGATACCTTCTGACAATTTAAATATTTTGTACATCATATTTTCAATAACATTTCAGGAAATTATATACTGCATGCATTCGTGTATCAGCCAATCTCACAACCTCTCAAATTTTGTTTTCAAAAGATTATTTCATCGTATGAGAGTTTAATTTTCGGTAGCCTAGGCTAAGGCTCTTATGTTTGCACAAATACATTTACGTTTTTTCATTATTTTTAGTTGCACGATACACAAGTTTATACAGTAAGAGTGAATATTGATACAAAATGAGTTCCTATCAAGTCAGCCTTCTTTAAATGGGAGTCCCTATTTACTTATTTTCACCACGAAGGCAGAGTTAGACATAAGATCATTCTTTATGTGGGGAAAATCCAGCTCCCCCAAGAGGGGCACTCTAGATTGGGATTAAAAAAATTACCTCTGTCTAAAAGGATTTCTCCTTCATTGACCAAAGACAGAAAAGATGGATTCTAGTATCAAAACAGAAAATATACTTTGCTCCTAAGCAAGGAGGACAACTTTATAGTGGAATTGGATTGGACAAAAATTTGGTGGTGTCACGCAGCTGCAACGGATTTGCTTTCTTTTTAATATTTTTATTTTAGTTTTTGGATCTTTATTTGTTGGTTATTGCAATTTTGCCGGTTGAAAAACAAATACAAATTTGTGACGGTTTAATCTCTGCTGGCACACTAAAGAAACTGCACCATAATAACAAGGCAATGGTCAGATGGATCTGTTTGGTGAGGCCTGAACTAAGCGTACCTTTTTAATCTCTACTCGCACAAGTCAACTTAAATTGAGTGCAGCAATGGCTTGATTGCTAAAGTCCAACAGTTGAATGTGCCAACAGAGAAGACTATCACTGGCAGACCCAAGTTGTCTTGAGAGGACGTGGTCAAACGTGATAGGAAAGCCATGGGTTTGGATTCCATCAGGCCTCACCAAAGACAGGAATTGAGAGGAAAACTTAGATTGAGACTATACAATCAGGCTCCACCCTCATCAGAGGATTAATTGTGGCTTGATTCAACAAATAAACCGGTTGATGATAATGATGAAGATGATAATGATGAAGATGATGAAGATGATAATGATGAAGATGATAATGATGAAGATGATGTACATATGGTGCGATAGAAGTTGTGACAAAGAGACAAAAAAAGCCGTCTCCTTTCTTACACCAATCATACCAGTCGAAGATCCGCCCTCACCTATCGTCCAACAGAGATGGGTCATTGTGCAAGCAGTGTATCTATAACGGCATTCACCCGTGGTGGGTTGTGCCAGCTATAAATGAGTTCACAGCATCTCACATCAAGGCAGTCCAGCCCTGCCGATCGGCAGTTGAGTTCTTGACATACTCTAACCATTCCTGGTTCCTGCGTTGAATACCAAAAACGCGGGGGCCAGCAACCAGCTCCATGTCTGTCCTCACTATCCAAGTCTTCAGTGACCAAACCAGCGAAGTCTCCTTTTAAGAAGAGTCTCTGTGATGCTGGTGGTGTTACATCTTGCATGGATGGTGCCCTTTTTTTCTGTTCGGCTGTGGTATTTGTTCTGTTCAGCTCTAAGAGGTTCACCCTCCCAGGCCTTGCCTTCTCGCTTTAGGGAGTAACTAACTTTTAGGGGCTAGAGTGCACAACGACTTTAAGCGTAAAATCCATCTCTTTTCTTATGCCAATCATACCAGTTGATCCCTACTCGAAAATCAATCCGACAGAGATTGGGCCATTGTGACGGCAATGTCCTTTTTATTCTGTGCAGTTCTAGAAGGTTAACCCTTCCAGGCTTTGTTTTCTCACTTTGGGAAGGAGTTAGTTTATAGCTAACGGCCTGAGGCACCCTCACCGGGAATGCCGACATTGGTTGCTCAGACAAGTTTTACTGGCCCAGAGTGCACTGGATTATTCTCCCCATTTTGTGCCACATCTTTCCACGGTGAGAGGAGGGTATACATCTAGAGGCTGTGACAATTGTTTTTTCTTGTTTTCTCTATAAAGAAAAAAAGGGATGACGATTCTAGAAGTTTAAGACTTATCGAAATAAGTTTCTTGGAACAGTTTTTTTCACCTCTTATTTTAAATCAATTTAACAATAGTGTTGGGAAAGATACAACCCACACTTTAACCCCATTCGGCTATCGGTACAATAGCAACTTATGTTCAATTAATCATCTTTGGTTTTACATCCGTTTTACATGCTGGCATGCATGGCTTTAAGAAATTGACTTCCAAACTTATCTCTGGCCAGGTCTTAATTTATCCTTCTTTCCCTCAAATCAATTTTTATCACTTTCTTCCCATGTTTTTTTTTTCCTTCCCCTGTGAACTGAACCTGCTACCTCAACTGTTCTACATCTACTAACCCAAGAACTCTCATCTATTCTTTCAATGTGGCCACAATGAATCGTTTACAATAGGTAGTATGTTTCAGCATTAAATAACCTAAAAAACAGGATTGATATGCCGTAAATTTGTCCTTTAGTCTTCACATTTCATGAGCGATGTTTCTGACAAAGGGGGAAGAATTGCTGTTTTCTGGGTCAGAATTTATCCATCTAATACTTATCATTGGCTAGTTTTTGACCTTGAAGTAGTATTTTTTTTGTTTTAGCTCCTTACATCAAGTGGCTTCATGCCTTGTCTGGAACGATCCCCCCCCCCCAAAAAAAATCAAACAAAGAATCGAATTAATAGAAACTCCTGCTTATAAACGAATTTAAAATTTAAACATCTTTGATAAAATAGAAGCAATATAAATTGTATTAATCTTAAACATTAAAACAAATGAATAAAGTTAGTAGAAATAGTAAAAAGTCCACTCCTAAAAAAAATAAAATAAAAAACAACACTGCTACATTATACCAACTGATAGCAGATGGAACTTAAGTGGTCTCTAGTACTTCACTCAAATACTTGATATCATAAATATTCTTAAGTGGCTCAAAATACTGTCAGGCATTGTTAACATTTTCTTATTTTACAATGGATCAAATTCAATAAAGTTTTTTTTTTTCTTGTAATAAAATGTGATCAGGATCATAATTATTTAAGATTTATCAATTCATTTTTGACTATGATAAGTGCGGAATTGTGTGCGTGTGTTCAGAGGGAGCGGATGATATTATTTCTCAAGGAAAAATAAACAGTAGTTCTATATTTTTTTAGATTTTTTCTTGGGTCAGTTTGTTTTCATGACGTGTTTTGTCATTTTGACTCGAACCTGCCTTCGGCTTTGATGACAGCCACAAGGTGGCCTTCAACCCAGTGATCCCGACCGTTACCTCTTGCTTCATGTTACAGTTAGATTTGTTGGTGTCTCGTCCACAAAGAAGTCAAGGGGCTTGCAGTCAGTCGGGCAAGCTGGGAGGCCAGATGTTAAGTGAAGTGTGGTCAATGAAGTTCTGACAACCGGTTGGTTTGTTAGTAAGCTGAATCTCACAGTCACATGTACATTCTGTCTGCGGCTACCTGATCGATCAAGTTTTAACTACCCTGCTCAGAACGCAGATGTAGCAATTCATGTTCAGCCTGAAGCTCTCAGAGAAAAATCGAGTGGCATGATGTCACTTTCACTATTGACAACATCAAAGACAATAGAAACTGTCTGCATGATTCTGGGCACATCTTTGGATGAGCTGTTTTCGGAGTTAATCTTCTTGTTTTGGCAGAATTCCTTCTTGTCAGAGAAGAACGACAGCATGTCCGGCTCCAAGTTTTTAATTAATTTTTGATCTTCTAAGTTCACTCCCAAATCTCCAGAATTTTTATGAAATCTCCAGAATTTGTGTTCATCGGATATTGGCATTTTTGTTTGGATCCAAAGTTTGCAAAAAAGTTTGTAAACATTTTTCATTTATTCATAAAAATATTCTGATCCGTTAGGTTTGTCGTAATTGTTACAACTAATAATGATTGCTAATTACTTAATTGATACCATTGGAGAACAGGGTGGAGCAGGTGCTAGTGTGATTGCAAGAGTTAGGAGTGGATGAAGTTCAGGAAACTTCTGCCATTACTAACCAGCAGAATATTACCAGTCGACCAAGGCAAGAGTTTATCAGGAATGTGTATGCAGTGTGATGATGTATGAAAGTGAAACCTGGTCAGCGTAGGTTGAGGACATGCATTGCATGGAGAGAAGTAATATGAGAATGATACAAATTTCTTAAAGCCGTCCAAAACATGCCATCATGTAAAATGGACGTTAAACCGAATATAATGATGATATTTCAAGAATTTCATAAAATGTTTTCAATGATAATTTGTTCTTTTAAAAAATCAGTCCAACATTTTCCTTTTGGAACTATATTCTAACTCATCACTATAGTAAACCCCAACCAGTAAGCATACAAAATGATAAAAGGAAAGTCAGATTTTTGTTGTTTTTAGATGAGTCTAATAAAGGGCCCTTGCCATTGGTCAGTCACGCTTAAGTTTGAAATAGCATTTCTGTTGGTCAGTCACGCTTAAGTCTGAAATAGTATTTCCGTTGGTCAGTCACGCTTAAGTTTGAAATAGCATTTCTGTTGGTCAGTCACGCTTAAGTCTGAAATAGAATTTCCGTTGGTCAGTCACGCTTAAGTCTGAAATAGAATTTCCGTTTGTCAGTCATGCTTAAGTCTGAAATAGCATTTCTGTTGGTCAGTCACGCTTAAGTCTGAAATAGCATTTCTGTTGGTCAGTCACGCTTAAGTCTGAAATAGTATTTCCGTTGGTCAGTCATGCTTAAGTCTGAAATAGTATTTCCGTTGGTCAGTCATGCTTAAGTCTGAAATAGCATTTCTGTTGGTCAGTCACGCTTAAGTCTGAAATAGCATTTCCGTTGGTCAGTCACGCTTAAGTCTGAAGTAGCATTTCAGTTGGTCAGTCACGCTTAAGTCTGAAGTAGCATTTCAGTTGGTCAGTCAAAATAAAATAATAATATGAATAAAAGTAGTGACATTTTTGCTTGAAGGAGAGATCTTTTTTGGGTGTCACGCAGCTAATGTCGTTCGCGTGTGTCGTCAGCAACATTATTTCGTTTTGGGATGCCACTTAGTTGAATTGCTGCTACTAAGAACGAACGTCTTATCTTTTGTTAGTGTAAAGAAAAAGGAAGAAAATAATCCGGAACCAGAAAAAGGTGAATATACTGAGAGCTGACATTCTATGTGTTCTTTCAACTCTAAACAATTTACGTGACTGAAATAGGAATTAATTAACCAAATATATCTTTAACGACAAAAGTTTTAAACTTTAAAGATATATTTGGTTAATTAATTCCTATTTCAATCACGTAAATTGTTTAGAGGTGAAAGAAAACATAGAATGCCAGCTCTCAGAACCATCATTTTATAAAAACAAAGAGATATCCTTAAAGTGCATTCAGTCTATCTGCACGTTTAACGACAAAAGTTTTAAACTTTAAACGTGCAGATAGACTGAATGCACTTTAAGGATATCTCTTTGTTTTTATAAAATGATGATTCAACTATTAAGGATTAAAACTTTGAATTTTAATTTTAATTTTGGGTTTTCTGGATCAATCTTAAAACTTATGTTGTTGTTGTTTTGTCATTAAGCTTTACTTCATTGTTATTTCCATGGAAGATGCTCGACTGAGCTCCAATCTTTGGTTGTTCCTCCTTAAAAGACATTCTCAGCAAAAAGCCCTCTTTCTACCACAATGGAAGAAGACTTTTTCTCCCTCCATATGCCTAGTGTCAGGCAGAATTTCCATGGACAGAACATCCTTGCAAGGGCTTCCCGCCTGTAATACACACTATTGCAGGACTGCTTCCATGCTGATTACAATTTGAACATCTTCAAATTCAATGTCAACAAATTCTTGTCATAAACCTCCTCATAAGTAATCAAATGCAGTTCATACCATTAATCAATGTTAGTATTCCCATAGTGTTCCTCATCTTTTGGCTGACAATCATTCTGCCTCATTAACCTTCATCCTTGAGTGACTTTTGGTCTCGATAAGTAAAATAGTAAATTGATAAAAAAAAAAAAAAAAATTTAGTGACATTTAAAAAAAATTTTTTAACATGGTTCACCCCAAACATGGCAGGGCGCCACCGTATATGTAAGGGGCTACTGAGAAAAAGAGTGAAAGTTTTTTTTGGGGGGGTCAACCTAAATTGAGAGCTGTGCAGCGAGATGTCTGTTTACATTAGTTCAAAATTTCTGCATGTCGGTAATGTCAGGAAAACAGGGAGCAGGGATGGAGTTCCAGAGTCTAGCAGCATAAGGAAAGAAGCTTTTGGAGTAGAAAGCTCTTCAGCATCTGGGGACCTCCACAGTGAATGGATGGGATTTGGCAGATTGTCGGGTTGGTCTAGTGAATTTATGTCGTGGGGGCACCAGAGCAGCAAGTTCATCAGAGCACAATCCATTGAAGTACTTGTAAAACAGGCACAAGGAAGAAACATTGCGGCGATGGGACAGGAGCTGGAGCTTCGAGGATAGTGAAGGACCTATTAAGTTGGCGACTCTTTTTTGGACCTTGTGTAAGAGGGAGAGACTAGTGGATGATGCCCCAGCCCAGATGTGGCAACAATACTCCATGCATGGGCGGATGGTGGCTTTGTAGAGATATAGGATAATGTCAGGTGTGAGAAGCCCTTGCAAGGATGTTCTGTCCATGGAAATTCTGCCTGACACTAGGCATATGGAGGGAGAAAAAGTCTTCTTCCATTGTGGTAGAAAGAGGGCTTTTTGCTGAGAATGTCTTTTAAGGAGGAACAACCAAAGATTGGAGATCAGTCGAGCATCTTCCATGGAAATAATAATGAAGTAAAGCTTAATGACAAAACAACAACAACATAAGTTTTAAGATTGATCCAGAAAACCCAAAGTTAAAATTAAAATTCAAAGTTTTAATCCTTAATAGTTGAATCATCATTTTATAAAAACAAAGAGAGAGAGAGAGAGAGTAATTAATCAGTGGAACAAGTCGGCGGCGTATGTTAAGGATGTAAATAGTTTTAAAAATTTTATTGACCAATTTTGTGATTATGATATAAAGAATGGATTGCCTGGCTAATGACATGTCTTTTCAAAGACAGAGAGAGAGAGAAAAGGAGCAAAAGAGAGTGGGAGAAAAAGGGAAAGAGCGGGAGAGAGAGCGGGAGAGAAATAGAGAGGGAGAGAAAGAAAGAGGGAGAGGGAAAGAAAGGAGGGAGAGGGAAAGAAAGGAGGGAGAGGGAAAGAAAGGAGGGAGAGGGAAAGAAAGGAGGGAAAGAAAGGAGGGAGAGGGAAAGAAAGGAGGGAGAGGGAAAGAAAGGAGGGAGAGGGAAAGAAAGGAGGGAGAGGGAAAGAAAGGAGGGAGAGGGAGAGAAAGAAGGAGGGAGAGGGAGAGAAAGAAGGAGGGAGAGGGAGAGAAAGAAGGAGGGAGAGGGAGAGAAAGAAGGAGGGAGAGAAAGAAGGAGGGAGAGAGCGGGAGAGAAAGAGGGAAGGAGAGGGAGAGAAAGAAGGAGGGAGAGGGAGAGAAAGAAGGAGGGAGAGAGAGAGAAAGAAGGAGGGAGAGGGAGATAAAGAAGGAAGGCGAGGGAGAGAAAGAGGTAGAGAAAGAGGGAGAGAAAGGGAGAGAAAGAGGGAGAGAGAGAGAGAGAAAGAGGGAGAGAGAGAGAGAGAGAGAGAGAAAGAGGGAAAGGAGGGAGAAAGAGGGAAAGGAGGGAGAAAGAACGAGATATAAAGAGAAAGATATATAAAGACAGATATAAAGACAAAGAGAGAGAAAGAAAGAAAAGCTGTCTTCAGTCAATAATTTTAGTACTAATAATTTAGTTCTTTCACATTAGCAAGAAATAGGTGGCAGTATTTCATCAGAATACAACAAGATAACACCCTGTTGCTCCACTTATTGAGCTGATAGATTTTAAAGGAATATTTATAATAAAATTGTAAATGTGTGTGAGTTATCCCCCCCTTTTCGTTTGTGGAGATCTATTAAAAACGGTGCATACACTGTTTTACATACTATTTTTAGACTGCTTTGCATTATTGTAGTGATATTACAATATGCGTTAACAGATTTTTCACATTGAAGCTACTTGTGAAATTAATGTAATTCTTTTCAGTTGAGCTCTCTTTCCTTATCCTATTCCCAGTGCTAACATTACAAAAATTATGAGATAACTTCACGTGTGTATGTGTGTTTTTCCACCACATAGACATAACATAGTTACACACTGAATTATTTTTTATTATTAATCCAATATTTATTGAAATCAAATATGTAATAATGTAAAAATGGAATTTTGAAAAATCATATTTCAGGCTTTACTTTTCTCCCATTAGTTTGCACACAAGACTGATACTGTGTAGCCAGTTTCCTCACCTCTGCATTCATCACATAATCAGGACCACCCTCTATCTATTGGCTTGCTTGCTGATATTTTTTTTAATGGAAATCACTCCAGACAAGGCATGAAACCACTTGATATAAGGAGCTAAAAAGAATGAAAGATGATTATTACAAATACAGGAGATGCCTATTGACCTTATTCTTGAAAAGACCAAGGCTATATGTAGGAGGAAAACAGTCAGCAGGAAGAAAGTTCCACAAGCCTGCAGTTTTGGGACAGAAACTGCTGGAATAGGAAGCTGTATTATAATCAGGCATCAAAACAGTGAATTGGTGAAGACCACCAGACCAACAAGCTGGAACAAAAGAAGGAGGAAATAGATCAGACAATCCTGAAGAACATATGTCATAATAGTATTTATAGAAAAGACTAAGACTAGCAACATCACACCCGTGAGAGAGAGAGAGAGAGAGAGAAAGAAGGTGCAAAGAAGAAGAAAGGGTGGGGTGGGGGCAATTAAATTACAGATATGCTTCTGATTTAGCACATCTGGCTCTTAGCTTTTATTTATAAATTTACAAGTCAAAAAAAGGAAATATTTAAAAAAAAAAAAAAAAAAAAAAAAAAATGAAATATTTATCCAATTTACAAAACCAAAAAGCAAAACAAAAATTTAAGTCAAAAGACTCCTGGGCAATGCAGGGTAGGTACAGCTAATTGTAAAATAAAAGTCAACTGACCTTTCAACTTGAAGCTGGTAAGACGCAGTCTGTGTATCGGTGACAAGATGCTCCAATCCCACCATCCATTTCCGGTACTCATCTTTATTTGATGCTAATATTCAGAAATAAAAAAGAAAATAGTTCTAAATTAAACAAAATCCAAATGTTACATGAATTATGTATTCAACTTGAGAAATTCAAACTTGAAAAGATTTTTGTTTAGAGTAATAAGAAATTGTTGAATGTCAACTTTCATAATATTTTTGCAACACATTAAAACCAATTTAGATATAAATATTACATTAATATAGTAAAAAAAAAAGGTTCTTTAACCCAATCAAGACCAAATCATTCAAAAACGCCTGCAACTTTTGGTCACTTCAGCAGGCCACATTGTCCGTAGGTGTTCCGAAAAATCTACATTCAAAAGTAATAACAAATCTGGCTGTCATTTTCAGGCAGTCAGGGCTTGATAGGGTTGAAATACATGTTATAATCATCCTATGGTTCTATTTACTACTGAAAAAGCAGAGACAGCACATTACAGTAAGACTTCTGGATGCTTATTTTTATTGAGACTCAAGTAAAATATGGCAGTTCAAAATAAAATAACAGGAAAACTTATTAATAACTTACTTATCAGTGAAAAATATTAGTATACACCAAAAATTACGGAAAATTATCAAGTAGAATTTTAATAAAAAATAAAATTAATTTACTATTCAGAGTCAACGAACTCCGAACAAAATTTGTGTCAAGCCAGCATGGTGTAGAAGATTATCTCCCTATCTTCTAATATGAAGATCCACGCAGTCTTATCTTTCAGAGTTCGTTGACTCTGAATAGTAAATTAATTTTATCTTTTATTAAAATTCTACTTGCTTATTTTCCGTAATTTTTGGTGTACACTAGTATTTTTCACTGATAAGTAAGTATATTCATAAGTCTTCCTGTTATTTTATTTTGAACTGTCATATTTCGCTTGAGTCTCAATAAAAATAAACACTGACTTCTGATTAGGTATCACAAACAAGTCTAGTGTAGAGTGTAAAACGGGTGAAGATAGCGAAATTCACTTCAATTTCAACTTGCAATATCACATATCTTTGGAGGGGTTATTTTGATAAAATTAGGATGTAAGCAAAATTTAATCTTTTCTCTTTATAAATGTACGAGAATAGTATCTGTCCGAGAACGGGTAAAATTAATTCCTCGCACAGAACAGTTTCCCAACATTTTTATGTCCCCTTATGAAGATTGAAATCATGATATAATGATACTATATTTAGTTTGATTTAGTTTCATACAAATGGGGCTGGAAGTGCTTTGTAAAAATTCAGATACCTCCGATTTTTGAGAAATTTTAACAATAGATATTAGAAATCAATATCAATTATTAAATATTCCAAAAATTTAAATTTCTTTAGAGTATTTTAAAGGGTTTTTTTTTGGGGGGGGGGGGAGGGATAATACATGCACAACCTCCCATTTAAAAATTAAAATATGTCAGATTTGCATTTAATTTCATCAATAGTCAGACATCAACCAAGCAAGATTCCCTGAATTTAATTTTTTTTTTCAAGTCCCCCTTAAGCTGAACCTTTTAATTTGAGACATTTTCTAGAATCAAAATCATGTGATGGCTTTTGATCAAAATTTAAATAAGGATTCTAGACATAAGGTTTAATATAATATATTGATTTTAATCTTTATAAGCAGACATAAAAGTGATGCAAAGCTGTTCTGTTCAGGGGAATTCATTTTACTCATCCTGGGACGGGTATTCTTCCAGTTAAAATATAAATATCAACAATGATGAGGACACTAGTCCAAAGAAAAACAAAATAGATAATGATAGTTCATCAC